>VYXF01010314.1:0-36368 GCA_013397295.1 Polioptila caerulea | reverse complement strand
GCATAGTCTTCATTATATGTTTTTATGCTTTTAGCATGTCACACCTTAAAACTTGTCTCACTCCTGATTTATATCCTCTCCTGATTTCCCTGTTTGATACATCATGTACCTTTTAAGGTTGTCTGTTGACATCTATTTGTCTCGTTTTACATATCTATTTTAAACCTGTTTGCATTTTTTTTGGCCCTTTACAGATACAGCTATGAACTTTAAAAGAATGACGATTTCGATGAAGATTTGAAATGAAGATTTCTTTCTTTAAAAGAATGAACTTTCCAGAATGAAGATTGAGAAGATACAGCTTTGCTGTATCTAGATTTCAACATCAGAATTTATTCCACAAAATAAAACGCCCCTCTCTCTGCATGCCTGTACATGAAGACAGCCCCCACAAAACATAACCTGTTCCTTGCAGAGTTTGAGGATTTGTTTGTTTGTGCCCAACTGCTTGTATACACCTGTCAGATTTTCTTTCTTTATGTTTGGATGCTGCTATAAAGCCTTCTTAAAGGCAGGAGGCGAGTGTCTCTGAGCAGCAGTATCATCTGCGAGAGTTTTACTCTTTCAGCTGCGTTTTTGGCAAAGTTTCCTTATTTTTTCATAGCTTATTTGCCAGACGACGTTCTGCAGTTGGTGTTGGGTGAGAGTTGGGAGGCTCCTTCAAACTGTAACATGAGCAACTTGCTCCCTATCCTGTGTGCTTCCTTCGAAGGAAACACAGATTTTCCTCTCTTCCTTGGGCACCTCAATCGCTCCTTTGTGGTTATATATTGCCCTCTTCAAATGTTTTAAGACTCCTTACCTGCTACAGTTAATTCAGAGACCGTCCTCTGGCATCTCCTGATCTCACAATGCCACCCTCCCATGGGTGCCATGGGTTTGCCCTGCCCTTTGCTGCCTGTCCCCAGCTCCGTGCTGCAGGATGGGACAAAGACTGCTGGGTTTGCACTGCAGCACTTGCTGCTCTTCCACGCCACTGCTCCGTGCTGGATTAGCCCCTTGGGAATCAGCTGCTTCATTGCATTCCCCCCAGGGACTCTTGCTGTCCTGTGATGACAACGTGAGAGTTTCATTGCAGTGCTGGAGAAGCTCAGATGAGAGTCTGCTGGGGCTTTTGATAGTCAGAAAGAGCAGCAGAATGGAGGGGAGACCAAGACAACAAAAGTACGCCACAGAACTCATGGAAAGCAAGAAACAAGCTTCCATGGGGCTCTTGTTCTCTGAAGAAATGAGCAGTCATGGCTACCCCAGTGCTGGAGGCTCAGGCAAAGGAAGATGACACCAGCACATGGCAGAGGTGTCACTGAGCCAACCAATCTGCACAGCCACTGATCAAACCAGTGATGCTGTAAGAACACCTGCCCTGCTACAACCCTCACTGCCCCAGGAGCAGCGCCCAGGGGGAGCAGATGAAGGGAGAAGGTGGGGAGCATGGCTATCACACTTGTGTGAGGGGGACAGATGAGAAAGGGATCTGTGCATACCTGGGTTTGCTTTCTTCCACAGGAAAAGCTGAGCAGACCCCTCCCACTCCGTCCCTCGCTCCAAGTCAGAGGGAGTAGGAGAAATCACGACTACCTGATGCCTGCTTGGCAGTTGTCATGAAACAAGGCTGGCAGCTGCCAAGCCAGATCCCTGTCGCCTGGTTAGAGCTGCACTGTCAGGACAGGGCAGGAGTCTTGCACACGCCTCAGACCCAGCCCTACCTGCCCAAGGCTGAAGAGTCCTCAGACTCCAAACTTTATGGAGAGCTTCTTCCCCATGGCAGAAATGAGCTGCAAGAACTCTCAGTTGGATTTGGGGACCAGCATTCAACCCCAACATTGTTGGGAGCTGCAGCAGGGAGGAAACTCATGGCTTGTTCCAGCTCAGCATGAAAATCAGCATGTTGTTGGGGTGTTGGTTCAGAGTTCCTCCTCCTGGGTGTTGAGGGAAGGCTGTTGTGGAGTAAACATCCCATTAAGACATAAAAATAAAAAAAAGAGCTTGCAAAGCCCAGTGGGGTGGGAGGCAAACAACTCTATCAATGTTGAGAGTGAGCACGAGCAAGCAGAGCTGGGAGCACTGGGAAACCATTGCCTTTTCCAAAGGGTTCATCACCAGCAGGCAGGACAGGCTGGCACCTGCAATTGTTTCAGTGGACATCACAGAATATCCTGAGTTGGAAGGGACCCAAGAGGATCATGGAAATCCACCTTGACAGATACCAAGGAAGACCATTCCTCTAGGATTTGTCCCCACTATGGAGGGCAAGAAAAAGTGTTTCCATCTTCCACTCAGTTGCTGATTTTCAAGAAACTTGTTGGATATCGTATTTGAGAATCTCAGGTTTAAACAGATATTGAGTTTTACCCCAAAGCTGAGGGCAGGCCAGGGGTGCAAGCGTGCACAGGCACCAAGGGAAGTCATGCTGAGAGTATGAGCCCCCAAAGCCAGGAACTCCCAAAGTCCTGGGGCAGAATAACTGCACACCTGGGGCTCCAAGCCCAGCCCCTGCAGGGATGCAGCACCCAGGGAGCAGCTACCCTGGAAGTGCTGTGGGTGCTGACCCACCAGAGGTCCCAGCAGGATGAGGCTGGGTGCAGGAGAGGTGATGGATACTGATTGTCTGTTCTGGCTGCAGCAGCAGAGAAATGCCAGGGCTGGCTGGGGAGACAAAAGCTCTCCAGACAGAGAGTAGATGTGTCCATCTGCACAGAGCTGCTGGAGCTGCCAGTCATCTCACCCAGCCCCTTCCAAAAGCCAGCAGCAATGGGGAGCGATGCTGGGAAGCCAAATGCCTTTGCTAATTGGACCTGTTAACATGTTTGTTTATTTATTTGTTTGGGTTTTTTTTTTAATTTCCCTTCCAGACTGTGGTGGGACTCTGGGATTAGAATAATAAAATTGTTTGGGTTGGAAGGGACCTTAAAAATTATCTTATTCCAGGCTATGCCAGGGCTTCACCACCCTCACAGTAGAAACCTTCTTCCTAATGTCTAACCTGACCCTGCCTCCTTTCATCTTAAGGCCTTTACTCCTTGTCCAGTCACTTCAGGCCCTTGCTCAAACTCCTTCTCCAGCTCTCTTAGAGTTCCTCTAGGTCTTGGAAGGAGCTCTAGGATCTCCTTGTAGCCTTCCCTTCTCCAGGCTGGATACCCCCATCTCTCTCAGTCTGTCCTCATAGGATTATCTGGGCCCTGCCAGGTGCTCTGACCCATGCTGGGATGCAAGATCTGAGGGCAATGAGTTAAATAATCTTGAAGAGCAAGTTATTTTGACCATCCCATTCCTCATGCCACTGAAAACATTCAGGGAATGAAGATCATTTCTCCAGCAAAACTTACTCAGGCTAGTTGCTTCCTTGGCCCAGGACAGGCACTGACCTCTGTTCTCTCACACAGTGCTTGGATTTTCTGGTGCTACTAAAAGGAACTACAGGGGTTTCTCCCCTCCTCACTCCTCCTGCTGTCTCTCTCCTAGCTCTAATGGTAAAACAGAAGCTGCTGAATCTTGAGGAGAGAATAAATATCTTCAATTCAGCCATGGAAAGGAGATGGAGGCATTTTCTAGAGAGCATCTGACAGCTTGGGGAGAGCAGGCAGAGCTGGCTCTGGATGAGCTGTGGTAATTAGGATCTGTGTTTGCACTCACTCTTCCATTCAGCACCAGAGGTTGCCATATGGAGAGCAGCCCTGTCACTCCAACATCACAGGGCCCTCCATCTCCCAGGGTGCTGCTGCCCCAGCATCTCCACCCAGCTGCCTGTTGGGAGCATCGTGGCAGCTCTGTCCCTGCCTGCTGCACCCTGGCACACCCCCAGCACACCCCTGGGCCCCAGCTGTGCTCCCCCTGCACCCTGCACTGCCTCAGGTCTGACAGGAGCCAGGCTGGAGCTGTTACCACGCTGCTCCTCCAGCAGCGAATTCCTGCGACACGGCAGGATTGATTCATTCCCCTTCTCCTGCACCCTGTCACTGGCAGAGCCGGCAGTGAAATTACACCTTCTGCTCCACACCCCCGCATCCCTTACTGTCTCCTGGACAAACTCCACTGCCTGGTGGTATTTTTAGCTCCTGGGAACTCTGATCTTTTTCTTAATGGGACACGTGTACTATGAATCGTGCACAGGCAGATCACTCCAGCTGCGGGCTCGCGTGAGGAGCAGCCGGGCTGTCCCCTCCCTTTCCAGCCATGGGGAGGGAGCAGCGGGACCCATCTCAGCCAGCACCCCTGGCAGAGACCAGGATGGCATTGCTTTGCCCCCATGGCTCCCTTTACACAGAGTTAGAGCCCCAGCTGTGTCTCCACAATGCTGGCCACATCCAACATTTCCCTGCTGTGTTGGTTACCTGTCATGGGATTGGAGGAGGAGAACCACTCTGGTCCCTCCTGGAAGCTGGGGAGGCCTCGTTTAGCAGGGAGGTGCTGCAGGGACACTGCTTGGTGGTATCAGAAACCCCTTGAGGCATAGCCAGGCTGAGGTGCAACCCCAGCCCCCCTTAGGTAAGCTGAGGCCCAGGACCAGGCTGCTCTTTGAGAAGGCTGATAAACAGCTGCTGCAGCACCAGGAGGGCTGTCCCTTCCAGAGATGGAGCAGCAGCTCCTCTTTTCCTACTTGGGGTAAACCAGGGATACAGGAGGATTTGGGTTTCTTTCACCAGGTGCTGCTGGACTGCTCCAACTTGCCCGAGAACAGAGCATCTCCCTGGAATTCTCTGGATGCTGAGCCGTGCCAGCAGGGCGCGGAGAAAGGAATACACAAATCAGCCTATTTTTTGAAGTACCTAAATTAGGAGGTGGGAGTCTAATTTTAGGCACCTGGAGTTGCCCTTCAGAGCGATGAGTTAAGGACAGCAAGTCCTTCAGTGAGCATTGCCCCTTTCCTCTTGCTGCCTGTGTGTCTGGGGCTGGGGCAGCCTCCTGCTGAGATCAGCCCTCGCTGCCAGCCCGGCCCATTGCAGGGGCGCTGGAGCTGCTCAGACATGAGCTGCTGTAATGGACCAGGGACCCCATAAACCCTAAACAAGGACTTTACAACCTGTTTTGCAGCTGAGCCTGGCTGTGACTCAGCAGCAGGAGAAACCAAGGGTTATAACCACCCGGTGCTGACAGCACATTCGCTCTGTCGAGCATCTCTCTGGGGCTGAGATACCTCCAGCTGGGCTGTACCATTGTGCTGCTGCAGCAGAGCCAGGCACACCTCATTAATGCTAATGGATTAAGTATCTCAGCACCCAGAGAGGAGAGAAAAGCAGAGCTGCTGCTGTGTTGGGGATGAAACCAGCACGCAGAGATATTGAAGTGAGGAGGGGAGGTAGCAGGACTGGAGATCTCCACCACCCTCTGCAACCCAGCCAGGGACAGCTGCAGCTCTGGCTCCATGCCACTTGTGGCAAGTCAGACCCTTCCCATGTTTTACGTTCCTCCACAATCCCCTGGAAGCAGATTTGCTGCCCATAACCCAGCAGAATGCCAGACCTCCTGCTGCTGAAGGAGTCCTTCACTTTATCCTGTCCCACAGGACAACCCCAGGGCCATCTGTGGCCACCTCAGCACCTCGAGCAGCACCAGGAGCTTGATATCATCTCTGGCAGTACAGAAAGATAAATGGGGACAGCTGGCAGATTGCTGTTTGACAATTGCCCCTTGGAGGACACCTCCTCTGCAGCTCTGCCAGCCTGCTGCTCTCGTTCAAGACTTTCCAATCATTGTAATAGAGTGAAACCTTATTTACTGCCCTCATCCGGCTTCCTAAAGTAGCCATGGGCACACAGCAGGCGTCCTTCCCTCTGTACTAACAAGAGCCTTAATGGCTCTTCTGCCACTGCACAAATCAACCCCAAATAAACATGGGAATGGAGCAGAGCAGGGCAAAGGGAAAGCAGGAGTGGTGAGGGGTCTGGCTCTTACCCACAGGTGAGGGTCTGGCCCTGAACAGGGGACAGGGAGCTGGGCAGGGTAGCCACAGGGTTGAAGTGCTGGGAAGTGATGGCACCTTCATCCATGTGTTAAATGGAATGAAGGGTGGCTGGCAGACACCAGCAGGGATGGTGCCTGTGTGTCTGGGGCCTGTGCTGCGTGTGCACAGGCTCATCACACATGAGGTCATCACTGGCCTTTGCTTTGGGGAAGGCTTGGGCACAGCACTGTATCCGTGTCAGGCACTTGGGAAGCCTTGGGATGTGCTCTGTGTGTCAAGGACATGCTGGGACACAGTGGCTCTCTGTGGCTGGGAATGCTGACTGGGCAGGACCTCACCACCAGGCAGATGCCTGGAGGGTGGGAAACCTGACAGGCAGCACTGCCTGCACTCAGCCCCCAGGGCTTTCTCCTAAATTTGGACTCATCAAAGGCTCTTTTTCCAGGAGATGTGGATGGAACTGCAGCAGGGGCAAAGCTGGGAAGTCCCACTCTCTCATCCATGCTCTGATCCCTTGTGGGGCCACACTGATGAGATGGAAGAGTGGAGGTGCCAAGAGGCACCTGTGTGTCACCACAGCAGGAGGATGGGGACACATCCCACTGGAGCTGCCTGCTGGGGCAGAAACACTGTGTCTTGCAAGAGCCTCTCGAGGATGCTGATTTCCTTTGAGGATCTTCTTGGACCAAATCTCTAGAGCGTTAGAAATGCAAGAACATTTCCCCAATCAGCAGCTCCATCAGCACAGGGGACGCCAGCTCCCCATCACTTCTGTTTGACACAATCTCTCACTTGCCATGCACTAACCAAGGCCCCACCAAGAGTTTCACCAGGAGAGAAACTTCCCAACAGGAGTCAGGGTAGAAATATCCATACAGAGAAACACTGATGCCCCTGTCAGAAGCAGCACCTCTGGCTCAGCTGTTTTGCCATGGGACAAAACTGCTCCAGAGAGGATTAGCAAATTGGTGTTCAGAGGGTAGAGACACTTTGTCATTAACCCCCCAGCAGGGGACCCCCAGCCCAACCCTGTCTGTCTCTGCCGTGGTTATTGATTTGCCAAGGCTCATCAGAGAGATTTGGGATGCGAACAGCGGAGCCGTCTCTGCGGGTTGCCATGGTGATGTGAAGCGCTGCCACCTCCCTTCTCTGTCCCTGTGGTGGGACAAGACAGATCAGGGCAGCAGATCTCCCTTGGGGCAGGTCTGGGACTCGTTGTGCCTCCTGGGACACCTCTGGGGTGCATCCCCCATCCTCCATCCCACCATCAGACACAAGCCAGGGCTCAGTGCAGGCTGGCCTTGCTGGAGGTGGGGTGGAGAGGGAAGGAGATGCTGGGGTGAGCCATGTGTTTTCCCTCTATTTCCCTTTGTTTCCTTTCTGTGCTTTTCTCTTCTCCTTTCTTGCCCTTTCCAGGCCTGTGGCTGGACCAGCTCCTCTCCCATCAGATGTGCATCAGGGGTGGCAGGAGGAGAGTGGGGTTTGCAGAGCTCTGGAGGGGGGCTGTGAAGGTACAATGCTCTGATGCACCAGACTGATTTCTCCCTCCAGCCAGCTAACACAGATGTTTCCTCCAGCATTCCCCCTCCTCGTGTGCTCCAAAATGCAGACATGTTCTGGCCAGATGTGATCAGAGGAATGGATCCTAGCCTTTGCATTTCATGGGTGTCCTAGAGGGTGTCTGAGATGTGCAGCTGCCCTGGGAGGGTGTCCTGATGCCACAGGGCTGGAGATGCTCTGGCAAAGCAGGGAGTGCATATCCTCATTCCCCCTCCAGGCCGGGGCAGAGACAACACACAGCCCGAGGTGACACCCTCCCTCTTTCCCTGGGCTGCAGCACCACGGTGCATGCTCTTCCCCTGGGAGGGGACACTCTGCTCCCAGCAGGGATGAATTATTCAGCAGTGGTCACTCCTCCTGCTTGCCTTGCTCTGCAGCACGAGTGCACTCCACACGTGTCTGAGCTGCTGCCAGGGATGTAATCAGGGGAAATGGGAAAAGCACATGAAGGGATGGATGGATGGATGGATGGATGGATGGATGGATGGATGGATGGATGGATGGATGGATGGATGGATGGATGGATGGATGGAGTGGGTGTGGGTCACCCCTTTAAGGACAGAGCAGCAGATGCTGCCAGTGCAGGCCTGCTTCACACCTGGTGCCCAGCCTGGTGTCACTGTGGGAGGTGTGTGTGCAAGAAGCTGGGCTGCCTGGGATGTCACCAGTGCCACCAGGGAGCCCTCCTGCTCAGGCTGTCCTTGCCTTGATTTTGCCTTTCCCCTACTCAGCCTTTTCCCCATCTGGCCTGTGCTGCCCTGCTTTGGGTGAACCGTAAGCTCAGTGACCTGTGTCTGCTCCATGTCTTCTCATCCCTGCACTCTCTCTGCTCGCTCCCCTGCCCTGAAAATCCCTTTGAGACCCCATGCCCAAGGGCCTGTGTAAGTGGCCAAGGTGCCATCACCCTGCAGAAGCCATACTGCAAAATAGGGCAAAAAAGGTTTGGGCTCTGCAGCACACTCCCAGGCTGTGTGAGAAACGCTTTCACAATTGTTGAAGATTCAATGCAAACTAGTCACTGAAGGCCAAGGGCTCTTGTAACAAAATAAAAAAAGAAAGCTTTTCTGAAAGCAAGAGCTGATTCATACTGACAGAGATGGTCATCTATTTAGGAAAGCTTAAAATCTCAGAAACCACCACTTCTGTTGCATCTAGCAGAATTATAAGCTCTGCTGTAACCTGTCCCTTCTGTGAAAATAACACATTTACAGCAGTCTCCCTAGTCTTGGTGTCTAAACAACCATAAATCCACATGGAGAGAAAGTGTGATGGTGAAAGCAGGCACAATTCAGCCAGGGCTTGACACAGAGTCAGCTTGGAGGGGAGCAGGAGCCAACACCTTCCTGCTCTTGGACAGGGAGCAACCAAATCCTCCCCAGGCAAACCAGAGCCTGCCCATGGCCTCCTTTACTTTAATCTACATTGCAATGAATTAAACATGTTTTAATATCAAAAATGAAAGATCAAGAATCAGCAGTAATAAATCCTCCACACTCATTTTCCATATTAAGCCAGGGTGTACCACGGGCAAGTGCAGTAGAGTCACAGCGTGATTTATTTGGAGGAAGGAACCAAAGGCATTCAGATATTGGCATTCTCAGTCTTGGCACGTGTTTATGCCCCAGTTCCCTGCTTACATGACAAATCCCTCTGTGGTGGAGGGCCTGGGGGTGGGAGAGCTGGTGGCAGCAGGATTGTGGGTCTGGGGTGTGCAGGGAGCCCCAAGTCTAGGGTGCTCTCTGTCAGTGTGGATCAAAGAGCACCCAACAGGCTGAAAGAAAGGTTATATTGGGGGCAGAGTGGCCTTTGCCTGTCCCAGGAGGATTTTAGCTGTGCTCCCAAGGGGAGGGTGGATGTAAAACCACCCAGGAAAGCCCCTCCACTGAGACTGGCTCTGCCAGGAGAGGCCCGGGCTCCTTCAAGCACCTCTGGGACAAGAGGTCATTATAGTTCCTGTGTTTTCCCTTCTCTGCCCCTGGCTCAGGCACTTTCAGCACAGGGACCCCACCCTGGGCTGAGGATGTCACTGTGCCCAGCATCATCCACAGCCAGGAGTGGAGCATTTTCCTGGGCCATTTCCCAGGCTCTGGCTCCAGCACAGCAGGGCCAGCAGTAGGTACCTGCATTTCAGGCATGCATATGGAGAGGAAGGCAGGGTTACACATATTTCTGTTCTCAGCAGTCATTTTTGGAGTTGCTTTTAACTTTGTCCTATCTTTTCATCTTTTTGGATAGGAGGTAATTTTTTTTTTCTCAGTGTGGCTGTGAATTCTTGTGGGCACTTTGAAGGCTGGAGAGGTCTCTTCTTGCTGGGGAAATGAGGCTGCAGGCTTTGCTCCCCAGCCTTTCCAGTCCAGCAGCAGTGGGGTTGTGGAGTGGGATCAGTGTTCCTTGAGTGGTGGGGGAGGTTTTTCTGCTGAAAACCTGAAGATTCCCCAGCAGCTGGGTGAGGCTGTGGGCTTGAAAACATACAGAGGGTGAGAGGACCTTCAACGGGGCTTGAAAATATCTGGAAGCTTCATGCCAATGATTGCACAGCTTAGGGGCTGCCCCATCCCTTGGCAGCCAGAAACTGCAGGTGAAAGGCTTTGTAGATGCCACTGAAATTTCTCCAGGAGGCACAATCCCCTCTGGAAATTTACCCTTGCACTTAGAAGCTTCAAATACTTTATCTTTTTCCTTACCCCAAGAAATAATCCTTGGACACTCAGGTTCTGTGGATCACAAGCAGAAGCCCTTGCCCTGAAGGAAGTGGAGGATTTTGCCTTCTTTTAACACGGGAAAAGGAGGAACTCAGTAGCTACTCAAAGGCTGTGCAAACCCTCATTCAACCTACCTGATAAATGCCTCAGGCTGTGCAGACTGTCACTGCTCCAAGGGGATCAGCACTTCTGATGGCCCAGTCTCACCAACACAAAGCTGCTGGTTCTGATCATCTCAGAATGTTTGTTCCACCAGGCCTCAGCCTCCAAAATCATTGGACTGCACAAGGAATTGAAGTTTTAATGTATTCTTCAAGGATTATATTTCAAGATCTCGTAAACGCCCACTGAGGCTTGGTATACACACCTAGAAGCAGAGGATGAGAATCCAAGAGCTGGTATTTAAAAGTGAATTAATCTGGGATTTTGAGTCAATCCTGCTATATTTAAAAGCCTCATTCTTGAGGGAACACTGCCACAAAAGTACTCTGTCCTCAGTGTTGGTGCTGGCACTCAGTGTGACACCCTTGGGAGGGACCAGTGCTGGTGTCCCACTACCAGCAGCAAGGACACAACCTGCTCTAAGCACCAGGGAGTCCAAATCTTCCCAAGGGATGGGGCTACAGCTTCCCCTGACGTGGCAATGAAGGATAATGACTTGGCACAATTTCTGCTGAGGGTGAATCCCATCAAAAGTTCCTGTGGAAAAGCACAATTTAGACAAAATATTCTCAAGTCTCCTAAAGACCCCACAGGGGAAAGGCAGAACAACCCATCCTCCTGAGCCTTGCAGCTGGAGCACCTGAAGCTGGATGGTGTCAGGTCCTAAATTAACTCGAGGAGAATTTTTCCCTTGCTTGAAACAGCAGCATCCATAGGGAAGGTCAGAGGAGCCCTGCCTCTCGGGCAGTGCCTGCACAGGTCCCTGTGAGGGTGTCCTGCTGCTGCTCAAAGCAGGGAGATGCTTTCCCTGCCCTCAGAGGATGGAGCTGGGGGAATCCTCCCATGGCTGTCCAGTAGAATAGACTGGGCTTCTTCCAGACTTTAAAATCCTCATGAATTCCCATGACTCCAGCAGCTGGGGCTTACTTCAGCCACTGGATATCACAAGACTGATGTTTCCAAGGCTGGCAAAAGTGGGCATAGCTCTTAAACATCCTGCCATTAAATTACACTCTCAGCTTGTTGTGGTGGATCCAGGGCACTTGGCACTGCTAGGAGCCCAAAGGACAGCCCTGCAGCAGCAGGGAGAAAGAAGAGAAATTCCTCTTTTTAGCCACAGAGCATTTGGTTTTTTTCTCTTTTGCAGAGATGGGCAGAAAGCAGTGAGAACAAATCTGTGGCACTGAACTCCCCATCTAACACCTGAAGTGCTTGCCATCAAAACAGAACCTTACCTGAGGTCTGAAGGAATGGATGGGATTGGGCTGGTCTTTCCAGCACAGAGCAGGTGAAGCCCTGGGCTGAGCAGAGCTGGCTCAGGATGGCAGGGAAGGGGCTGGGCTGCTGCTCTTGGAGCAGCTGCCACATTTGCCTGGGAGCATCTCTCTGTGCCTGTTAACATTCTAAAATAAATAAGGATGCCTTTTGATGTTGCCTTTGAATTGCTACTCTCTCTTCCTTCTTGTCCCCAGGGTATTTCGTTGGACTTCATAATAAAGCTGGAGGGGGGGCAGGAGGGGGAAAGTTCTTTGAGTTTATTGTAAATGAGCAGAATTTTATCATCCCTCTGCTTGCATTTTAGATTTACCCTGAAATCTTATTTACAAGCTGAATACCAAGTGCTGGAGTAATCAGTAGGTGATCAATAACCCAGAAAGGCTCCTTGAGCTGCAACCATTTAAAGTCAATCTGTTCCCTTGCATGCAGGTATGGAAGCTGTTTTTTGGGAGGAAAGGTGCTGCTGGGAGAGCCCAGTGTGGTCTCCTTTATGCAGATTGAACCAGGGGTGTGACAAGCCCCAGTCCTCCTCCTATGAGCCACGCACTTGGCCACGAACTGGATCCTCAGCACAAGCCATGGTTTGGGGATGGGATGCAGTCAAACCTTCCCCAGTGGACACCCCCTTCAAGGATGTCCTTGCCTCCCTTGATGTAGGGCAGGGGGACCACAACCACCACCTCTCCTCCTACTCAGCCCAGTGTAAACCAGGAGCAATGCTCCCAAAACACAGAGATGTGCTTCTGCCTGGGGAGGCAGGACCAGGCAGTAGATCCAGGTCAGAAAGTTTGGGCTGGTGTGCTTGGGAACCCATCAGACCCTGTCTGCTGCTAATTAGCATGACTGCCCTCCCTGAGATCTTAATCTTATTATTTCTTACTGCCCTCTTTTTTGCATTCAGTTTGGTCTTTCATTTACCTGAAGATGCTGGCAACCTCAGCACACTTATAATTCAAAATAAAGAAATATATCTGAGTTTTAAAAAGGGCTGCAGGAAGAACAGAGAGATTGCTTGCCATCTCTTTGTAACTCTGTAGTCCAGACCTGGCAAAAATCAAGTGGCTGAATTCAGATGTTACCTCTTGTGTGACCACCGTGAGAAGAGGGGCCAGAACGTGGATACTTGCCCAAGCTGCCGGCCCACTGGCTCCCCCTTCCAGCTCCCACTCTGGCTGGAAAGTGCCGGCTGAGTCCCAGCCTGTTGCTGCCTCACTCTCCTGCTGCCTCCTCCTTACTCAGCAGCAGCATCTCCCCCAGCCCATCCATCATCCCAGATTAGCCATTAGCACAGTCACCCACTCGCGGGGCTGCAGCCCCGATGGGTTGTGTTAGCATTCCAGCCACCACAAGGAATGGCCTGACATCAAAACCCTTTTGGATCACCGGGAGAAGCCAATCAATTATTTCATTCCCCTGCCTGCTGCCAGCACCCAGGCTGGAGCATGCTCTGATCCCTTAATGGCATTTTGAAACACTGTCAAGAGAATGGCTCATTTCATTTCGTTCTGTGCATGGCCCGTGCCAGAAGGGCGTTATCATAAACCCCTTGGTGGGACAGGCTGTCCCCTGATGCTGCCTGGCTGTCCCTGCACCCCTCCTGCTTCCTCCCAGAGATGCAAAACCCGACCCCTTCGCAGCCACCTCTGCCACGGGAAGGGCTGCGGATAGTCCAGCCTCCCAGGCAGGCAGAGGAATTGTGTGCAAAAAGGAAAAAAACCGCCTTAATTGGAGTGCCCTGTCTTTCAATTCACCTAAAGCCATCAAGTTCCCAGCAGCAGCATGGCTCTTCTCTCATGTACAAATATAGCACAATAATGAGATGAGGGCTCTCGTCCTGCATGGAGCAGGGTCAGGCAGCCAGCCCGGCGTGTGGTGCTGGGCAGAGCACAGCTGCCACCCCAAACACTCCTCCCTCCCGGGAAATGGGGGACACCCCCCAGTCACCCCCACCTCCAAGGAGGCAGCACACGGCTGGGCTTGGCAGTGGGGACGGCGTCCTGGCTGCAGGTCACTCTGGATCAAAAGGATCCAAGGGCATCTTGTTTAAAGCCCCGTGTCCTCCAGTCTCCCCAGACAGTTGTGCCAATGCCATGATCAGTGGGGTGGAATGGGTGGAAGGACAATTTCCCTGCCCACTGCCCCAGTTTCTGCAGTGCTGGTGAGAGCAGAGCTCTTGCTGGTGGAGCCAGTGCTCGCTGAAGGAACTTCTTGCAGCAGTTTCTGTTCCTGGGGCTGTGTGTAAAGGGAAACAACAGGCTGGGGAATGCTGAGGCTGCTCCCAGTTCCCTTCAACTTGCATTAAACCAAAGTTATTTCAGGACAAACAATCCCATCTCCTGGTTTATGACTTTGGGATCCAGAGCAGACACTTTGTCCCCTCACTAAGCTCTGCTTCCAACCCCCATGAAAGAGAAGCAGAGCTCCTCTCACACAGTCAGGGGACTCTCAGCTCCTCTCTCCTCTCTGTGGTGCCTGTGTGAGCTTTAATGACTTTGTACAGGCTTAGAAGACTTTCTCACTCTGTAATGATGACCAAAGTGAAGGAATTGCCGAAACTGAGCTCAAGATCAGTGCAAGCAGTATGGGGCCTGATGTCCTCCTGGATATCACATCCCAACTCAGCTGCAGCAGCGGGGCTGGAGAGAACATTCCAATCCTCTTGTGAACAGCAGGATTGCAGCGCTTTTCTCTGTGCAGGTGTGGAGAAGTAGCCTGAATAGAAGGCCCCAGCTAAATATAAACTCTGATTTAAAAGATAAGTGATGGTAAGTGGTTTCATTGTTTGGGAGCAAGGATCTCCAAACTATTCACTGGAAAAAACTCAACCAGCCTCAGCAGAGCCAGTAATTAAAGGTAACTGTAGCCCAAAGCAGTCACAGCACAAATAAAGCAAGGAATGAAGATTGCACTCCTGTGGTGAGCTGACCTTGGTTGGATGCCAGCTGCCTACCAAGTTGCTCTGTCCCTCCCCTCCTCAGCAGGAGAGGGGATGAGATGGGGTAGGAGGAGAAAATAAGATTAAAAAAACACTCATGGGTCAAGATGAAGGCAGTTTAATAAAGCCAAAGGCTCAGACCAGCAGCAGCTGAACAACAAAGCAGCCTCCCAAAGATCTGTGTGCCCAGGGAGGTCATCCCCTGGCCATCCCAAGCACCTGTGGCAGGGACTGTCCAGCTGCCACCAGCCTGCCTACACCCACAGGGGGGTGATCCCCAGCCCTTGACAGGGAGAGCCACAATCTTAATTACACTCACCCTTATCAGGTCCTGGAGCGGGCTGCAGGGTTTAAATGAGGTGAACAAAGAGATTTAAGAGGCAGCAGGAGGATGCAGGGGGAAAGGAATCACCTACAGTGATGGAGAAAGGGAAGGGAAGGGAAGGGAAGGGAAGGGAAGGGAAGGGAAGGGAAGGGAAGGTCTGGCTCTGTAAGCCAATTGGGCACTCACAGCTCAGGGAATGCTGTCCACGAGTTCCATGTGCCAGAATCCCAAGGCCTCATGCTGGCAGAGCACATCCACCTGAGCTCCTTTCAAAGCTGATTTGCCACCCCATGCCCTGGTCACAGTCCACACAGGTCTTTTAGTGGGTAGGGCTGTCCCTTGAAACTCCTGCTCAGAACATCCAATGCCCTTTTATTTGAAAGGCAGCTTTGCCATGGGGGGAGCTTCTGGTGCAGGCCCAGGAGCACCTCCTGAGTTGCAGCAGGTACAAACCCTCAACATGTGGGACATCAGCACTCACAAAACTGAGCTCTCCAGACCTCTGCTGGCCCTTTTCTACAGAAGGTAGCAGCATTGGGCCAGGGAAACTCAGGTTGTAGCACCTCTCCTGGGGAAACAGGCTGAGAAAATTGGGATTGTTCAGCCTGGAGAACCTCTTCAATCTGGAGAATACTCTTCCAGTATCTAAAGGAGCTCCAAGAGTTCTGGAGAGGAACTTTTAACAAGAGCATTGAGAAAGGGGGAATGGCTTTGAAATGATAGAGGGCAGGTTTAGATTAGACATAAGGAAAAAATGGTTTACAATGAGGGGGTGGCCCTGACACAGGTTGCCCAGAGAAGCTGTGGCTGTTCCATCCCTGGGAATGTTCATGGCTGGGTTGCATGGGGCTTGGAGCAACCTGGGACAGTGGAATGTGTCTCTGCTCATGGCAGGGACATGGAATGAGATGGTCTTTAAGATCCCTTCCAACCCAAACCACTCTATGATTTAATGCACTAGCCTCAAGCTTCCTCGAGCCAGTGGGGCTTTGCAACCCAATTCCCTGTCTTCTCAGCCATGGTTTGCCTCCTCTCCCTTTTTGCACTAAAGCCATACCCTGACATCAGCAAAACTAAGTACCTGTCCAGGAGAGGAAAGCAAGATTGATTGGACTCCAAATGCTGCCAAATGCATAAAGCCAACACACTGGGAAAAATAAGGCAGGCAATTTCATCCTAGTTGCCTTCAGCAACAATGACATTAGGTGTTATTTGATACAAGAGAGGAGCCAATATTTCCAGACTGAAGGGCAATTATTTAAACCTGTGTATTTAGAGGGTCTGGAAGCTGTTCAGAACAGGAGCACTGGAAACAGCTTCTGACTGGAGATTGTGTGGCCCCAAAACTCTTGATGGCTTCGCCCTAGTCCAGACTTCGCATTTAAAGAAAACTTGGGGAAAAATTTCCAGAAGCAATATTACCCTGATTCTTCTCCACCATCCATAACCATCAGCTGGATCAGCACTAAAAAATCAAGAGCCAAAAGTTTTTGCCAACCCTGTATTTCCAGGTAGGAGCACAGGAAAAACCCTGCTCACCTGGCTGAGCACAAGCTCTGGAGCCTCAGCCTAATAATGTAAATGTCAGTGCCTGAACCCCCAGCCAGCCTTTGTGTCTGGCACAGGAATGGATTGCTGGGGCTGTGAAATATTAAATGAGGCGTTAGAATCAAAAGAACAAAATTACAAATCTTTGGCTGCTTTCCAATGCCCCCTGGGCTTGGTTCTGGCTGCCTGTGGCATAAACAGGGATGGATTTATGGCAAACCCACCCCAGCAGGGGCACCAGAGCTGGCATGGGACGGGGGCTGGCTCCTGCACATCCACACCCCTCAGCTCAGGCACGGATGCTGCTGCACTGGTGATACTCAGAGCCTCCCTCCTGCTTCAAACAAGAGGCTGTCAGGATCCAGAGTTCCCCACAGAACCTGGGGCAGAGCAGGGTAATGGATGAAGGCTTCTCAGTGCCAGGCTCCTGCTTTTCTCATAAATTCACTCAATTTTGCCACGGGAATAGCCAGGAAGCATCAGCAGGAGACTGCCAGGGGCACGTGTGAAAAGCCCCAGACAGTGCCTTGGTACCTTTGCTGGCACTGAAGCAAACCTGCAAAACTGAGCTTCAACGACCTGAGGCCTGCCAGAAGTGAAATAAAGAGACATCCCAGAGAGCAGACAGGGAAACAGGGCAGGTTCAGAGGGGAGAGGTGCTGAGACATGGAAATCCAGTTCCTTGTTTAGATGGAAAATACAGGGCTTTGATGATAACCCTGATGGGGTGTTGTCCCTCATACTGGGGTGGTGCTGCAGGCTGGAGATGCAGAAAGGCACACACAGGCACGGAGAGGAAAGGACTGACAGAGCCCCGGGTGTATTACAGGAGAAGGTAGGAATTAACACAGCAAAGAACCTGGGAAATTCAAACCACCAGTGCCACACAATGGGCTGAATTCATCCTCAGCAGCAGAGAGCTCTGCAGCTACAGCAGGGAGATCTGGCACCCAGAGCACTGGGAGAAGCCCTGAGGGTCACTCAGCCTCTGAGGCTTTCAGGAGCTATTTTCACAATTCTTTGCAGTTATTCTGCAGGATGTTTAGCCACCACTCTGCCCCAGAGAGGCTCCTCCTTTTCTCTTGGCATAACCTCTCCATTGGTTTGAGGGTGAATTCTGAGTCATGAATCACACATCAGGAGGGCAGGACTCCTGGCACATCCATGCCAAGTATTCCAGCCTCAAATAGCTCACCAGGAGGGTCTGGTGGAGGCCGTGCTCACCAAAGGTGGGTGAGATCTGGTACCCTGTAAAGAAAACCACCTCTCCTTCAGAAGGGGAGGGATGTTTGCAAAAGGGGACTGAGAAATGACAGCCACAGCAGGTCCTGCCACCTTCAACTCCACCACATCAGCCAGGATCAAAGAGCCAATATCTCTACAGTGCTAATGAGGCACATGGCAGATAAAGTCCATGTTTGCAAAAAATATTTAAAGCACAAATGTGTGCACCATCTAATCCCCTTCCATCTGTGATTAACCATGATACTTCTGGTCACTAGGACAGAGCATTTTACCTGAAGCTGCTACAAAATTGCCATTTCACACCCTGATTCTGACCTCTACTTCCTCTCCTGTGCCCCACTGGGTCAATAAAACCATGCAGTAAAACCACACAGCAGTGGGGAGTGGGAGGGAGGTGGCTGGTGGGGCAAAGAGATAAAGGATGGATTCCCTGGGATCAGCAGTCACCAAGGATTGAGGAAGCACTGTCCCAGCAATGTGAGCCCCACAGAATTCCCATCAAAAAAGAATCCATCTGATACATGGCCCCAAGAAACCCACGACACCAGGGATGTCCCCTCCTCAGAGATCCTTGCCTTGCACGCTGCTGTCTCTTGGAAGGGTGATACCTGCATCTGCAAATCTCAGGAACTTCTGCTCCCAGAGCTGCAAGGGCAGCAGCTTTAAGGCAAGTGGAGGATTCCCAAAGCACAGCACACACATCAAGTGCAAAGCTCAGGGCTGTCTGTGGCAGGCAGAGTTCTGGGCTGCTGCAGAACAGAGGCACTACAGCCTGAGCTCTGCTCACAGGAGAAGAGCCTGTGGGTGAAAAGCTCCTTCTGAGACAGGCATGGCTATTTCCAGTGCACCTGTCACAGCTCTACACTGAGGCTGTAGGGCTTACATCAACCAGGGCAGCTCATATGGCTGAAGGGAGGGAAAGATTTGGGTATAATTTCTAATAATAGCATACACCATCAGTCAAAGGCTCTGGATGATGTTAAGAGTGAGGAAAACCCAAGGATGGGTTGGATTAGATGATCTCCAGAGGCCCCTTCCTACCCTAACAATTTTGTAATTGGGTGATAGTGGCAGGATATTGGGATAGAAGGCAGAAATAAATTCCAAGTAGTTTTTCTGTTTGCCCAGGTGAATTTACCACAAGAACTGGAGAACTTCTCACTTTAGCCCCATCTCAGTCCCTCTGTGTGGACTGCAAGCAGCCCTTAGCAGCTGTCTCACTGACTATTGCCCCTATCACAGGCTCATGTTTTGCAACTGCCCCTTTTGATTTCTGCCAAGCATCTTTTAGGACTGATTCCTTCACTTACAAAACCCTCACAAGCATTTTTGTCACTAACTCTTCACACAAAATTAGGTCTGCATAAATAGTCCCTGTTCTCTACTCATGAGTATTGTGCTTTGACTGGGGAAAAGAAGGTCCCTGCGGTCTTAACACCTCTCCTTGAACTTGAGAGCAGCATTTCTGAACAATGCCAGACTTTCCTCAGCCTAACTAGGTCTGAGTGAGTAAAACCAGTCCTTGCCTGTGTAGCCAGATGCTGCATTGTGATGCTAGCCCAGAGTGAAAGCAAGCAGCTTAGACTGTGCTGACAAAAGTCCTAATGGAATAATTAAACTCAAATAATTCAATTAACACTGCAATCGAGTAATTGCAATTGGAGCATGGCTGTAATTGAGCAATATTTGTATTGTCCCAGCCATGAGGACAGGCACAGTCGCCTTTCAGCAGGCAGAAGGAGACAGATGGTGCTAATAAAGGGCAGAAGATGGATGTGAGGTCACCAGATTAAGTGTGCTTCCTTTATTTGGCTAGAGAAGGAAGTCAAACCACTGTGATCCTGTTGCCTTTAAAAGCCTAAGTAACAGAAATAGAAGAGACTGCAGGATTGCAGGAGTCTGCTTTACCATTAATTACTTTTTATTGAAAGCTCCCAGCCCGCTTGGCATTGCATCAGCAAGAGGGCAGCCGTGTCCCTGCTCACAGAGCCCCTTATCTTAATCGAGTTCAGACAGCAGCAGCAAGTGGTGAGCTGAGACCTGGGGAGGAATGTCTGCTTCCCTTGGCAACCTGATCGAGCCTGCAGAGCGTCAGCCCAGGAGTCAGCAGACGAGATCCCAGTGAGATAAAGCAGAGACAGGAAAATAAACCGGCTGGTTTTGGGCTGCCTCGCTTGTGCCGGGTGTGGATGCATCCTGAGATTGCACAGGATAGAGAGCAGGGAAGGGGCTCTGGGCCAGTGAAGAGGGCAGGTAAATCACCAGCCATGACCCCCACTTGCCCTGCAGCCCACTTGTGAGGAGTGCCCAAAGTGGCTGCTCCACTCTCCACTAACTCTTTCTTTCCCTAAAAATCAGGAGCAGTATTGCAGCAAATGAAAAAGCCACTGCCCCATTTACCTGTGAATTCAGGGGCTTCAGGTGCTGCATGTGGATCTTTCCTTTGAGGCTCAGGCCGATGATCAACCCTGGGGAACACGGCGTTTGGGCTTTCAAGGATTAGCCTCCAGCCAAACACCAGCTGTAGCTCACAGCTTGCCAGTATTTGGGGATGGGGTCTTTCCTGGGAACTCAACTTTATCTTGTAGCCTGAGGTGCTGGGAATGGAAAAGTTAACAGCTTAGTTAACCCCTTCCACTCTGAGAAGTCACTGCAAGCATGATGTCTATCTCCTCTAGCTACTCTGAGCTGGGCTCTTGGCAGCTCTGTTAGAGTACTACAAATCTGCCTCTCTTCCTTCCCCAGAGCAATTTCAGATTTGGGTTTTTTTCTTTTTTTTTCTTTTTTTATTTCCAGCTCCCAGAGCTTTCTAAGCAATTTAAACGTGCTTGGCAGATTTTATTTTTTGAAGAAAGAAGCAGCTAGTATGCTGTTTGCAGCTCTTCTCTGCTCCCACTCTCAGCAACATCTGAGCTTGGTGGTTAATTACTGTGAGACCTCTCTGCCTCTGTCAGTGTGAGCTGGAATGATGGGTTTACACCATGCATGTCAACAAGCATCTAGATGGAAAATAAACCTACTGATGCTCCCACTGTTGGGGAAACAAGTGTGCTGATTCAGGCATCTCAATCCATGTGGATGACAGGCACATCCTGCTCTGCAACAGAGCTCTGATCACTGAGGGCCACGTCAGATCCTCCTGTGTGCACTGCGGGACACATCCACAGAAAACAGGCTTTGGTAACTCAGCTCCTTGCTCTCATTTGAGACAGGTTGTTCACACATGCAAAATTGACTCTGCTTAACTTTTCCCAGGCAGGAAAAGCACAGGGCCATGTCCATATGGGAGAGGGCTGATAACACCCCCAGCTTCCCTTCCAGCCCATGCCTCGGGAGGGCACTTGGCCATGGGCATCCCCATTCCCACACAACCACCGGAATTGGCAGCAAAAGGAAACAGAAGCAGCTCTGTTCCTTTAGACACAGGGTCTGTTGCAGCCCTGTGGCAGAGTAAGGCACAGAACTGAGCTCTGGCTCCTTTTTCTTGAAGGCACACAGCAATGCAAGTCCGAGAGGGGACAAACACATCCTTGTGACAAGTCTGGTCTGACTCATAGCCCAAGAGATGCTGTGATATTCCACCACTGGCCAGCTCTGCTGAGCTTTAGCATTCAAGTCCACATTTACTGTTGGACCTCATTTTCCCACCACAAGAGCAATCCCAAATCAAGGGGGAGAGTTGACCTTGCTCATTACAGCAGCTCATCTCCTGGTTAAGAACTTGCACAAAACTCATTCCCAGCTCTTTCAGTGTTTTTGTGGTTCAGGCCCTGTGTGCTTTGGTTTAATCAGCTCTTTGGCATCAGCCCCATCTCCAGTTCAGTCTCCTCCAGTGAGTACCAAAACATTCTGCTTCCAGGTGACAAATTCCATGGAAAATATGCCACACTACCCAGATGGGCTTTCCCCCTCTTTGGTAGGGCATTTCAGCAATTTTCTTTTCCTTTTTTGATCCACATCAGCTTTCTCCTGTTTCTGTCCTGTACCCTGTTCTATTACACAAACTGTGTACCAAGAAATACTATGTAACAAACTTGTACAGAAGTGGTATTTAAGCTGATCCATGATTCTTCCAAGGAGAACAATTTCAACAAAAACGAATTTAGCTTGACAAATGCTGCCCAGGACCTGCCCTGATCATCCTTATGCTGCACTGCACAGCTTTCATTGACTTAAGAATGAATTCCTGCTCTGTCTCATGGCTACCTTCAGATGTTATTATGCCAGCTCCCAAGGACATAAACAATTCTCTTGATTTAAGAAAGGAGGCTGAGATGCTGCTTGGCTGTGGTTTGGGGAGAGGCAATAACACTGGAAAACACATTTTGTTCAAGAAAACAAAAATATTAGTTCCAGATAGAAGCAGTGGTCCAATTTAAATAAACTCACTTAGCATAAACTTGGGAACTCGTGATGCAAGAGAACAGAGATGGGGTTTTCTATTACTTCAGCCAATCTCTTCATTCAGTATCTGTATCACAGCAAGCAGTTAATCACCTTCAGCTCTCTTACCAAAGCACTGGTTCAAGACAACCTTGCAGAATCTTTGTGAAACTTTTCATCTGAGGGATGCCCTACCCCTGGTCTGAAGGTAGTACCTGGCTCCAAAATAAGAACAATTCTAATGCCCTAATTTATCTATTTACCTACTGATCTTAGAGGAAAAAGCTTATAGTGTTTATTTTTGTGGGTGTTTCTTTTGATTTTTAGTTTGTTGTGGTTTTTTGTTTGTTTTTTTTTAACAAACATGGGCTGCTCTAAATAGGGAAGAGGATGGAGGCAAGCATGCATATGCATGTAGGCCTAAAACTAGATGTGACATACCCTGTTCCAGGTCAGGGAACAGCAATCTGTCACCCAGGCACTGCACACACTAATTCTGCCTACCCAGAAATAGGTGCTGAAAGGACAGCACAAAGACTGAGGCTGTTGGGAGCATTTGAGAGGGTTCATGAACTCCCAGCACCAATTCCCCTTTCATCCACTGTTGATAAAAGTAATTGCAGTGGGCCACCTTAGTCTGACCCCTAGAGTGAGACAAGGTTCCCAGCCCAATAAATCTCCATGACCCGAACACTCAGGCCCTCTTGGAAACCTCATAGCTATTCCAGGCACAGTCCCCTTCCCACAGCTTCTTTTGGCACAGGATTTTCAGTGCTGGTGACATTCTGACAGAGGTATCTCATCAGCCCTAAGCTCAGGGTGGTTGTCTGCTCTGAACTTCCCTTTCAACGCAGTGGTTTTAAAGAAACTTTGATTGTGTCTTTCTTCTCCCACTTGCCCAGTTCACATCACTCCCTCACTTTCAGCATCTCACTCCACACCCATCATTTAGTTTACCTTAAACACAGCTCCTGCTCTCCCAGTTTCTCACAGAGCTGCTTCTCACCATTTAACACATCCTGGATGGAGTCCTCTGGCTCCCTTGGGATCAGCTCAGGTGAGAAAAGGTATAGCTGACAATCCCAGGTGAAGTAATCCCTCATTCCCCTCTATATACTGGCCAGCTTGCCACAGTGCCTGATGAGTTAACAAGATCAGCTGTGTCCATCTCCATTCCTATCCAGTCCCTTTTCACACAGCTCTCCAACATGACAAGTTTTCCAGAGGAGATGTGTGGCTCTTTTTCTCTCTGCTCAGCAGCTGCAGGAGACAGGTTGCCAAATAGAATCAGAGAATTGTTTCAGTAAATATAACATAGCACTCCTGACAGTGTTTCTGGGGTTGTGATACCATTGAGTTAAAATGGCACGGTTAAAAAAAATATTGATCAGCATCAGAAGTGAGTTTCCAGGCTGCTGGGATCCACAAAGGAGACACCCAATTAAAGAGAGATGGCCTCCAAGGACTTTAAGTGCACAGTATGTGCTATCGTTCTGGCAACTTCCTATGATCTTCTCTTCAGAAAACAGTATGTGGAGGCAGAGAAAAAAGATGAAAGGGAGGCCTTGAGATGAGAAAGCCCTAAATGATCAAAGATTCCTATGGGTTGAGAGAAGTACTCCAAAACCAAAGGCATTCCTGTGTTGCCTGTGTCACTGCTGCCCTGGAGTGGATTTCAAAAACTTCTTAAAGTATTCATCTGGGATGTGGGGACACACTTCAGGATGCAGAGAGAAACTTTTCAGGCCTTGGGGAAGGCTGAAATTCTGAATGATTCTGACTTTTTCTGAATTGGTTCATTTCTCCATAAGCAGGTTCCACCGGGGACATGTGGAACTGGCTACGTTTGAAGCAAGGCCTCAAGAGGCCCCTCAATTCTATCAACACACCTCACACAGCCTGCAGCATCTGCTGCTTTTGTGCCATGGTCCTTCACTACAAGTGCCTTATCACACCCAGGTTCTGCCCCTGGGGCTCAGGCTTGTGTCCCCTTCCCACCCACACAGACAGGACACACATCAAGGAAGGACAAAACTCTTCACCCAGCACTGATCTGAGTGAGGGGAAATGAATCACACACTTCACCCATGTTGGGCACATCCAGCAAGGGTCAGATACGTCAGCTGCAACCTGCCAGGAGGCTCTGGGGAGAAATGTCCTAAAGTGAGAACAATCAGGGGAGAGAAAGCACTTAGGAAAAGACAGAAGAGATTAGAGTTCCCTGAAAAGAGCACAGAAAAAATGATCGTGAGGCAAAGGGAGAAACAGGAATGCTGTTCACCATCCTCTGCTGAATTCATTACAATCTGAAAGTGAATTCTGCCTGAAGGAGAAAACAGAATGAAGAGAGACACAAAGAGAGCAAATAGAGACACCAAGAGACAAATCATCTCCTGTTTGTGAAGATCATAGGAAAAAAATTAATCAGCCCCCAGCATATTCCAGGCACCTTCCCTGGAGCCAGGACCACAGGCAGACAACAATGACTGTCTGTGGCAGCAGTTCCTGAAGGGGATCCCAGAGAACAAGGAGGAATCCAAGCTGCAGGTGCTGCAGAGCAGAGGGTTAAAGTCTACACCAACACCAGCAGGTTGGAAAGGGGCTGCTCCAGCAGGAGGGAGACAGATCAGTCAGTGCACGTAGGTACAGCTTAGTCATTTCAGATAAACTTTGTCTGGAGGGAAGGATATACTGATAAAGCAGTGTTTCACACAGTGCAAGAAGAACACAAAGTTTGGACACAAATTTCACAAGTAACATCAGAAAAATGAAGCAAAAATTTGTCTTTTAAGACAAATAGAAGGGGTATATGATGATATCAACAGCAGACTTGGAGGAAGATGAGAATGAGAGCCTGCAGGTTTCAGGGAAAAATCTAAATTTAAGTTCTTTCACTGTCTCAGGTATTTATGTGGAGCAACTTGTCTGGGCTTTCTCTTCCTCAAGCTATAGAATGAGGTGAGTATTTTGGCCCCAGGGCAGGAAATGGACAAAGGGGAATATGAAGAGAGGTGAAATTCAGAGAGTGAGCTGTGCCATGTATTTTAGCAGACCACCATAGTTCTGAGAGAAGGCAGGAACAAGTCAAAATGGCAATGGTGGCTCTGCAACCACAAGTGGAGGACAGAACGTGTGAACAAGGTGAGATGAGAACCTGCACTTTATTGGGATGCTACTGCACACAAGCCTCTCTCTCAGTTCCACATCTACAGTACCCTCTACTCAACTGCAATACATTTAATCAAGCTGCTTCTTATGGGAACCAAATAAAGCTTGATGATGCTTAATGGCTGGGGCTTAATGGCTGGGTTGTTTAACTGGGCTCATAATTTTGATTAATTAAGATGCTTGCAGGTGTTTGAGTGGCACTTCGGCAACGGCGTTGATGTTCAGAGGCAAAGGGGGAATCCTTCCCCTCCTGCAGGATTCTGCCAGTGCTATTTCAGCAAAGCAAAGCTGCCCTCAAGCCCATGCAAAAAAGTCAACTCTTGTAGCTGTTTTCTGGGAATTTTGACAACCTGCAAGTCATTTTGACCAGTTTCCTCTTGGCAGAATATACAGAAAAAAATCCAAACCCCAAAACTCAAACTTTTGCCTGGGGCAGTCTCTGTGTCCTTGACAGGAAGAAAGTGAGAATGTGAGAGGCTCTCCAGGTGATGATGGTGCTTTCATGCAGTGGACCTGACCAGCCTAGCAAACTGCTCACCCCCAGTATCCTTGCTTTAGTGAAAAGGGCAGTAGAGCTTATCCTGAACAGAACACACAAAGCCTGTTGGCTTTTGAGTTTGCCCCCTGTGTTCCTCTACCCTCACTCTGTGATTTCAGCCTCCCCCTGCCAGGATATCACCCATTTCATATCCAGTGTCACCAACCTGCCAGGTCCCCCTCATGGATGACCTTCAGGAGCCTGGAGGTGGATGCACAGAGTGAGTGGCCAGCAGGTACAAGAAATCACATTACAACCTCCCCTTTAGGCAGTACAAATTTGTACTTCCCTTTTCTATTCAGCAGCTGCCTTTCTTACAGAACATGCTTACCTCAGATTTTTGTCTCCTGAATGCTGATAAAATGCCCTCAGGTTAAAAAATATTTGGAGATAAATTATGATATGGATACCAGTGTGGCATATGCTCATTTCCATAAGAAACTGAAACACTGGAGAGAGGCACAATGAGCCAGACTCATCACTGTTTTTAGTATCTACCACTGACATTAAATTAAGCAGAACTTGATGATTTAAGGCTTAGTAAATTACTGCTGCCAAATATAAAGGCAACATAACCTTGTGGATAGAGCACTGGAGTGGGGCTCAGAAGAGTTGTACCCTGCCATGAAGGTACTGAATTAATTTGGACAAACTTTATGTTCACATGTGTATAAATACTGGTCAATCTTCCACTTTTCTTGTAATGAACATAAGAAACGCAAAAATTAAGCAGCATATTGTCCAGGGACCACAAAGACAACCTTTTTCCAAGAAACAGATTGTTTGGCAAGCACAGGAGGGAAAACTGAGTCAGGAGGAATGATGTCAGCCTTTTCTCACACATCTACATTGTCCTGTTCAACCACAGCTTTGGAACAAGAGACATTCAGATCTAATTTATGGAAACTTAAGCAGACACCAATTGGAGTAGCCCCTGAGTGTTATCAGCATATTTCATAGCTTGTGATGAATCATAACTGAAGTATCTGCTTTCCAGTGCATTAAGGCTAAAGCAGAAGTTGATTAGTATTATTCTGACCCAAGCAATGGTTCACTTTTCAGGGAAGTGGTTGAAATGTCCAGACATCAGCCTAATTTGTCCTGGACTTATAACACAGTGTATTACAAACATACTGTGACTACAGCTTTAAACTCATTGTCAGTGTCTGCAATCCATCATGGAGTATCCATCTTCTCATTACAGCCTGCCACAAATTTAGCTGCATGGGTGCTGTCTGCAGCCTAGCTGGTCAATTATTTTCCACCCCAGAAGAATGCAGGACTCAAGCCATTTTGCTCCAAAAGTACTCACAGGCTTTTGGTTAAGTGTACCATTAACATACCAGGGCCTGCTTGTCCTCTCCACTTGGATCATTGAGCAAGTGTCTTTGTTTCCTGCAGGACTAACAATGTTAAATGAATATATTTGCCCAGCAGCTACTGAGAGAAACACCTTGGTTACCCATCTCTGTATCTCCAGATTGGACCTGAAGGCAGATTAGATACAACAGATTTTGCAGCACTTCAGCCCCTTGAGAGAAACTTTGTTATGCAAAATTCCTCTTATCTTAACTTTTATGAGGTCTCTCAGAGCATAATATAGAGAAGGCAGACTCAAAGATCACGAGAACTGTTCCTTAGAACCTATTAATTTATTAATCAAAAAAGATCAGAAAAAGAAGTGGAGGGATAGCAGATGAATAGACAACACAGAACCATAAATTGTCAAAAAACTGTTCAAAAGAGCTGAGATGTTCAGTAATCCAACTATAGCTGGTTAACTTGTTCTACTGGTGTAAAGGAGATGTAGATATGGATCCCTGAAGAACTTTGATCTTCTTACCAAGAAATAGGCAAGAGAAGGTTCTGAACTGGCCCCAGTCCTAGCTGGAAACCAAGGACTGCAAGGAAGGACATCAGCACTTGCAAGTCTTGAAAGGGAACCAAAGCACCAGACTCATTGTCCAGAGCCTCACTGTGCTACTTCTCAGCCACAACCACACAAAAAGCTTCCTCTGGCTTGCAGAACTGAAATCTCCCACTTTGATTCACAGGGTCTGTATCAGACTGAAGGAAGCAGAAAGTTAATAAGAGCAGTGTAAGAGCCAGACAGCATCAGCTGTTAGAACCTGTGGGTACTGTGCTCCTCCTGACTCATTTCTCCAGAGACATTTCCCTGGACTGTTCAAGGGAAACAACCTATTTCAGAACAAGTTTGGTTTCCAAAAGACTTCAAACTAGAACATTGGTTTTTGCAAACTTTCTCTATCTCTCTATCCCTCAGAAAAATTTATGAAATCCAACTTCCTTGATACTCTCAAGGTGACTTCCAAGACCTCCTCTTCAGAGAGAAAACGAGCTCTACCCTCCTTGCTGTCCACAGGGTAGGGGAGGTGCAGCAGCAGCTTCCTGTAAAAGAGGGCACAGTGAATGTCAGTGTCTCACATCAGGTGAGCAGTTGAGATGTCCTTGCAAGTTACTCCTGCAATTCCTCAGTCAGTATGCCTGGGAAAGTTATTCCAATACATCTCCTTATTGTGACGGGCTGTGGGGTTCCTGCAATACCTCACACACAGCAAGACTGGCCCTGAAATATTTTCATCACTTAAAAGCAGCTTGGCTTAGAGGTAGCCCCAGGACTACAGAGTTGGAAGCAGTTGCTTTGAGTCTTCTTACCCATCTGTGGGAGAACAAAGTTTTTCAGTATGTAGAACTTGACATCTTGATTGTTTTTTTCATAGTGAGAAGATTTGCACTTACATTTGTGAAAGCAGCACTGGTTCAGGCTATACCCAAGCAACCATCAGATTTATGGTGAAATTTTTATTTGCTAGGCTTGTGACTAGAGAGAGTTGGGTACTGAGAAGATAATGGCAGATCTGAGTCACCAAAAAGATAGAATTGCAAAAGATTGCTGAGGTTTTCCTACATCTGCAGCAATACATTAAGCTACTTCTTTTACTGCCCATAGGTTCAGCAAGAAGCTGAACAATTATTCCTCCGAATTTTCCAGCTTCAAAACTAACACTCCCAAACCTTTTTCCACTCTGTTGCATCCTTGGGTTAAAACCAAGAACAGGGTAAGTGACTCTGCCTGGTTTTGGCAGAGAAAAGTGGCTTTTCTATAGTTGGTCTACTGGGGACTTATTTAGGCCTTAATCCATGGCCTGCACGTCAAATTTATCCGCAGAAAGCTATTCACATATAGATCTTCCCACATCCCATTCAGTGCAGCAAGTCAGCCCAGAGAGGATTAAGGTTTCTTATAAAAGCAGTCTTTGTGAAGAAGGACTTTGAGCAAAACAGACATGGGAATTATCTGGAAATCTCAGGCAGGGAAATAGCACACTGAGGGAGACCTGGAGGAACACTGAGAAATCCAAGAGTGTCTCAGTCAGTTGATTATCTTTGTAGGCTTGAAATAGCCCTATCAAAAAAATCAAAGGAAATTTCTTTAGGAAACCATGTCACATTTCCATCTCTGCATCTGTGCTTGGATATGTCCATAATTTGGCTTTCAGCTGCTGAAAATTTATCTGCACTTTTCTTACCATCTTCGGCCATATGTATTTGCACAAATTAGTGCTTAGAAATACTAGACTAAGTCTTTCAAGACCTTGGGCAGCTTTTTGCCAGGTGTTTTGAGCCCTTGAAGCCTTTGGGCTGTTTAAGCAGCCCAAATCTGTCCTAAAGCTTTTTACTGGACAGTATCACAGATTCAAAGCCAGCAGATTGTACACCCATGGATGGACTATGGGTGGTTTTTTCTATACTTGTTTCTCATGAGCAAGTGCAATCTTTAGCTTTGCTTTCCACACAGAGTGCAGTTAAAAGCTTTGCTAAACTCCATTTCAAACAGGATATTAACTGTGCTTCTATCAATTGTACTACACTTACTTTTTGGGAGTTCGAAGGTCGAGAACCTTGTCCTGGATGTCTAATGTGATGTCTGAGTACTTTGTCTCTGGCAGTTTGATTTTAATCTGAAATGATGGGCAGAGGTAAAGCTGTGATTACATATGTTGCCCTAAAAGCCATAAAAGAGCTCATTTTCATGAATATTTCAATGCTAGTATCAAAGAGCAACATTTTGAGTAGGCAATTTGTATCAGGGAAAATACGACAGTGATAATGACTGCTTTCAATAGCTTAGTGATGTGTATTGATATCCTATTCTCTTCCAGATCCTGAGCTGCTAATGTGCTTGACAGGTGCTTGACATCCAGCAAAGCCTCAGTTCTGTGTATTGCAGGGACAGTTTGCTTCTGCCAGAAAGATAACACAGCAGTTCTACCTGTCCTGGAGCTCAGAAACCAGGGAGGTCTTTGATTATATAATGATGAGGTAGGATCTGATAGCTGCAGCTTTAAAGGCTGTCAGCATTGTAGCATTCTGCTAGCCCACACGTCTTGTAAAAAATGCAGGGAGTTGAAAAAAATCTCCTTCCCAACCCCTTGCCTCTCCAAAACCATGTCCAAGATGAAATTTCATCTTAGAGCTACATTTTATTCCCTTTATATGGGATGTATGCATTTGCACAGACTCCCTTGAGCACACTTGGTCCTTGAGGAGATACACAAGTTCATCAGGTTAGAAAGAGTAAATGTCATCTACAAATGCTTGGAGGACCACAACAAAATGCTACAGGAGGTCAAAGGCAGCAGTAGAGCTTGGTGTTTGCATTCTGTCCCTCAGAAAGATGGGAAGATGGAAAAGGGCAGAGAAAGAGCACAAAGCAGGGATCAGAGCTCCAGGCTCAGCTCACCACTATATCTTCACAGCAGGCAGTGGAGGGGTCTTTCCCAGTCATCCCAAAGAGGACATCCTCTGTTCCCACATGCTGCTTGAATGAAATCTCATACCTGCCAAAGAGAAGTCACTGCCTAGTAAAGGAGCAGGGGCAGGAGACTAAAGGAGACTGTGGCTCTCAGAGGACTGTAAATCCTCCTCACACTGTCTCTCCTCCTTTGCAGTCTCCTTTCAACACTCCAATCATCTGCACTGGGTTTCTGTTCAGAGCCATGACTGAGACAGCTGGAAGACAGGAGATAATTGGTGAAGATCATTGTCTCCACCTTCCAAAGAACTCACCATGCTGCCTCTGCTTCCCTAACCAGCCTTTGCAGGATCAGGAAGTGCTCCCTAAGTGGATACCATGCTTATCAACCAGTCAAACACTACAAACTCCTGCAGAATGGATTTGAAAAGGGGGATGTCACAATGGCATGTGTTCTGTTCTGTCCTTCAGCATATTCTTGCAGCCTGAGCATAACAGTCTTAAGCCAGACTGCAGTTGTTTTACATTCAGCCAACATTTATTTTCTTCTCCTTCACATCTACAAGATGTAGAATCATGTACTCCCTTACTCTTGGTAATTAATGAATGAGGAAAGGAAAACGGAATTTGTATTTATAACATATGCTACTCCTACTAAGTTCAGCAAAATTACTGGGCTGGATCACTTGTCTAAGCTGTTAGAAAGACTTTCTCATCTCCAGTGTGCATCTGCATATGCAATAATTCCTAAGTCAATGACAAATGTGTCTAATAGCTCTGGATGCAACTCTGCAGCCATCTGTTTTCCTTTTAGGACATTTTCTTTGCTTCATTTGATGAACTCTTATAAAGACTCAACTCTCTCTTCATCTGTGCAACACGGGTCAAGTGTTTGAGGCTGGAGAAGCACTGCAGAGGGAAAGGGTCAAAGAATGGCACAAGGAAAGCTTCTTTGCACCCAGAATACAAAGAGGGCATGTTCTGTACCTGACAGGTGACCACTTCAAGGGCAACTGTGTGTGAAGGTGAATTCCAAATCATTTTCAGAAAGGCTGAGTCCCTGTTCAGGTGGGTCTCAGCTCCTGTGTTTAACTGGAAAATTTGGCTCCTCATGTCCTGACTTACATGCAGGGAAAAGTGGAGATTCTGGTGGGCAATGTGCAGCTTCGTGGGCTACAGTCCACAGGCTCCAGCATTTACCACTTCAGGACATGGCATTGAAACAATGATTGGAAATGCAAAAGCTGCTTTATGGACTGACCCTCGGGGCTTTCTGACCTCTACAGATTCCAGCTTACATGCCTGATTTCAAGAATACTTATGCTACTGTGTTTCTATGAGCAAGGGAAAAGGCTCTGGTTTTAAGTTGTGCTTTGACAAACTAAGATTGAATGACAAGATTTAAGAGCTCAAAACTGCCTGCACACAGCTTTTCTTTCTGCAGTACTATTTGTCTCTAAAGAGCTTAAATCTTTGAAATGCAAATATACGTTGGAGTACTTTATGAATTTATGAGTATGGAAAAATGGATGCATCTCAGTTGCAGCAGGAAAAAGCAAGTATTTCACACAAGTGGCATATTTTAAAGTTAATAAATAGTTTTTCTGACCTACTTCCCACCCTATTCCCACTTTATACAAGGAACTGACACTGCATATAAACTTATGATGGGAAAAACCAACACTACATTTCTGTTCTGAGATCAGAGATTTCAAGAGAAGGGTTAAAAACATTCCTCACACGTTGCTTTAGATGCAACACTGGTATCCTTCCTTTCTTCTTGCATGACACAAGTTTTTCAGCTGGCTGTAGATGCTCTTAAACTCTCATTTCTATTAATGCTATGTAAAGCCCACACAGGCAGTGTCAGCTTTCTTACTCTGGCTTTTCTCTAGGGTCCCAGGTATCATCAAATTCAGATCCTTCTGGGACCTCCTCTGTATTCCAAATGGTTTTCTTGTTTTCAGATTTCCCTTGAAAAGTACCTGTAAGTGAGGAGAAAAATCACACTGACACATTTTGAAATTTCTCTGTTCCTCAAGGCTTGCTAAAAGCTTTGAATATTTTTTAAGAATGAGAAATTAAAAAAAAAAAAAAGAAAAGCCATTTATAAAGCCTAGAAAAGTATTTCCAGGCTTTAGAAAAATCTTTGCATTAAAAGCATTCTAGGTAATGATTACAGTCTTCTTCACCTCACTATTTTATGAATGAGGATTTGCAGAGGGAGGATGTTTTCCTTTCACTTAAATCTCCTTTACTCAGCCTTTATTTCCTGGAAATCCTCCTTTCTGGCATATAATATCTAGTACTTCAAAATTGGTAAAATGTAGAGGGATGAAATACTAATCTTCCACAAGCCCCCTGACATGAGAGCTTCAGTGAGCAGAGTCACTCTCACAAGGACTGCCTCCTCACACAGAAATCCAGTTCAATTAATTATTGGGCACAGTCCAGACAAAGTGCTTAAGACACATGAAAGTTTATGGGCAGAATAGTATGGTTTACATCTGCCCTATGTGGAAAAATATTTTTTTAGTAAGCTGGCAAATGTGAAACCTGAAGTTTTTTAGAGTAGAATCTCTGGTTATTGTTGGAATTCCAAGCAAAAATTGTGTATTATATTTGCCACAGTTCCTTTCCTGCAAAACTCACCCTTGGCCCTTGTTGGCCTTTCTTAGGGCTCTTAACTGCTCAATAATGTGACAGCATCAGCTCCAAAAAAACTTTAACTTTGCCAAGTCTTTACTAAAACTACCTTCCTGTCTTTCTTGGATACTGCTATGGAGCTTTTGCTGCTCAGTTATGATCCCTGCAGCCCCTGACCAGGCTGTGCTCTGAACTGTTATCATCTCCCCTGGAGGCTGCTCTGGCATGACCCTTTCTGCCTCTCTTTGCATGTTTTAGAGTTAAACTTTCAGGAAAGGAATAATTTTACAGTGTAATTGCAAGAAATATCACGCTGTGTTCATCTCAAACATCAGTGACCACTCTTTTATTGCATTGGTATCTTGCTAGAGCTGATCCAGTCTGCTGACATGAGACTGAATGCCAAAACACCCAAATACCCCTCCTTACTGGTGGTCTCTTTCTTTACTGGTCCAACACTCCCAGGAGTCATGGCACCAACAGAACAGCGTGGCTGCAAAGAAAGGCAGGAGGATCTTAAATCAATTTTTATAGAGCCAAGCTCAGTTACAACCATAATGTCAGTAAATACAACACATTATCTAAGTTCAAACAAATTCCTGATAGAATTGAAAAAACATTATCCCACAGTTTCATGACTGAGCCACTGAAAATTCTCTTTTCTTCACTCTCACCCAGCAGAAAGTGACCTTGACACACTGGGTTTAAGCAGAACTCACAGAAGCCCAGTAATACAGACAGATGTGCTTTGTGAGTTTTGGTTTCCATGGCATTTTGGCAAAGTTTCCATGCTTTGCCTGCCATGAAAATATTACAGGAAACCAAGGATGCTACATGAAAGCCCCATCACAGCATTTGGATTCCTTTTTACAGTAGAGATCATGAGGCAACAACATTTTCCTCTAATTATAAATCAATTTAGTGCTAATAGGCCAATGTGAGGCATTTCTCTATATATGAAGATTCCTTGGTTCAATAAAAGTGCCTCATATGCACAGAGCATTAAATTAAATCAAAATAAAGACTTCAATTTACCCAGATTGACTCAGACTTAATTGACAACCCTCGTGGCAATTTTCCATTTCTGTCTCTGAAGTGTCATTTATTTTATTAATAAGGTGTAAACAAATTCTTTTAAAAATCAGGATGTTTACTGCAGAGATGTACAGCAATAATGCAGGGTTTAAAAGGCAAGCATTAAACAGCTGGAGGATAGCTGGAGTGTGGAGGACCACATCTATAACCCACTGAAAGAAAACTTGAAGGGATATGCACCTCTTTTTTCCCAAATATTACTAAAATTAATGCATTGCCACTACTGGGGCTGGTCAGCTCTTTGTGGAGGAATGATTTCACTGAGGAATGATTTTCAATCTCGAACACTCAAATTTTTGCCATTTTTGTTATCTGTTTTTTTGTTGTTGTTTTCGTCTTTGGTTTTTTTTATGTTTTGTTTTTTTTTTCCTTATCCATGTCATAATATGATCTGTTCAAAATCCTGAGAGACTTGGCAAAGTTTAGAGCTTTCACAGAGGCCTTCTGCATTGTTGGCACCTGTGGGGCTCCTGGGAATATTTCTTCCCAGCACACAGGAGGCCACAGCACACAGATAAAAGCAGATGGTGCATGTTGCAGGAATAATGCATGTTCTCCAAAGGCTGTGATTTTCATCTGCTCCTGAGAGGAATTGATACAGAAGAATATATTTGGATATTTCTCTCATTACTGATTCACATTATGGACCTTAGAATGATTGTCCACCTTTCCCTATTTTACAACCACCAAAATACCTATTGTACTTCAGTGATCAATTATTTCTACAGTTCTTCAATACCTGACACATACAATTAATACTCTCAGTTGCCTCTGGATATTTTGGTCCTTACTCAGAAGTTGAGCAGCAAATTTTTCCCCTCACATCTGGCTGTAATTGCCTTCATCTCCAGCAGAGTTCAGGGAAAAGTAGGGGGAAGTCTGAAGTATCTAAAGCTCTTTCAACTCCAAGTTCTCATTTTGTTCAGGCTCCCTCATATGTTGGGCTCACAATGTCTCCTTGTTTTCCTGGGGCATCTTGCTCATTGTCTCCCTCAAGAACTTGTTACTCTGAAAGTATCCTCAAGCTGTTTCTGTCAGCCCAAAACCTGCTAAGGTTTTCTTTCTCTTTTTACTCACTCTGGAGAAAAAGAGACTTGCTTCTCCTTGGTTAACAAGATAAGGCTATGGTACAAGATGTAAAAGAAGCAGCAACTCTTGTGAAAGGCTCACCACATCATCATCATCATCATCATCATCCTCTTCTTCTGGAGCATCACGCAGCAGTTTGGCAAGGCTCTGCAGAGCAGAGCCTGAGAACACACTGTCCATGTCCATACCCACTGCTCACCTATGCAGGAAAAACGAGCGACAGATGAAGCAGGAACCAAATGTGCCTGTTAACAGCCTGTAAAGCACAATTTTCCTGCTGTGTCTTTGGGAAGGAAAAGTTTAGCCAAGTTCCTGTATGTGTGATGAAAAAGCATGCAAAATGGAACATAAAATCAAAGAATATGCTGAGTTGGACAGGACCCATCAGGATGAGCAAGTCCAACTCCTGGCCCTGTGCAGCACAGCCCGAGTCCCACCATGTGCTGGGAGCGCTGCCCAAATGCTCTTTACACTCTGTCAGCCTTGGGGCTGTGACCACATCCCTGGGGATCCTGCTCGACCACCCTCTAGGGGAACAACCATTCCAGATATCCAACATAAACATCTGAGAGAGCTCGAGCTGCTCCCTCGGGTGCTGCCATCCCGAGGAAATTACACCCAGCCTCTTCCCCCTGTGCCCAGACTACGGGCCTGGTGCTCAGCTGCCTTTTGTCGCAAGCACAGCTCGAGCCCTACAAGTGACTCGGGCAGGCGCCGTGTCACAGGTACCCTGCACAACCCTTCGCAGGTTCTCTGCCCACCCGCCAGCCTTCGGACCGGCCCAGCTTCAGGGGAAAGTGGGGGCGAAGGGAACCGCCCTGACGAATCCTCGTCCCCGCTGTCGGGCGGCTCCAACGCCGCTCCTCCGGCCCGGTGTCCCCGTCCTTCACCCTCAGCCCGGTGTCCTCGGTCCCGGACTCGCAGCACGGTGTCCCCTGTCCCGCACCCCCAGCACGTGCCCCCATTCCTGTGTCCCCCATCCCCACCTCCGGCCCGCTGTCCCCGCTCCCGCTGT
>VYXF01010313.1:490148-510335 GCA_013397295.1 Polioptila caerulea | reverse complement strand
TTTTTTTTTCCTTAGTGCAACTGTCTGCACACAAAAGAAGCCTAGAAGCATAGAAATCAAATTGCTAGCTGATATTGACAAATAAGCCACACAGCAAAATCGTTTAAAACTTTTAGAGTACACTTGAACCAATTTGACTTCCAAAGATGGATTTCATGCAGTTCAGAGAAGCCTACATCTTGTTTGTAGACACATGAAAATCCCCTTGCAGGAAAGATATGAAGACTTACTGAAGCTAATATTAATTTTATAGTATATGTCTCTTACCTACAATTTCACTGTTGATTTTTTTCCATGTAAAATTGTTCTGTAGGAAGTTGTAATAGAGGAGATGATAAAGTAAAAGAATAATCCTTATTGTTCAGGTGTCCAAAGTGATTTTTTATTATATGGATTTAGAATTTTGATACTACAACCCTACAATGTAGAACATTTTAAAGAATTTCCCATGCATTTTTGACTGTAAATAATTTAATATTCAGTTTTTGTAAAAGGACTAGATAAGATTGGCTGCCTTGGATTCTTCTTTGGTTTTTTAATTAACTCAAAGTTGGATCTACATATTGGGATAGCAAACTAGAGAAACTACTCTAATTGCTCTTATCTTCAGTTATAAACAGGTTTAAAAATGCCTGGTTTGTGCACTACTTACTGACCCATTGACTTCATAAGAAGGAGTCTCATCAGCTTCATTAGGTGTAGGGTAAAGCCAATTGTAAGGCCATGAATGCAAAATCATGGGACAGAGTTTCAAAATTCACAGCAAGAATCCTCTGGGATTTCAGTATTTCATTAACAGACTGTTCTCCATGTTCTTGTCATTTGAAGGACTAATGAAACTGACTACTGATGATCAGGAAATTTTCATGACCTTTTCTTTGTTATTTTTGTTCTCATACTCCATTTTCTTATTGAGGACTCTTTGTTCAGCGGACTAAACTAAGACAGACAATGTACAATAAAACTGGTGCTTGGTAATAAAAGCCTGCAACAAAGAGAAGCTATCCTTGTGTTTAGGATTGACAGTCATGGTCCTTTTATCCCACTAGGACTAGCTGTTTTCTTTCTGCATTCAGTTTTTTCTGTATGAGAATGGTCTTCATAGGCAAAAACACATGCCAGCAGTTATCCTGTGTTTCAGACCAAATTCTGCAATGATAAAGATCCAGTTCCCAAAAAACATCTTGCTTTCCATCTTCATGAGGGCAGAGCTGATGGACTACACCAGTCTTAATTCCCATCCCTTGCTGTTCTAACGTTAGGTGGTTTTGGTGTTTGGAAACCACCGTTGAAGTACACCACCACAGACCTTTCACAGAAGAGTAGAGGTATCTGTAAATGGGAAGGAAGAAAAAAATACAATCTTGATGTTTTCCTGGCACTGTATTTCAAGGTGTGTCTGCTTTACAAAATAGATAAACATCAAATCCCACACATATAGATACATCTCTGCTTTTGGTTTTCTTAGCATTCTTCTGTGTCTCTTTAACAGAGAAATCTATTACTGTCCCATGACATTTCCTTAGAACATTTAAATCTTGCCTATGTTGAAATTATATTTCATTTTATTTTATATTGCTAAATTAAATGTGTATTTTTCTATGCAAAACAGAGGCACATGCAGCTCTAAAAGAACCTTACTTGTTCTTGGATTTCTGCATCTGCTTTATGTACTAAACATGAAAAAAGCTTTAAAAAGTGATGTGAATGAAAAATATTACAAAATAATAAAATTCTAGTGCTGTCTTTAAACCTCCCACACTGCAATTGAGTACAATTCCAACAAGCCACAGGTGTACACCATATGTATAGGTGCAAATGTGATTACGAGAGGTCTGATGACAGTTCTGGGTCCACAAAGCATTCATCTCAATATAAACATCTGTTATGTATTCAAGGCAAAACTGTGCAGAATATAGAGCTATAATTGAGGTTTTAAATGCAGAGATATCAGGAAACTCCAGGTTATTGCCCCAACAGGAACTCAGATTTGATCACATTATAAAAAGATAGTATTTTTATTAGTGTAGATGATGTNGAAGTTGCAATTTAAATACCAAGGAAATAAGCACCAGCATGAAAAAAACTAAGCATATCAAATTTTGTTATGCCTCTAGGGGTAGGCAAATTTTTCTCTTCCATATAGAACTTTATATTCTCTCTGCTATTAAGACATCATTGTTATATTTCCTTTTTAAAGAGATGAGTTTTATAAATGTAGATTGTTGGGGGTTTGGGATTATAGGTTGGCTTTTTTTTTCCTTAGTGCAACTGTCTGCACACAAAAGAAGCCTAGAAGCATAGAAATCAAATTGCTAGCTGATATTGACAAATAAGCCACACAGCAAAATCGTTTAAAACTTTTAGAGTACACTTGAACCAATTTGACTTCCAAAGATGGATTTCATGCAGTTCAGAGAAGCCTACATCTTGTTTGTAGACACATGAAAATCCCATTGCAAGAAATATATGCAGACTTACTGAGGCTAATATTAATTTTATAGCATATGTCTCTTACCTGCAATTTCACTGTTGATTTTAATCCATGTAAAATTGTTCTGTAGGAAGTTGTAATAGAGGAGATGATAAAGTAAAAGAATCATCCTTATTGTTCAGGTATCCAAAGTGATTTTTTATTATATGGATTTAGAATTTTGATACTACAACCCTACAATGTAGAACATTTTAAAGAATTTCCCATGCATTTTTGACTGTAAATAATTTAATATTCAGTTTTTGTAAAAGGACTAGATAAGATTGGCTGCCTTGGATTCTTCTTTGGTTTTTTAATTAACTCAAAGTTGGATCTACATATTGGGATAGCAAACTAGAGAAACTACTCTAATTGCTCTTATCTTCAGTTATAAACAGGTTTAAAAATGCCTGGTTTGTGCACTACTTACTGACCCATTGACTTCATAAGAAGGAGTCTCATCAGCTTCATTAGGTGTAGGGTAAAGCCAATTGTAAGGCCATGAATGCAAAATCATGGGACAGAGTTTCAAAATTCACAGCAAGAATCCTCTGGGATTTCAGTATTTCATTAACAGACTGTTCTCCATGTTCTTGTCATTTGAAGGACTAATGAAACTGACTACTGATGATCAGGAAATTTTCATGACCTTTTCTTTGTTATTTTTGTTCTCATACTCCATTTTCTTATTGAGGACTCTTTGTTCAGCGGACTAAACTAAGACAGACAATGTACAATAAAACTGGTGCTTGGTAATAAAAGCCTGCAACAAAGAGAAGCTATCCTTGTGTTTAGGATTGACAGTCATGGTCCTTTTATCCCACTAGGACTAGCTGTTTTCTTTCTGCATTCAGTTTTTTCTGTATGAGAATGGTCTTCATAGGCAAAAACACATGCCAGCAGTTATCCTGTGTTTCAGACCAAATTCTGCAATGATAAAGATCCAGTTCCCAAAAAACATCTTGCTTTCCATCTTCATGAGGGCAGAGCTGATGGACTACACCAGTCTTAATTCCCATCCCTTGCTGTTCTAACGTTAGGTGGTTTTGGTGTTTGGAAACCACCGTTGAAGTACACCACCACAGACCTTTCACAGAAGAGTAGAGGTATCTGTAAATGGGAAGGAAGAAAAAAAATACATCTTGATGTTTTCCTGGCACTGTATTTCAAGGTGTGTCTGCTTTACAAAATAGATAAACATCAAATCCCACACATATAGATACATCTCTGCTTTTGGTTTTCTTAGCATTCTTCTGTGTCTCTTTAACAGAGAAATCTATTACTGTCCCATGACATTTCCTTAGAACATTTAAATCTTGCCTATGTTGAAATTATATTTCATTTTATTTTATATTGCTAAATTAAATGTGTATTTTTCTATGCAAAACAGAGGCACATGCAGCTCTAAAAGAAACTTACTTGTTCTTGGATTTCTGCATCTGCTTTATGTACTAAACATGAAAAAAGCTTTAAAAAGTGATGTGAATGAAAAATATTACAAAATAATAAAATTCTAGTGCTGTCTTTAAACCTCCCACACTGCAATTGAGTACAATTCCAACAAGCCACAGGTGTACACCATATGTATAGGTGCAAATGTGATTACGAGAGGTCTGATGACAGTTCTGGGTCCACAAAGCATTCATCTCAATATAAACATCTGTTATGTATTCAAGGCAAAACTGTGCAGAATATAGAGCTATAATTGAGGTTTTAAATGCAGAGATATCAGGAAACTCCAGGTTATTGCCCCAACAGGAACTCAGATTTGATCACATTATAAAAAGATAGTATTTTTATTAGTGTAGATGATGTTAGGCTTCGTGCCTTATTATACTGAGATGGAATTGCTTCAGCTCAACAGAGAGTAGGGACTACTGACTTGGAGTGATGCACTTATTTCTCAATTATGGGACTGATGCACTCTTCTGGCAGAGGGACTCTAATGAGCTGGGCTGTTGTTAGCTGTCAATATATGTTGTGTAAATCCTGTGGTTTGATTGGCTGCTCCCTGTCATAAACCAGCAATAAATATGATGTGCCTAACTTCTGTATTCCACTGCTGACAGCTGAAGTTGCCAAATCCTTTGCATGGTATATAAAAGACCCTGTTATCAGATACTTATAATTTGGCCAAACTTTCGCCATGCAGGATTAAATTTCCCGTGCCTTGTGTCTGCCTTTAGGCGAATGTCCTTTTTAATTTCTTCTAAAACCATTTCTGAGAAAGAAATAAGGGGAAAATCTATTAACCACTCAAGGTCTCTTCACAGTTCTCTCTACACATCTTTCTACATTTCCAAAAGTACAGCCTGAAAGGCAAAAAAAAGTCAGGCTAAACTGCTGGGCACTGAAAACCTTGGCTTTGTGCTGTTGAGAAGCCTGGGACAAGAGATGGCATATCATCTTTCTTATTTTCTTTGGCATTTTTATTCTTCTAACCCCAGATCAGTCACATGTAAACAGGACTAAAGATTCACTCCTACATCAGATCAAATAGCTTTTCACAGTTTCAATCGTCTTGTGATATCGACAGTTGATATACAGTTTTAAGAGTTTTTTTAAACAAATATTTTAAGAGAAATCCTCTCAGCACCAAGACGTTTCAGACTAAAATCTTACCATGCCCACTCAGATACAGTAGCCCAATATCACCAGTGATCAGAAAAGAAGAAAACACCAGTATGTCACTTTGGAAGACCAAAGTGTCTTCATGCTTAATAGCTGAGGTTTGGATCACTGTTTTAGTCCATCATGATTTGGACTTCCATTCTAATGAAAATACTTTCTAAAAATAATGATTACACAAATATCACTGAGAGCTATCAGGTGGAATCTCTTGATAAGATTAAAAATCCATCCTTCCTTCCTTCTTTCTTTTTTTTTTCACAGAAGGATGGGGTTGTTGCTTGGCTTGCCAGTGGATGCTAGCTGATGTTTTCTTTGGTGGAAGAATATCACCCTTGATAATAAGATTACAATCCATATCCTTAGCAGTGGAAACACAGTGGCGGGGAGGCTGCACTAAACTGCACTGGTTAAGGCTCTAACTTTGCGAGTTTTTACCTTAACAACACAAAAATAAAAAAAAAAATAAAAATTTAAAAGGGTGCATAATATAATATAATATAAACTTTTACTTAAAGGAAAGATAAAAGTGACACTTTTTACCAAGCCTTTCCAGGAGAAAAATAGCCAACTTTAACCCCCTAGCCTTCATTCAGAGATGTCCCTCCCTCTCCCCTACCTCCTCTCTGTGCACATCCATGTATCTTTGTGATACAAAGTGAGTAGAAATTCCAGCAGAATTTGACTCTGTGTAATGAAATCTATTTTTTCCTCAGAGAAGCCTGTCACGTTACAAATGCAAACTCTTTCTAGTAAATTTTCCTTTCATTTTATTTCTTTCCTGTGCTTTCCCCCCACCCTGCCCCCACCCTTTTTGCTCTTTCTTTTTCTCTTAAGCAGAATGAAAAGAGTTCTTTAACCAAACAAATGTAAATACGTAAGTGGTAGGGATTTTTTTAAAAGTATGTTTTTCAGTTCATCTAACAAAGACATATCTGTCTGCTCGAATGATTCCTTACTGAATATGAATGAGAAGCCCTTTAATGAGGTACGGTAATTAAGCTCTGGCAAGCCCCCCTAGCCCCCTGTCAGCAGCTTCCCAGGCAAACAGCCATTGAATCTGGTGATTGACAAACCAGACGCTGGACATGTACTGTAGCTGATGAGGAACAATGGGCTGGGAGGCCGTGGTATCTGACATCCCCGGCTGTTTCAGCCCCATCAAAGGGCTGGGCTCCTGGGGTGTCCATCCTGCTGTCCTGAGGGGCCAGAGCTGCAGGTTTACCTGGTGGACTCTTCTGGCTTCTCTCAAGGTGCCCCTCCCAGCTGGGTGTGCACTGTGCCCACTCCATGTGTGGCTGTGCCGGAGCAGGTTCTCTTCTTCAGCACTCGTGTGCCACAGTGCTTGGCTCATAAATCTTTTTAATTGTTAAAAGTCTTTAACTATAGAATAGGATTCATTATCCATTGTGTTTGCCAAAATGCCATTTAATAAGTTGCTTGTTTTATTAACCCTGACAGAAAAGAAAACAGGGTTCTTTATCTCCAGCTGTTGGAGACAGATATGGGATTTCTCTGAATAGTTTTGCTTAACGCATTGCAAAATGAGTGTGTTTAACAGGTGTGAATTGACTGGCCTACAGTTGAAGTGCATACCTTTTCTGGCTGTCCCATACCCTGGATAAACAGTACCTATGTTTGCAGAAACCATGCATAAAGAATTGGCAAGGGGAAAGAACACGCTAAGAAATAAGCGCAACACAAAAACCTAGAAGTCCTGGTTTCTACCACCCTGTAACTATTGCTGCATGATCACTCACTAGCCCAGATGAGAAGGATTCATCTTTGTTTTAATTGATTGTAGCCATATGGATTGGCATTGTGAGGGAGTGCTTGATTTCCAGGCCAAGAGGTTAATTTCCTTCCTGTATGTCATCAATTCTATAAAACATGCACATGCATTACACTCCTCATGGTCATTTGGAAACACAGGTAGTGAAGGACTGGCTGCAGGCTTTGTAGAAAAAACTGGGAAATTGTTTGAAAGATTTCATGATGCCAACTTGCATTTTGAAAGCAGATGCAGGGAGGAGAAATGTACTTTTCAGGGAAGAAAATGAATAACTTAAACATTTCCCATCTCCTAAATAACAGCAAAAATATGCAAATATGTTTATAAGCAAACATTATCTGGATAAGCTGTTAGAGTCATTTGTCAAAATTGGCAATCTCCTCTTATTAAAATTGAAAGCTCAACACTCTTCCTTCCTTCCTGGACTTTTTTCTTCAAAAAGCAGAGATAAATCCCAGTAGTACAATTAAAACACCAGCTAAATATTACTCGTTGGGCTTAACGATAGATTACAATGTGCACATAATGACCCAGTTCTAGTAATATCATCTGATTTAGTAAGGAAATCAGAGTTTGCCATATGTTCACCAATAAGGTCTTAGAAATTCTTCTTCTTGTTCTTGATGTCTCAGCCAACTGCTAGTGAGGGTGCTGTTTGGTCCTGAAATCATCTTGGTTTTGAGCACCAAGCACATTAAAGTCATAAGCATGTGGCTCATTTTATCGTGCCATCTCTAGGAATGAGCAGGGGGCTATTTAACAACCTGCCACCTGCCTGCCCTGAATACCTTTATGCATGAAAGTGTTCCAGTTGCAGGCCTGTCTGAAAACGGATTTCCTGTTAACAGCCCCAGAAAAGTATATGCTGTGACTTTAGGGATATTTTTAAAGATGAAAATGAACCTTGACGTTTCCCCTAAACATATTAGCATCCAACTGGCAAGATTATTTAGCTCATACGACAAACCAGAGGACAACATCAAAACCCAAAACAGGAAGAAATCAAAACAGTGGGTAAGTCAGACTCTACTGTGCCTTTTAGCTGTGTATTTGCTACCTCTGTTATGTATTTATTATTTGTAGACTCATGAACTATGGTTCATTAATGAGCAACGTGTCCTTGCTGTGTATGAGCCAAGTCCGAACTGCAACTGAGGACTTGCTGTGTACTTATAGCTACCAAGAATCATAATGTAAGCTGCAGATGTTCCATGTTACTCAAACTTAGATTCTCATTCCCTTTAGACAACCCCTTTTTCCTTAGTATCTTCCTGATAATTTTTTTCACACCCATGTGCAGGTTAGAATCTCTTCTACCTTTTCAGGCAGACTGGACTTTGAGCTGCCACTTATTAAATCTCTGTCCTACCCACCCTGGGCTCTCATTTTGAGACAGCAGGAACAGTGGGAGTTAGCATTGTTCCAGGTTAAAAATGAATCACACTGGAATATGAACTGTTCATCATGGGCCTTTTTGACACCTAATACCAATGATACACATATTGAGCTAGTATTTTCACTGTTCCATCAATATTCTGGCAAGCAGACAAGATTTTTTTTACTTCTATTTTATATGGTTCACTGATTTAATTTTTTTTTATTAATTCAGGGGGTTAATTTGACATATTTAAATAATATGTTTTGAAATTCTCTTCCTCCAATTAATCCCTTTTTCTTGTAGTTCTTGAATTCACAAAGCCAGAAGTATTTTTTTGGTAAATCCTGTATAATCCCTTAGATATTAGTGGAGTTTAATAGCTTATTCCAACACTGAGTGTGTCCAGTATTTGCATATGTAAATCTCTTTATATACGTGTAGCACTTCATGACAATTTATAGATCTGAACTTTTATCTAAAATGTTTAATCTTTGTTGTTATTGAACAGCACGAACGGCATGCTTATTTGCTTCTAAATGTAGAAACCTACCCTGAAAGAGGGTACATTTATTGGTTACAAAAAACAAATCCTTCATGATGAGGATGGTGAGGCACTGGAAGAGGTTGCTCAGAGAAGTGGATGCTTTATCCGTGGAGGTGTTCAAGGTGAGACTGGATGAAGCTTTGAATAACCTAATCTAAGATGTCCCTTCCATGGGAGAAGGGGTAGACTAGATAACTACTAAAATGTCCCTTCCAATCAGAACCATTCTGTGATTTTTTCTGTAATTCAATGTTGTATAAAGTACAGACACTAAGTAGCGTGTTGTAAAAAAAATTTATATTTAACCAAAGTATGTCCTTATTTAAGTACTAGAAAAAAAGAGAGCTGGAGGTACCAAAGTCACCTTGAAAGTATCTTTCATCTGAAGTTTTCAGTTTTTTCCAGTTTGAAATTGCATCACTCATTCCACAGCTATCATCATCATTTATTCCAGAGCTATCAACACGCAAGGAGAGTAGCCACTGGTTGTTTCAGGACATTCCCCATCAAGGTAGTCATCTGAAATTGTCACCCTGATTTTTTTCCGTTTTTCTGATGCACTTTTACAGCTTGATGTTTTTCATAGTTTGTAGTTCTTTCTCACGCATGGGTGTTATAATTAGAAACGTTTTTATGTTAAGACAAAATTGTTTGCATACTTTCTCTTGGAGTAAAAAACACCTGATGGGCAGTTGTCTTGACCAATGGAATGAGAGCCAACCTTCTCCTCCAATCCCTGGTCTGTGTAGAAATACTTTAAATATTGTCAGATGTTGTAATAAAGAGTTCTATACCTTCTCACCAGAAAGTGTCCATAAATATCACTGCATGTCCAACAACAACATGCAATGCTTAGCTAATTTTTCACTGATCTCTCTAACAGGTTGTAGACAACATGAAGATTCCAGTTAGAGATGAAGTACAATTAGCTGCAATAACTTTTGGAGTCTCAAAGCTTTTCGTGTCTGCTGAATGCAGTAGTGTAGGGTTGGGTGGAGAGTTCTTGCAGATAACCTCTTTGTATACCCTACTTCTTGGACTTGCTGAACATCCATCATTGATAACCCGTGGAGACAGGATATTTCAGACTGGGAATACAGTCAGTGTCTTTGTATGTTCTTTGAACCCTTATGATAAACTAAACCAGTCCAAATACAGCTATTTAGGATCATAAAACAAAGATGTTTCTATTAAAAACTCGTGAATATCAATCACTCCGCAAGGTATTTTTAATGTGACTTTTTAATTCCATGAGCATCTTAAACAAAATAAATTAATTTATTGATATTAACCAATGCAAGCTGATTAATTTCTATATACTTTTTGTTAAAAAGGAAAAACAAAACTGAACGCCAAAATTGCTGATCTTTAACACAGTACACAGAGAAGTCTTTTTTTAAAAAAGAAGTGACAATGATGATAATGAAATTAATAATATCTTTTTAAATATTTTGTAGTCAGATACAGGGAAAAAGATAAAACAGCCTGCCAAATCCAATCCTTCCAGTAAGCTGGACCTTCTTTTCATGCCAGGCTATAGGATTTTTCTATGTGTCTTCACAGTTCCACACTATATATGTCTAATTTTATTGTATAGTTTTATTAATAAATTATAAATTATTAACTAATAATCACTGTTAATAATGTCTAATAATAATGTTTTACTGAGATCTTCTTTCTCACATCTCTGTATTTTTGATCTGAATACCAGAACCTCTTCTCTCTCCTTTCCTATTCCTGGTTACAAGGTTTACTTCAAAGGCCATGAGTCAAATTAAAAGGCTTTATTTTTAGATTAAGGCTTTTATCTTTAGACCCATGGTCAGTTATCAGGACATAATCATGAAGGCATGATAATGAAAGGACTATACTTCCTCTGAAGATCTTGATGAATAAACCATAATGAAGGGAGCTATATTTCAGGATAAGGGGAAATGTCCTCAAATTGTGCCAGGAGTGATTTAGATTGAGTATTAGGGAANAAGGCATGATAATGAAAGGACTATACTTTCTCTGAAGATCTTGATGAATAAACCATATAATGAAGGGAGCTATATTTCAGGATAAGGGGAAATGTCCTCAAATTGTGCCAGGAGTGATTTAGATTGAGTATTAGGGAAATTTTGTTCACTGAAAGGGTGGTCAGTCATTGGAATAGATGATTCTGGGGATGTAGTGGAATGACCATCCCTGCAAGAGTTTAAAAAGAATGTGGATGTGGCCCTGGGACATGCAGCATAACAGTGAACACAGTCGTGTTGTGTGATTGTTGGCCTGGATTATCTTAGAGGCCTTTTCCAACCCCAATGATTCTGTGATTCTATGACAACAAGAGGAGCAAAGTAATGGGAATTTTTTATTAATATCATGGTGATTTTGCACTATTGTCCAGGTTTTGTAACAGGAGGGTTTTGACTGCAGAACCTGTTGCTTGTGGGACTGTCTTCCACCACAAGCAGCAGCAGTATGCCAACAGCACAACACCTCACACCAAATCCCTGAACTGAGGGATGGCGTGTGGTACAGAAGCACTGCCACAGAACTCAGGAGCCCAGCAGAGTGAAATAAAGTAGAAGCTTCTGCCATAAAATTTAGACCAAATTTTTTAGTTCTAGAAGTTATTTGATTTGTATAGCCCAATAAAACTGGTACTTATGCAATTTCTTTGCCCTTAAGGGAAGTGTCATTACTGCAATGTAGTGTGAAGATAACCACACTAGCTTTAAAATGGCTAGACAAGACTTTGGTAGCAGCCTAATGAGGAATCAACATGGGTCAATTCATTGAGTATTTGCCTTCCTTTAGAAGCAGGTATGTTACAGCTGCATGCTGTTGCCACCCTGATTACTTTAACAATAAAAGCTGGCTATGGCAGGAGCAGAGGCAGGTATCTCAGAAAGATATTCTGGCTGTTGAGATATTTAGAGCACAAATAAAGGAAATCCGCCAGGAGCCACTTGCTCACTTTCCTTGGGGGTATTGCTACATGGAAAGTTTGCCATGATTAAAGGCTGAAAGACTTGGTACCTCTTCTTCCACTAAACCTATCCCTACCTCAACCACAAGCTGTCCTCTGCTTCTGTCACTACTCTGGCCATGTAACAGCCCAGAACATATTCCCCCCCATCCTTTTGAGAGAGGCTCAAAGCTCAAAAACTGCTACAAAATTTGTTTCCCCTTGCAGTGATTACCAGGGAGCAGCTGGTTTTCCAAGATGCCAAGCTATTTTCTTTAGAACTTGCATTTCTTGCTTGAGTTGACCCCTACCATATCGCAGCACTGTGTGTGCATCGGCTGATGGAAAATTTCTATGATAGAAAATCTGTAATAGCCCAGATAAAAAACACTTCCTTTTCAGTTTCTTATTTCATGAGTCCTCTATGTTGAAATGCTTCAAAAAGGCTTTTCTTCTCTTGTGATTCACTGAAGTTGCTTTCTTGAAGGTAGATTATTATAGAAATTATAATCAAAAAGTTGGTAATTGCTTTTTTGTTTTACAGGGACAGCACCAATTTTATCTTCCTCTGGCAGTGAAGTATTATTAAAAGTTCTTTGATTTCATTTTTTTTCTTGCATTTTTAAAAATTTTAGTAAATGTTCAATCAAATAGTTTACTTTCTGCTGAAAAAAAAAGCATCTCGCCAAACTCGATAAGGAAAACCCTGACAGTGGATGTGCTTTTCAAATTTGTTCACTACAAATTAAAGAGTTGACTGGTGTCAGAGGGTAGGTCCTCATTTTTAAACCTTGAAATCCTTTGCACAGACAGCTGTTTTAGCTAATGTAAATTGATAGATAAATGTAAATTCCTCATGGGAGGCTTGACAGAGCCTTGTCAGTAGTAACCAGATAATCAGATTGCAAATCCACTGCACATAGGGAGCACAAAGTCTCTTCAGACCCAACGGTTTGTTTGCTGTTCCAAGGTATGTGTTCTGAGATCTTCAAGGGGACGTGCACAGTATCTGCTTCTTTGCTCGAATGTAGCTTTGCAGTGTGGATGATGAAGAGCATTATAGAAAAGATACTGCGGATGTGGCAGAGAATTTAGTAGAACTGTTGCGTCTAAAAAATTTTCTCAAATTTCTTGGAAAGTAATTCAGAAGCTAATAAATTTCATGTCCATCTGCCCTGAGTTTCTCGCTAATTGTTATATCTCTGATGTTTTACAAATTCTGTATCAAGTTCTATAGGAGTCGCTTCTCTCTCTCTCCCTCTCCCTCTCTTTTTTACTTCTAAGTCAGTAAACTATGATGTATGTGTCTCTCCCTGAATAACGTTATTATATGATGCTGCTGGAGCCCTGAATAGCTTGGCTGTGGACTGCTGAACCCTTTGAATGTAATTGTTTTAACACCATGAAATGAAGTAATGCATAAAATTGATAATAAACGGATATCTCTCTGCCTCTGCATGCAAATGAGCACTTAGCACCAGGGCACAGATGCCACCATTGTTTCCCCCCTTGAAAATGACAAAGTAAGTGAAAATATCTACCAAGAGCTTAGAAAGTACGGTAGCTGCATTTTCATTATATTTTAGAATTTCACAGAGTTGGGAAAGCAAACTCTCCTGCCAACATTCAGAAGGGGGCTGGATAATGCCTGCCTGTAGTACACTGAAACATACAGCGAAGCAAGGTTTTGTTGATTTTTTTTGGAAGATAAAGAATATAGTTATTAGTGATTCTCTTCCACTTTCATATTTTTAATTTTACAATCTCATTTTTGTTTTTGAAACAAAGACTGGTTTTTTTTAATCTCAGTTTCTTGCCTCCTCCTCCGCCTCCTCTGAAAAGTACAGCTAGAATCAATGTGTTATACCCGTTAATCTGCAGTGCATATTAAACAGGAACATTTAGAATACCTTGGGTTTGGCTACAGCTTTGGATTTACCCTTTGTTTACTAATTTATACTTTTAGTTAATAAATATATCCACGAACTAAAATGATTAATTTGTTTTAGAAATGTTGTACAGGGTTGGCTTTTTTTCTCCTTTTGCTTTAACAAAAAGGTAGAAATCCATAAAAGAGGGTTATTATTTTATGGATTAATCCTTTCCCTTTCAAGCCTTAGCTGTATTGCTGTTCATTTCATAAAGTGATCTGAGAGAAAGAAGGTCTAAATTAGCTTTTTACATTTTTTACCCTTGCTCCTAGGTTAACAATTTTGAGTTCCTCATTATGATTCAAAGATGTTCACAAGGCTTAAATAGTATTCATTAAATTGTATTCATATTTGAAACCATCATCATTTTCATAGAGGTTTCCTAAGAGTGCTAGATTAACTTTGCACCTTCTATCTCTATGAAAAAATCACTTGAGACAGAGTTGAAAGATTTGTTGAAGTCCAGACATATGACATTTGTTGATTCTGCCATGTCTAAATGTCTGCTGCCTCCTGTTAAATAGAGAACTGCCTCATCTTTCATTTTCCCTTTTTTTTTTTCTTTGGCACATTGCTTGATTTCTTGCTCAAATACTATGTGATTCCATGTTAATCACTTACTTCTCTGTGTTACCTACTCCCCTTACATCCCAGAAGCTCTCTACAGTTTGGAACCTCATCTTTCATCAGTAAATTCTCAAGTTAGTCCCCAGTCTTCATGGACAGTGCTTCCACCTCTTTGTAGGGTGTCCAAAGATGACTTTTTTTAAACATAATCGATTTGAAAAGTCAAATTTAAATAAAAGTTTTATGTCATGTTAATTTAATTCAATCCAAGGGTCAGCCTTTGCAAAAAAACCCCAAAACAGTTCCAGCACCTGGCCCTTATCCCCATCTGCATACCCCACCTGCACCTCCTGTTTTAGATCTGACAATTGTACGGCAAGCCAGAACACTGTTTATCTGACAGAACTCCCCTTTTACTTTTGCATTTGGCACATTAGAGTTTTTGTGTCTGGTCACGAGCTGACCTGACTCATTTGAAGTGTCGCCATTCCCAGACTTCATGCAAGAGGAGGGACAGAAGAATGTAATCAGGCCTGGGGGAGCGAGGGGCCACTCTTGTCCACAGCAGCCTCTTTTCATCAGGGTGAGTAATGTCATGTGGTACCTTAAATTCTCATTAGTTTGTGCTTTCTCTGTTTTTGTTTTGCAGACACTTTGATGAAGCTATCGAACTCTTTAGTAATCCTCCTTTCAGTTTGCTTCTTTCCTATATCTCAAATCAATGAAGTTTTATCTAAGGTTGTGGGGTTTTGTATTTTCTGTCATTCTTTTCCACTCTTATACTTGTCCTGATAGGGTTGTGTTTATTCATAAACTCTCCAAGTATTTTAACTAGCATTCTCCCATTTTAAAGTTTCCAAGTTTTTCAACTGGCATTCCTAAAAATCCTAATTTGTATTATATGTATATCAGTTCTTCACTTTCTAATAATTACAGAGACCATTTCATGGTCTCTCCTACCTATTTCACCTTTCTTCTTCATATATACAATAATTTCTTGTCATTTAGAATCATCATTAAAAGACTTTCCCCTCCAAATGCTTTCTCTTTATGAATCAATAAAATTATCATCAATGGGAAAAAATTGTCTTATCCATTAACATCTTTCCTGAAAGATGCATGGGTAGTTGAAACACCCTCCTTACACTGAGGCCAGAGTTTTGGATTCTTCTGGTTGATATTCACAAAAAGCTTTGCCCAGTGCTGTATTCTCTGTCTCAGCAACACATGATTCTCCTTTGTAATCATTGCCAATGGACTTTCTGCAACTCTCCCTGTCCACAACAGGGATAGTTTTTCCTTACTTTACCCTTCCTGAATTATAGTCTTCCATATTCATGGTCTGGCCCCAGCATTTTACTAACATTTTGATCCCCCCATTTATATCTGCTATTCTTATACTAGTACACAGGCATCTGCTCAGTGGGAATGTCCATCACTCCAAATTTTTGTTACCTCTGTTATGATTAAACTTGTCCTTGTGTTATTTAGGCCTTCTCAAATGACTGCTTTACTTTAGCTTTTTTTGATCACAGTTTGATCCTGGTTCGCGGTTTTCACCTGGTTGGCAAGCGATAAGCCATAACACACCCATGTTTACAAGGACTCAGTGCTTAACAAAAAGTTTACTTACATCATGAAAGTCTTTACCAGAAGTGCATATTTTCACTAAAAGATTATCAGCATTCTGAAATGTGTTTACCTAGCAATAAATGGATAGATGACATTATTTCCCATTCAGAAGTCTAAAAAAGTATTTAGTTAAGCTGTGCTGGCTTTGAAGTCCTTGGAAACATGATTATATTATTTTGAAAATTAGATTTTAGTTTTGCTATATCATAAGCATTTCTATGTATACATGTATGTCATGTCCAGTATAATCCTCTCAATGCAGAGTGAGAAATTTGTCTCATAAGAAACCTACAGAGAATCACAATTCTGGATCTAAAATTAGATTGGGTTTCCGCATATCAATACCAAGAATCACTGATAAAAGAAAAAAAGAGACGGCTTATTAATAAGCTAGTTTTAGTGTAGAAGTATTAATGGAAAACCAGGATCAAGCAAGAATAAGTGGCATCAGAAGTTGTTTTATGGGAATTCTTTCAATATCCCAATTTATGCTTAAATACCAGTGATAGGAGAAAAAGAGAAACCCAGTATCTTCCAATCAGGAATTCAGAATATATATGCAGTAAACAGATACTAAAGTCATTTGATGAAGTGTTTCAGTAATATACAAGTAACAAATCTCTGAGCCATGCAAATCTCATATCCTATAGCATTCTGTATGGTTATGAGTCAACTTAGCCGATTTATGTTGCATCATAAAAATCATGAGATGCTTTATGCATGACTTTGATATAGAACTCTGTTAAATGTGATACTTGTTTGAAATTCTACTGCTTTCTCAAACTTGACCCTCGGTGTAAAGCTTTGGGACTTAATGAAACCATCTGCACTAAAGCAGAGAATAATGTATATATATATATATTCTGCTCCTTCCCATCCCACCCACCTGTTCAGAAAATATATTGTACCTTGAAAGTGGAACTATTGCTTTATGATAAGCCAATCTGGACAGCTTCTCAAATAATGGTCTAGGAGTCTATCCAAATACTAACTAAATCAGGAGGTTTTTTCTCTTCTTTCTCAGTACCACAGTTGTGGATTTTACATGAGAATCCTCTTACATTATTGTGGTCAGCCTTGGCAATAATATAGAAAGCTCTGATAAAATAAGAATGGAATTATTTCAAGCTCAAATCACAACTGAAGAGTGATTAAGGTAAAAAAAAAAAAGACTTTGTATTTTCTTTTTCAAATATACACTTATTCAAGCCCTGGTTTGCAAAGTGGCACCAAATTGTTTCCTGAATTAAAGCTGTTGCAACAATATATTTATCAATATAGAAGTAAAGAACACTATACATTTTACAAAGTTCAAATTTTGCAACTTTTCCTGGAGTATTTGCATAACAGTCAATAATGTGAGTTTTATGAACTTCAGAATAAGATAAATTTTTTTTTACCATCTCACTGGCATCGTTCAGTTCTTCCTTAGAGATTATATTTGAGAAACAAATACTCTGTTGGCAGCCAATGTACTTATATGCCATCAGTGATAACAATCCTTCCTTTGTCTGACTTGGGTGGATGTTTATAAGCCCTTTGGGTTCTCTTTTACTTTGGTTGCACATAATATCATGCAGGAGGGACTTCCAACTCTGTAAAACTATAAATCAAGAACTCATCCTCAGCAATTTCATGTTATAAGAAGTAGCTCAATTTTAAGGAATTATGGCTTTTTTCAATGTGACAGAATCTTGGGTTCAGATGTGTTGAGGTGTTTAGATGAATTCTCAGGCATACAAAATCCCATGCTCAGCTTTTAAGTGTGTAGATTGAAGGGTTCAAAAGATGAGGTGTGTTAAGAACTCTGCTGGCAGTTACTGCTATACTGCAAAAGAAAGTAGAAGGCTGCAAAATAAAGTAATGTGCTCAGTATTCCCTGTGAGCTCCTAAATTGGAAGCCTAATCAGGCCTATATATTCACAGAGTAGAAAACAGACAAAAAAAGTAACAGAGAACAAGAGCAAAATTAACTTAGGAACAGTCTTTTTCCCAGTCATAGGTTCTGCAGATCTGGCTGCAAAATGAGAATAAATAGAACTCAAATAGTAACTCTTTTTCTTCTTGTACCTATTGTCTCTCTTACAGGTTTACGCCCTTGTATATTCACTGTCTGCCAGTATCTGCCCTCTATACGTTTTTAAAAGCTGTAGAGATACTTACAAAAACTTTTAATAATACTGACAAAATGGTAGGAAGGATTTTCAGAGAAACTTAGAGCTGGTTTCCAAACCCTCCTGAGAATAGTTTCAGACCATATTACTTTAAATCTGTGTTACTCCAGGTTATTTTCAGGAGCTTAAAATGTAGGTATTGTCTTCTCTATCAGTGATCTAGAAGGTGTTGGTTCAGCTGTTGGTTCATCGATTAGCTAGAAAACATGTTTCTAAGAACAGATCCTGCTCTTTTTTAAGATAAGTATTTAATAACTGCAGGGGCAATGACATGTTTTAGTCTTCTCCAAGGTGCTGTGTATTATGCCTTGACAACTAACTCTGGATTAATCCCAGCTGAAAGCACACATTTAATTGAAGAACCAGGAAAAGGAGGCTAGTTCCCTCAACCTAGGAGCATGTAGAGAGATTGAGACTGCATAGCAAATATTCAGAAAAAATAAGACATGAGTTGCCCATGGAAATATAGAGCTCTCTTTGTCCACTGCAGAAGTCTGGCACAAATGGACTCTCTGTTTGGACACCTAATTCAGGTGATACAGTTATACAGGGTTTAGGTAAGCCACGAAATCTAGGTGTCTCACTCCTATTGATGCCATTTAGATTTTGCTTTTTTTTTTTCTTTTATATGTTGTCTGTATTCTTTACACATATATTTGTAGCTCTGTAGTCTATTATATTAGGGACTAGTTTTCCCAGTACTTCACCATGGCCTTTCCTTAAGCAGAAAGACAAAACAAATTCCAGAGCTCCAAGCCCCAGGGGATACAAGGCTTCCTGATACCTTGGTTCTTCCTGGGAACTCTTTGAGATACATTCTTGTGGACAAAGTACAGCTAGTGCTAAAGGGGGGCTCCAGAGAAGGGGCTTGACCTGGAAGGAGAATTGCATTATCATCACTTTTCCTCCTAACTGGTGCCTTTTATCAATTATATTAATCCCCTAAAACCTATAAAATGTACTCACCCCTGAGCTGGCGGGGTGAGCTTTTGTGGATGTCTTTCCATAACTGCTCCCAGAGGCCTCCAAAAAAAGATTCCCTTTTAGATTACCTCCTTACTAAAATTATCTCAAGTTTCATTCCAGGTTGGGAAAAAGGCAACACTATGATCTCTATGCCATTTTGGCATTCATTATGAGGCCTCTGTACCTGGTCAAAGAGCATGGACTTTCAAAGTTGATTGTCTTGCTTCTGGATGATGAGCCCAGACAACTGATAGTCCCTGCTCATTACCGTGATTCTTTTCATTACCTGTTTTATCTACCTTTGTTTCAATTCAATTTTGTTTAAATTACTCTTAACTGAAGTAGTTTCTCCTTGGCCTCACTCCTCCCCTATTGACATCAGTAGGAGAAGCAGCATTAGGTTAGTGTTTATCACTCTTCATAGGTTTTTTTGTGGCCAAAAAAGTTCAGTGTGATCATCTCCTCTGACCTGCTGTATAATATTAACCCCTAGGATCTCACTGAGTAAACCATGCAGAGAAGTCTCTACTCTGCAACAGTCAATGGGTGTTTTGTCATTTTCTTTAAAGAAAGTATGTTCAAAAGTAATTTTTTAATAGAATTTAACAATTTGGATGACAAACTCTCAACTCTTTTTCAGAGCTAGTTTACTTGTTTCTGGAAATACTACTTTATAAATCTAGCTTAAGCCTCAATTTTAGCCTGAAAACTCAAGATAAATTAAACTCACATGAAAACACTTTGTGGTCATGTGAATTTGTTTCATCACACCAAAACTCCATCTAAATTCCAATAATTTTGTCACAACATACATGTTAATGAACATTTTCTTAGGTAAGGGCTTTTGATTGGGCCATCTTGTAAGAGAATTAAGTTCACAGTGTTAAGAATAAATAATCTCTTTTGAATGTAGAACCAGAGGTCTTTACAGCCACAACAGACGATAGGATGCACAGTTTTTAAAAAGCAGTATCATCTTTTGTTACTTAGAATATAACATGTTGTTGAAAAAGAAGGTGCCAGTTGCAGAAGCTGAGTCCAAAGACCTGGTGAAGAGTTTGTAAACGTTCATAATTACAAACTGCTTGAGCTGGTCAATTCCTCTGAGAAACAAAAAGTCCCAGATGGTAGATTTTTACAAAAAAA
>VYXF01010313.1:444265-490136 GCA_013397295.1 Polioptila caerulea | reverse complement strand
ATTTTTAAAAAAAAAAAAAAAAAAAAAAAAAAAAGTAGTTTTTTTGAAATGCTTGTGACTCCCATAGTCATTTATACTGAAATTCCACTTACTGAATCTCAACTACCTTGTATACAGACACATTGGTACTTGCAGTCAAAATTTTCCCTTAGAATAATAAAGAACCTTAATGTGTGCTGGACAGTGGCTTTTTCTATATTTTTGAGACCAGAGTGGAGAATTCTTTGGAGAAAAATAAACATATACTGTATTTTCATTTATCTTCATTTCCTTCACACATATATTTCAGGGGAGTCTCATTTCAAGTATTGCATTTGAGAAGAAAAAGTCACAGAAAAATACAGAGCTTATTGTTGTCCAGATCTTCAGCTTGGAGCTAAGTGAATTGATTACATAGTTTTAGCTCAAAATGAACTTCAGACTGCTGGTTTATTAGCTTGATTACTGGGGGCTTTAGTACCATATTCTCTGATCCAGCAACTAGCTTGGCAAGTTCATGGAGGACATAGGAGACCTTTTCTGGGCCCCTGTCTCTGCCTACATTGTAGAGAGTCTGCAGAAAATTGCCATAGTTCTGAAGTTTTGAGGATTTATTCTTAGTCTTCTCCATTGGTGTGAATTCAATTTGTCCAAATAACCAGGCATTTATTGCTACCCATCTTGCTTACCTCCCAGGTGACTTTCAGAAGAGGGAATCATTTTTATCTTAAACTCAGTACAATGTTTACATCCAGCTCACCCAGCAGGTTTTTGTTCAGATTTCTCTGTGAAAGCAGGCAGCAGAAATTAATCAGGTTCTCCATCTTTAGTGCCTTCTCACCACACTAGAAGCTCTTCCTAGAGTGGTTTGCTCATTTTGGCAGGAGTACCATCAATTAAAATTGGTTTTTCAATTGGTATTAAATATAATAATACTAATAAAATTAAATATAATAATAATAAAATATAAAATATAATAATAAAATATAATTAAATATAATAATAATAATAATGATACATCTAGTATCATCAAATAAGGGCAGGGAAGAAAGGAGTGTGCTGGGTCTGGTAGTAGGATGTTCTGTTGTGAAAAGCATCTCACCTGGCTTCCTCCAGTGATTGCTTTGTTTCTACAGATAAAATAGCTTCAACAAGCAAACTGAGAGCTTCCTCCCAGCCTTGCCTTCCTTGCATGCTCAACCCAGTCATGGATAGTGTGGATTCTGGGCAGGAGCAGTGAATGCGGTCTGCAGGTCCCTTGGGAGAGTGTGAAACCAAGATAGATTCCCTGAAATGCTGGTGAGTAATGGGGTAAAACAGTAAAATTCCTCTCGGGAAGGGAAAAAAGTGAAACCAAAATGTCCTTAGTGTGGTTTGATTTTTATTTGCCAAAATAAGGCATCCACTAATGCCCTAGTCTTACTCCTAAGTCTACAGTGGCTTGTCTGTGCGCATCCTTTCTGTCACTACACGAAATCTCTCAGACAACCTACCTTCTCTGAAGGTTTAACAGTAAACCTGTTACTAGAATCAAGTTACTTGCTTGTCTAGACTCTTAATTTTTATCACCATAATAAGTAATCTTGTTTTAAATAAACAAACCTATTTACCTCTCCTATTTTTCCCACGCAAAATGAAATTGTTTCAGGGCATAACCTGTATGTGTTTAAGGATACTTTAAACTGCTGTGACTTTTGAATTTTGTGATTAAATGTAATTGTGATTGATTACCTGCTGCCAGTCTCACCTGATTTCTAGAACTCTCATAGAAATTGAAGCTTTCATCTCAACAAAAATTACCCGTCAAAATAATTTGGAATAAGCAACACTTTTCCCTTATGTATATTCTGTAATTCTAAGAGAAGGACATTATATTGAATGCACCTGATGCATAACTGTAATGGAAAAAAGGAAGGCACACCCCACTAAATTTTCAGCTCTGGAAGGAGATGGAATCAATCCCACCGTATGTTGTTTGTTATAAAATTCATTTCATTCAGTGTAATAACTGAAATGTTCTCTTTCAGTGAGCATTATGTTCTTGTTGACCTCAAGAAGAGAGTAGACTTCCCTGGTTCATTAAAAATAAATGTCAAAGCAAGATTATGTATAAATGTGTTTATAGCTGATTACTTCATTTTCTCATAAAATCATACGTAGAATTTCAAACCACCTATGTCATTGGTGACATGTACAATCACAATTCTAATGACATATGACAGACTTTCCCTCTTTCCCCCTCCTTTTGGCCCCATGCAAGAAGTCTTGATTGATTCCTACTGCTATGAAGGGAAGAAAAAGGGGGAGATATTTGCACATGGGAGCAAGCTTTGACAGCTACACTTCAAGGACCACTTCATCTTTAGGAAAGACAGAGAGTTTAGTCCAGTTTCCCTAAGCCCTCTTCATAACCATTGCAAACACAGGGAAGACATTCACCTTTCATTCTTTTAAAAAATAATTACTTTAATCCCTTTGGCAATGTTCTTATAAATGGATGTGGGATCTAAACTTAAAAAAATAACCTTCATATATATTAAGCAGTACAAGAAAATAAACCCATATTTAGCTGGTGCCTCCAGCCTCTATTCTGCTAAGCAGCTGGGAGGGACCTGTGTTTTGTCACAACGGCTGACCCTGTAGTATTTAAATGGGACACGGAGCCCTTTGAAAATCTAACTCTGGACTTGTGCAAGGAGATTCTGGAAATCTGGATCATTCTTAATCTAAGCAATGTGCTTGTACCCCTGACTGGAACGAGCAAGGTTGTTCCCATCATATTCAGTCTTTCTCTACACTGAAGTCACTGTTTCTTGGATCAAAGAGATGCCTCTCAAATGACCAGAGTTCCTGAATTAGTGTTTTGGCTCGTATACCAATACCTGGAGTTAAAGGTCCGTAATTTTCGCTGTGCTTTAGGAAAAAAGAGATAGTAACCAAGCAATTAACTTTGCATTTCTTTCTCTACTCTCCACTCCTTTTTGCTAGATCCTCACAGGTGCAGACGCTGCATTGTTATTTCAAACTAATGCCTGCTTTTCTGGTGACATCTCCAATCTATTGCATATATACTGTATGCTTCGAGTGGTATAGGCTTTTTCCTATAAAAGCATGTTAAAACTTTGCTTCTGAGCCATGTCTTTGTTTTGTTTTGCTTTATGTTGTTTACAGACTTTTGAATTTACTCTAACCAGTACAAGACTGTGAGGGTAAACACATCTACAGTATATTTTTAAAAATCTTTCTCCATTTAAGGAGAATGTCTGTTTATATACATTTCTTTCCTATGAAAAGTTTTTAAAATGTTTCAACTTATACTAATCCAGGCAAGGTGAGGTTCTTCCATAAAAAACCCTCACACACTAGAAGAGTTCTTGGAGAGCCACAATATTTACTTAACACAGGCCTTAACACAGACATGCAGTAATTCCCATTATGTGTCTGAAGAAGATTGAAAGAGCATGGTGTTTGTGTAGTTGGATGTAATCAGTGCCATGGAGTTCTTCCTCTCCAAAGTCTGTTTCAAAGGAGCTGAGCATGGAGGTCCAAAGAGGAGACAAAGAATACACTTATGATACATTGGCTAGTAAGTACATCTAGACTAGATTTAGAGAACTCATAATTTCCTGCTGATATAGGTTGATTTTGGTCTCTTGCACAACAGGGATGAACTGAAAGTAATGGATTTCATGGACTGCTCCATAGGTGTACTTTCAAAAAAAGGACGCACCCTCAAACAAACGATCTACTCAAAACAGATAAATATTGTGGAATTTGCTTCAAAATTAGTTAGTGTCTCTGAAGAGATTTTTCAGGATGTGTGACTCTGTGTCATGGGACAAAGAACACAAGAGAAGGGGGGAGTGTATTGATCTGAGTTGTTTATTTCCATCCCCTTTCCACAGATGGAGTACAGTGGAGTCAAAATAGCCCATACACTTTCAAGAAAGCAATGAGTGTCTGCGTAAATGGGGACACAATAAGCATCTCCAAAATGGAATAAAAATAGTCTAGACATGGTAGTATGTACAAGAGATACAAAACGAAAGAAGAAGAAAAGTCGTTCCCATACCTCAGGGAGGAACTGAAAATGCCAGGCCTAATCCTACTTTTAGACAATTCTGCTGATCCTCAGTGCCAGGACGCACTTAAAAAATGCCTAACAGCTTCTGAAGGATATTTTAAATTGCAGACACCAACTTGTCTTGACTCACGATTTTGTTATTTTACTGTGCTTTATCTTTGAAATTCTGGTTTGTTTGTCTCCATTCAGGTCTTTCAGAAAAGAAAGATATTTGAGTTACCACTATACAATTATGAAAACAAGGCATAAAGAGGAGAGGATCACCTATGACAGAGCCAATTATGAAAGTTTTGGGGTTTTTTTAACTTCAGGGCAGCAAGGGGATTTTCATGGTGAATTTTGGTTAGAAAACTTTGGAAAAAGCATTTGCTCAATTCAGTGAATAGATTTATTTGCAAAAAAAAAAAAAGAAAAAGGAGCATGAGAAACTAGTTCATCTGGTTTCACCTCTTGTTTAGAGTAAAATCTACCTTGTGTTTGGTTATAACTATCGTGACATCCAGCCTTGATTTGAAGCAATCAGGAGATGGATAATCCACCATTTCCTTTGGTAGTTTGTTCCAACAGTTAATCATTCTCACTGTGGCTTATTTCCAATTGGAATTTGTCTGGCTTTTAGCCATTGGTTCTTGTTATTCCTTTCTGTATTAGATTAAAGAGGCCTTTACTACCTTGTATTTTCTTCCTGTGAAGGCACTTATGTACTGTAATCAAACCACCTATCAATTTTCTTTTTGATAAGCTAAATGGATGGAGCTCTGTAAATCTTCCACTAAAAAACAGCTCCTTCAAGCCTCAAATAAGTTTTGTGGCTTTTTATCTCACCCTCTCCAATTCTTTAATATGGTTTTTAGAAAGTGAGCACAAGCTGTGTGCAATATCTCTATCTTGTTCTCTAGAGACCTTGTCCTAGTTGCCCTCATGTCTCTTCTGTTTATTCACCCAACAATTAGATTAACTTTTTTACATTAAATGAAAACAGAAGCCTATTGAGTTGTGTGTTCACCATGCCATCTGTACCCCTTTTAAAATAATTCCTGAAGAAAAACAGTGTCCCACAATTCTCTTCTGCTACATACCTCACTTTGATTTGGCTGTATTGCACACTGGACCGAGAATTCCAGTGGATTCAGGGCACGCATTTAGCAGGCCAGCCAGTCTCCTACTCACTTCCAGTTTTAACAGACTTCTTGCTATTCCCAAATTTTAACCACAAAAATATTCCTGTAAGTATGCCACTCTTCAAAGCACTGCAAGGACCAGGCGCTTGGCTGTTTTCCTGCTCTGATCTACTTTGATTAATGTGTTTGGCCAAATGTTACATTAGAGTTTTTCAGAGTAGAAGGTTAGATTCCATACAAAAACTAGCATACAGCTGAATATTATTTCTTCCTTCAGTTAAGTTTGTGGGACCAGTAAATTTTGATAGCTATACTTTTTCCAGTAGTGACACATTAGATATCTTTCAGTTTCCCAAAATCTTTCAGTATGAGGTCTCTTTGCATTCTTACATATGATCAAGTCCATGAACTTAGCCTATGTCCTCCTCTATTAACAATGTAGTAACTCCCTAATGCATTATTGATTACAACAATGATGATTTATTGCAACATTATATTGATATTTATACAAACAGCATCAATATTTATTATTAAAATTCAAAATTGTGTCATTAGAAATTTGTGATTATGCCCCTCCTCTGCTAGGACTTGTTTCTGGTGGACTTTTAAGGATTCCTTCTCAATGGTTTTCATTTGTTCATCATTTTATACAAGCTTTACTTCCCAGCATCCTTGTTTTCTATACTGAAGTCCATTTTCTACTAATATTTTACACTTAAGTTTTCATGTTTTTCCTCTATTTTGGCACTGTTATTGCCCTGTTTTAATGGCTGCATTCAGCCATCCGTTAAAAAAAAATGTTTTTTCCCTTTATTGATGATCATGGAATCTTGGAGTTTTTTTGCCTTCTGATAAAACCTCTTATTGAAATTCTGTTCATATTTTTGTACCTATATTCCAAATCCTTTTTTTTTCCTGGTAATGCCAATTTAGCTCTAGAAGAGACACCACACATCACAATGCAGTGTGCTAACCTCTCACTGCCGTATTAAAATGCAAGTTCATTATTACTAGAATAAATTAGTTTAAAAACTGCAAGTGTAAATTTAGAGGCGATGTTTTGTATCCTTATTCATGACTCTGCACAAGTGATGCTGAAGACTTTGCTCAAAACATTTTGTAATCATGGGCAATATGCTGACCAAATGGATTGGCCACTCCACTCCTGTCAGGTTTTTTATTCATCTGTTTTTGAGTTAAATGCTACTGTTACTCCAGTGACAGAATCCACCTTTTTTCAAATGGTCTTTGTTGACTTGTCATGTGGCCAGTAGTGTCATCCTTTTCTCTGTCCTACAAAGAGGTAGGAAGCTTTCTACAACTTTATTTTTACTAGAAGTAATTGTTTGATTTAAAAGAAAGCATACTCAATCACAGTTGATGGGGGGTGACTATTGTAGTTTTGCCCACTGCAATTCCCTGTCAGGCATGTAGACATGCTTCTTTGTTTGAACAGTAGAAAATTAAAACTCAAATTTGCAAAAGCCTTTACTGATTTTATTCTCCAAAGGTCCTTCTTCAGAATTTCTCATAGCAGTACCAGTGCAAGTCAGTTGGATTTAGGTGTATTGGTAATTAGCTCACACAGTTTTCATACCTTTATAGTTATTGTCCTGAAAGATTTGTGGACTTTTGCTGACTGAGAACCTGCTCAACCTGAAGTCTTCCATTTGTATTTGAGTCTACTGAAAGATACTTCTTTTTTTTTATGATGCAATATATGTTGGGGGTTTTTTTAAACAAAAGTCCTCTTGGATTTTCAGTGTCCATTGAGGAAAAGCAACACCTTTGAAAGTAAGGGCTTCCAGTCCACCAGGAATGCGTGTTTTCAGAAGGAAACTCAGGGTGAGAATGCCAACCAATGCGGTGTTGGCTGAAGTAGACACATAACTCTCAAATGTGTCATTTTTGTGATGGTGCTGCTGGCTCAGACTGAAATCTCAAAGGGGAAATGTTGGGAAGAACTATTTGTTTTTTTGTTTCTGAAGGGAGTTGATAATATGTTTCACAACTGTCTTTGCACTGCCAAATAAACCTGAGAAATCACTCTATCATAGATATTCAGTTAAATAGAAATAATTACAGCCCATGCAATTACGTGTGTCACACAGGCTTATGTTTGACCTAACTAGTGCAAAAACTCTCTGCTCAGAAATGTGAACCATATGGAGCATGATACTTTTGTCTCTACAAGAATTAGTTCTGACATTTAACATGGGTTTGTTTTCTAAATCTAACCAGCCTGAACATCCCAGCTTAAATGTTGCATATGATTTGGTTTATAGAAACCCAGTAATGTAATTAGAAATGGGCTCAAATCAAAATGATAGAATTTAATATTGCAACACTGCAAACTTGGTAGAAGTTTAGTTCTGGATTCGAACTTTTCAACCTCAGACCCAACTCTCACTAAACTGTAGTATCTCTGACTTCATTTCATGGGTACAAATTTGCCCCTGTAAAACTTGCACTCTCATTCTGTCGCATACTTAATTTACAGTGGAAATCTGATCACAGTCACCTCCAATTACCTGATTTGCAGCAGTACTTATTGCACTCAACTTATTTGCAGCACAGCTTATTATTGAAGGGCAAAAATAGGCTGTAAACCTTACAAATGCAAAATACACATATCAACATTCAGAAACATGGTAGGATTTGGGCTTTAGCAAACTCTCAAATATGTCTGGAGTTTCACACAGCTTGCTCAATGTCAAAACCTTGTTTTTTCTTCCTTAATTTAAAACAACATTTTCTTTAAGGCAGACTTAAATGAGATGTTTATTTTTCTTACTGTAGGAAATGCTGAATTAGACACCAAGCATGGAACTCTCTCCAGAAAATGGACAGGCACAGGTAGCTGGCTTTTGGGCAGGAAGATAGATCCCATGTTTGTTGTATTTTGATCTCAGTCTTCTCAACATTGCAGAATTTCTGCTATTTCTTTGTTCAATTATTTTTTTCAGTGTCTTTGCTTTCAGTACAGCATTTGACAACTGTGTGTGCCAGGTGCAAATGCGGACAAAGTAAGTTAGAGTAAGTTTAACTGTTTTGTTCATACTGAGAAGCTCTCTGGTCATCCCTCCACCCCTCTGCTTTTTTCCTACCTCTCTCCCCCGCTCTCTTTCCCACATTTGAATTTCTCTGTGCTCAGCCTTTTCTTTGTTGGTACTTTGTATTGTGACTGGAATTTTTCCCCCCTTCTCTTCAGTTTCACTTAACTGGAACATTAAGTAATCCTGAAGTTCTGCTATGAATTCTGAGACACTCCAAGTTTTAAGTTAATTCGAGAATGAAACAATCAAGTTTGTTTCTTCTCAGCCAGGGAATGTGATGTTTTTTAATAGTTTTTCAGGAATATATGGTATCATCTCCCGAGTTTGAATATATCATATTTGACTACCTTTTTAACTCATAACTTCCCACTAAAAGCACTAAAGAAACACATGCTGAACTTCTGCAAGTTCATCAGTCATATGCTAAAATTAGATTTTTAAATTAGAAGAAATTAAAAGCCTAATTCTTGTGAATGCAGAAATGTAGGCTTTGTACCAGTTTAGACAACTTTTTACACCCTGAAGAAATTTTAAAAATATAAATCCCGCAGAGGACCAAAAAAGGGCAGAGATTCTTATTTTAATTTTTTTTTTTTTTTTAACCAGTGTAGTGTGTGCATGTGTGTTCTTGTGATAAAGCTGTGAAGTTTTTGGCTGCCCTTTTCTGGCTTCTGTTGTTTTCTAGGGGCTCAGTGGGATAGATAGTTTGTGCTGTGACAGGACATGCCAACAAATTGCATCACTTCTGCCTCGGTGGCTGAGGACAATGACATGCCATATGCCCATGGCAAGAAATGAATGGGGCTCATTTACACTGGCACTGGGTGCCTTCAGCCCTGTCAGTCTTCAGAGGCTATCCATGGCAAATTGGAAAGTAGCACTGGAGTAGCGGCAGCCTAAAGAGATGCAGCCTGAAAAGCTCCCAGCATTCATAACTTTATGAACAACATGCAGCTTTGAATGGCAAAAAATATCCATGTGACACCCTGGATGCTCTTATCTCATCCTTTTGCAATTTAACCTTTTTTTTTTTTTTTTTTTCAGAAAGAAATAGAATCACCTTTCCTCCTGTGTGTTTTTCACATGCCACAAAAAATAGAAAATAAAAAAAAAATCTTTGAGTAAATTCCAGCTGCAAGAAGAAAACAAAAACACAGTGGGTGTCATGCTTCACGCATTCGAAACAGTTTCTCTGCTCAAACAGACTGCCGCAAAGATTTGCCCCAAAGTTGACCCCGTTGCCTCCAGTTTGCACTCCAGCAACAACAAAACTCATATTTGGCCTCTGACCTTCTTGGCAGCACGTCATTTGTTTCCATGTGTTGAAGCAAAGGATGATGGGCGATGATTAAAGAGCAATGGGTCTGCTGGCCTGAGACACTAATGAGGATGAAATGAGAAGGTCAGTGATCATCCTCACATGGCAAACTAGGACATGGAGCTAATCTGTTGTTAATTGTCCTTTACATTTGTTTTAAGGACAGTGGCAGGGATAGGTGGCAGTCATATGTCTCCCTTCTTTATAATCTCTGTAATTAGCATGAGAAATAGAGCTAGGCTTGCCTGGAGAAGCTTGAAATGTGCTTTGAAATTGGGTTATTTTATTTTATTTTATTTTATTTTATTTTATTTTATTTTATTTTATTTTAATTTTATTTATTTTATTTTTCCATTTGCAGCCTATACAAATCCATAGTCGGCCAGAAGTGACCGACTGACAAGTGCAGAGAAAGAAAATTGTCCTTGCTGTCCCTTTCATACAGGGGACAGTCTGAAAGATGTGCAGCGTACAGTTCCTTCTCCTGTTCTTCCCACTGGTAGATTTCTCCTTAAATTTTCTGGAGATGCTGTTAGGCTTCTTGGATTTCTGTGCATCTTCTCTTCTTCACCTCTGTCATGAGCCAGCGGGCCCAGCACTGTTTATCTCAAAGGTATCAAGGTCTGAAGTAGGAACATCTAGTCTTCCTGCACAAACTTTCCTGTAACTTGTCTGCCCCACTAGCCTCAGCAGACTTTGAACTGAGAAAGCAGAGGAGAATATCCTGCTCCCTGAACCCGCCACCACTAGTGCACAAGCCTGTCTTGTAAAATCTCAGCAGCCACAAGCTAACTAATTAAATAAGGTATTTCTAATTTCAAAACAAATACCTCTTCAAGCTGCTAGTATTTTTCACAAAACTAGCGCTATAGCATGTTGGATAAAACATTTTTCCATTACAAATCCATTTGGTGTGTTCCACTGAAAAAGGGAAGCTAGTAATTCCTGTCTCCTGTTTTGCTGCTTCTTTCAGAGGAAAAGAGAAGCCTTAGAGTACAGGTTTTACATTTCTTGATTCTCAGTACACAATTCCTCCTTCACTTCATCAGCTGCTAACTGCTCGTGATACACAACAGCCCTATGTGTTATAACTTGTTTTGTCAGCTCTGCTGAGAGAACGTGCATTTCCACTTTCACAGTGGTGCCATTTTGGTAGAATTCCTAATTTTTATTTTTTAGCCGTAAACTCCCCTTGCACGACTAATGGTTGTGTTCAGCCTCTCAGAAGGAAACAAATCTGCTAGCCAAATGGCAATCAGCTGGTGAGCTAAAGCCTGAGAGATTTAAAGTATTTGTCTAGTGAAGAGTTTACTGCAGTGCTAATCATAACACACTCATTAATTACTCATTTGGATTAAGCAGAAGGGTCAGAGGAGCCATCTTGACAATCCATGCCTATCAGTGCCCTTTTCCTGCCAATTAGGACAGAAAGAATTTCAATGGCTACAGCCTCTGCTTTTACACCTCCAGCACCACCTGCCTTTGCCCTTTATCCTGCATAGCACATTAGTCACGACTGAGAACCAGTGCTCAGGGCTCCAGTCTCAACACCTTGTCAGGTACAGGAGCAAAAACTGGATTACAAGACAGAAAGGAATCTGGGCTAGGAACCAGGGAAATGCTCATCTCCACCTCCATCTCTGGGGCTTTTGAAAGGGAGTCTTGAAGTGGATCTGTTTTTTGGTCGGCTTTTGGTACAATGAGGATGGCCATTGTAATGATGTGACTTGTGGTCATCAAGGCTAAACAAAAGCAGAATCCCAGATGAAAGGAGATGAACAGCTGTTCTGCTGCTATAGCACACATGGAACAGGAAGGGTAAGCATGCTGGTGGGGTGAAATGAGGGATTTTGTGTGTGAGTTGCAAAGTGAAGACCATACCTATCCTTGCCCTTTCCAGATGAAAAAGCCCATGATTATAGGTGATGACACATTTCAGTCTTGGAGTCTATCACAAAAGTTTGTGTTCCAGAACCTCTTACAGCTCGTTATCAGGGAGCTCAGCTCTCAGCTCTGTCTGGTGTTTCCAGAGTCACTCTACTGTTTGCAGCAGAATTATCACTGGATTAGTGACAGTGCAACTGCTCCTTTTTCACATAAATTCTCCCTTATGATCAAAATTTTAAGATCCGCTCATAGTCTGGATGAGTTCACATTATTAGGAGAAAATAACTGTAATTTTAGTGATTCCTTATCCACCCCTTCTGCACTCCTACAATATATACTCTGTTTTCCAGCAAAATCTGGTATCTCATTGAAATAATACATTCTCAAGTGATCACAATACTTTTTAAAAATGTACACAAGATTGATCAATCTTCTCTGCATGTTGTCATGCTTTTCCCTCATATTTTCCAAACCTTGAACCCACAGGGATTTTAGTTGTTTAAGAGCCCACCTCATTCTTTTTTGGTAGGCTTCAACAACTCAGTCACCTGAAATATCCAAACAAATTAATCCCAGAGTTAAACACGAGGACAACTGGCCTATCTTGTAAGGAATTCCTTGGCTTCAGAGGTTTTGCCCCTTGGTTTCTTCTCCTTGCGTCACCAAACACTGTGTTTTAAAATAAATTTTCCCCTCAGAAGTGAAGATAAGTGTGATAAACCCACATCATAAATACAGAAGCAAGTGAAATTCGTTTGGGAAGGGCTTCAAGACTGCTGGATTACTTTATTTTTCATGAGGACTGATGAAGTTTCGGAACTGCACATAGATGACCAACTGGGTAACTGTTTTACTACTTTTAGATAAAACTTTGATTCTGAGTTTCAAAGACCTCCTTCTTGGGCACAAATAAAACCACAGTTAAAAAGCTGCAAAGCCAGATCACTTTGTTTTAGAAGCAAATATACTACCAGAAAGTGCTTGCAGTATTGACTGGGCATTTGTTAAATACATACATACAGTTCCTTGAGGTGTTTGCAGCAGAAATGCATTGATGTCTCTTCCTTCAATGAAAAGATTGTTAAAATACTTACAGGACTCAGCTAAAATTTGAATAATTGTCATTAAATCACAGAGTAAAGATTTTGAAAAGCCACCAATTCAAGAACTGCAACCAGCAAATAATTGTATTTTGCAAAATATAACTTGCCTGTGACTTTTCCAAATAAAAAGAGGTAGATTTTTCTAGTAAATTACTATCCAAGAACGTTTTGCTCATATCTACATCTGCACTTCTACATTTTAAAGCAGTGCTTCCACTTGAGCATGTACAGCATCTACAAGTCACACAGAGAAAGTATTGACCACTTGGCAGTAACTTTGGGTACAGGTTATAAGCATATTTCCTTTTTCATTAATGCTTACACTGGTTAATCAACAGAATATCATGTTTAAAAGGAAGCTGTACCTGTTCTGTGCCATACATGTCGGAGGATATTATGGTTTAACTTCTCTAACCAGAAGCAGAGACATGTATGAAACACATTACTTTAGTCATCTGCTTGCTTTTTTAGACATAAAACAACTCTATCCCTAAAAATCACACTGCAAAATACTGCTTTTGCACCTCTGTCTGACAAAAGCAGAGTCATGAACTGTTACACTTTTTTAGATGGAAACTGAAAGAGGAACATCATTTGTGTGTCTCTGCAGATCAGCCTAATACTGTTTCCTTAAATTCAGATGGTGGTTGCTAAATATTACTGCAAATAAGCCTAATCTTTTTTTGCAAAACATTAGCAATTAGTTTGCTGAAATTCACAGAAACTGGGAATTTTANAGGCAATGGAAGCATCTTGGTACCTGTCTTGCACCTTAAACCAACCAGTCCTTTGACAGCACACAAAAGAGGTCCCAGATGTGCAGCCCTTTCCAAGAAGAAAAACCTTGACTGTGACTTTCCTCTCACCCGAAGGATATTCCTTTTTACTCCACCACAAAGCATTTAACCTTGAAAAGCTGAAAGATATGAACTTTTAAGTTTCCCAGGCTTTGATGGGGTTCAAATCTGTCTCTTACTTGGAACAAGTAGGCTTGGTCTAGGAGAGAGGGTGTGACCAAAAACACGTGATTGGTCACATGTCAGAGTTTTTAACTGAGTTGACACTAATGGAAGGATAGACAGAGAAATACATAACTAGGGAAATACTTACAATATTTACAAAAATATTCTCCCATCTGCTGCTCACCCAACACTTAGCGAACAGTTATGGTTTTAAATAGAACAATGTAAAGAATATTGTATTTAATTTGAAGTTTTTAAAGGATCAGTTGCACGTTCATCCATCACTACCACACTTTAAAAGAATGAACCTGCTCTATGAAAGCAGCAGATGTAGACAACGACCTTTAATTAGAGGTTTGGGGCTGGTGACCACAGGAGAGAAAAAAGGACTTCCACACAACTTAGTTCGCTGCTTGCTAGGAAGAACTGTTTAAGATACACATTCTTCTGCAGCATTCCATTTAGACTGGCTCCAGGCAGCTCTGTTCTCAATGTGTGGATTTTTAAACAATTTGTCTGAGACATTTCCTCAGATACATACTCATACAATACATTTATTCTGATATATTACATAGGTAACCTAAGCATCAACAAACCTATCGATAATAGTGAAAATAAATATCACTTGAATCATTCCATAGACAAGAACTAATTACCAGAACTAAATAAGTAATTAAGTATAACAGATTCACCTACTCAATAACATTTAGCAAACTAAAATCACCTCACCACTATCATTGTCACACTTGCAATTGGTGTTTTGAATTCTCTCTTGGTTGTCTTTGTGTGAAACAGCTGCTTAGAGACATGATGCCATGACTTGCATCATGGGATAAAGCAGAAGGGCTGAGTCAGTCTCCCACACCAGTACTGCCAGTGTTCAATAGCACAGGTTTCCACAGGTCTTGAGTTAAGGGATATGAAGAAATTCATCCAAGGAAGAACAAGCACAGCACCGACAGCCCAGCTCTTCTGTATTCTTTAGTCTCTGTGAGCACACTGGCTCACAACTCTCTACCAGTCTAACTGGTGTGACACCCCAGTCTGAGCTCCCTACTTTTGGCACTGCCGTGCTCTTACTCCGTGGGTGCCTGTGAGAACCTCATTTTACGGGAGCAGATTCTAGACTTATTGCCACAGACCAAACTTGTGCCAACAGCAGCTGTTTAATTTGACCCATTATAACTAGATTGACCTCACGTGAATACCTCATTCAAGTAACTCAAGAAAAGCTATTCAACACTTTAAAGGCCAGAAGTTTAATCCCCTTAAGTTGCTCTGGATAAATGTACACAGCCAAAAAAGTTTACATACCTGACCTAGAACAGATGGTGTGTATCAATATTATACAGACTTTCTAGACACTTCATATTTTTTACATTGATGTGTATGTGCATTTTTACTTTTTTAGATGTCAGATGCCTACCAAGTGCCAAACAAACCAGTGTTTCTCTCCAGAGGGAGAAAGAGACAAGGGTCTGTTTTAACTTCTTTGTCTAAACATTAAGCCTCTATTGAGGCCATTTGGCAAGTCCTTTCAGCTTAATAAGACTGCTGACTTTCAGTGTCAATAACTCAATAACAGGCAGGAGTGCAAGCTATATATATATCATCTGTTTTTACAGAGACAGGGCAGGGGCATCAATGCATTTTCAAGTGCTTGTCTTTAGAGCACTTAACCACACAATTCCAAAACCATCACTGAAGTCTCTCCAGTAGACTTCACACCCTCTGAAGGCTTCAGAAATGCTTTTAGTCAATTCCTAAAATCTGAAATTAGTTGCTTTAAAAGTGTAGTTCTTTGCCATTAGGAAGATGTGGAAGCACAAGACTGGTGATCATGTAGTTTTTTGGGAAGTTTTATAAAGGCAGTTAGTGCAGAGTGCTTTTATTTTACTGTGGAAGGTGTCCCATGCATACAGGTGCTGAGAGATATACAGAGTGGAGCATGGCTGAACTCTAGAATAAGCAAAAATATGAACTGCACCCGAAAATAACACTGATGACAGGCTTAAATGTTAGGAAACAGAGCTATAAAAGCAATTTCATTCTCTCAAACTTTATGTCTTCAATTTAGTGTTCAGACTCAAAGAGTATGACCTCTGCCTCTTGTCCTCTTTCTTCGCTGCGTGTTGGGTGACTGGCAGTACAGTGCTGCCTTATTTTGCCCAGCTCTCTTTGTAGAGAGGCGGTGAAAGCAGCACATCGTCCTTCCATCCCTGCACAGAGTCTGGTGGGCCATTAATCAGGTCAGCCAATCAGCGTGCAAGGATTAGCATAATGTACAGACACAATCAGGTCTACTATACAGTTAATCATGTGTATGCTAATAGTTATGGAGGATTAAACATTTAGGACACTGGCTTTCTGTTGTGATTGGCTTCTTTTCCTACCTGTTAACTTTCCCTCTCTTACTTTGTTTGGGGCTTTTTTTTTTACCTGTTTATTCCTCCCACCCAAAGCTGTGACTGCCAAAAGTGTTTCTGTAAGGCTGCCTGGATAATAAAGGATACATTTAAACAATGGGGGAGGGAGGGGACAGATTCAAAAGTTGTATTCACAAACTGATTTCAGACTAATAAAATAATTATTTTTATGGAAAAAAAAAATTATATATTACTTTTTTTCCTCAGAAAGTGTTCTGGATCTCAAGAGCTATTACTGTTTAATCATCAAACTATATTAATTTCCAAGACAGAGTTTGAATTTTTGAACTAGCTTTTAAAAACAAAGGATCTGAATTTATTCACTTTTGGTAATCAAAAGCAGAAGACAGCAATAAGATTACTTGGCTTTTCACAGGAAATTAGGGGAGAGAAAGAACAAGTAGCAGCCAAAAGTAATCCCTCCAGCAACTCTGTAATTGAGCATTTGCACATAGTCGGAGCTATCTACGCAAGGGCTGAAGGATTCGGTGAGAAGGAAGGGTGGAGTGATGAGGAAAATGAGTGGGGAGAGAGACTGAGTGAGAGGCACAGAAAAAATGAGCCTGCCAGTGGTTAATTGAGCATATAGATTCCTAATGTGTCAGGCACTACCCTCTCAGATGAAGGATGACACTTTTTAGGACGCATCTTCCTTTGTTACCATTTTAAGACTAATGAAGCCTGCAATTCATAAACCTGATGCTGGGCACTTACCTGCTGCCAGGGCAATCAGTACATCAGCAGCCTACAACTTTGTGTGTACAGGTTTAAATATATGCTTTTTGGGCCTATAGCATGGAAAATAGAAATACATATTACTGAGATACCTGTCATGTAGCTAGATTTTTAAATCAGACATTTAATTGTTTCGGAGAACAGTTTTGTATTTTTTCTGGGTTTTTTTTCTTTTCCTTTTTTTAGTGAACCAGGCCTGTTTACTTTTATAGTCTCTACACAGCAAGGCTCCATTATACAAAAGTTGTAGTTTTTTTCTTCTGCCTTCAGGTCACTTGTTAATGAGCTGAGCACTGGTAGAGGATGGAAGCGATTACAACGGGATATGGGTAGAGAGACTTCCTTTATGTTTCCACAGAATTATGAAAGTGAGCAAGAGAAAGAAGTGATGTTTATCACCAGTCCAACAGAGACACTTCCCTACGGAGGTTGATGAGAGTACCTTACTACAAGTTGGACAGAATTCGGGTGGCAGAGAAGTGCTGGGACCCACCTCAGCCCCTCCTTGTGTAGTCCCTGACCTCCTTAACCTCTGCAGGGCTTCCTTTATGAGCATTCACAGCCAGATGGTCAAGTCATCAAAGCTTTATGAGCACAAAGTCCTTTTACCACTTCACAGTTTCTTCCAGCCTAAAAGCAGGGAGGGTAGACGTGTGAGGAAAAGAAGCTAAAAGGTGTTAAAAATAAAAACAAGACATAGGGGTGGCTTCTTTCTGGATTAGTAACAGTGTGATGTCTATGGCTTTAGTACTGTCTGCCTGTGTTGATGCCATCAATACGAGCATGTTTAGATCTTCCAGTACAAAATGCTTTATTACGCTACTATACAAGCTTTTAGATTTTTTTTTATTTGGTTTTGGGTTTTTTTAACCCCTTCTGTTGCTAATGATTTGGGACATCTTTAATCCATTCATTTTTGGTGGGTTAAAACTGCAAAAGATCACTGCTCTCTTTTTGGAGGGCTGGTCTATAGTGGCAAAGAATGTTATCTACCTTCACTGGCAATAGGTGACTTAAATTGCATGAGGCCTGAGCAAGGCAAAGTGATCTTGTTAACTTTATGAAAACTACACTGTGGTTACACCTGCATCCCAGGGTAACAACCTCACTTATGAGGAAGTCAATTTCCAGCCACTCCTCCAGGAGGAAAGTTAACTCAGTCACCGATTCCTGGACTTAAGGGTTACACATTTCCAATTAGAGAACACACACACACAGACACACAGACACACACACACACAGAACAGCAAAAGGTGTAAAACTGCAACATTGCCCAGATGTGCTGTAACCATCCTTTGAAGTACAATGCTAATTTTAGAATCATTTAAATCAATTCTTATCACTAGCAGGTAAAGTCAAAAATAGAAGACCCATGAATCTGGGTGAGGTCAGACTTCTTTGCAGGTTCAGGTTGATTGGTTTGCAACAAAACCACTGAGATCTGCTAGTTTTTAATGAGCTTTTCTCTGAAGAGGCAAGCTTGTATTTTCACTGGGGATTGCTCTTGAGGGTGTGTTTCACGTGTCTTTCTCAGACATTCACTCTAGACCTTGCTGGTTTCCCACATTAAAAATCATCAGGTAAGTTGATGGTTGTTCACCAAGGTAAAACCTATTATATGAGATTTTACACCTGACCTGTGTTAGTGAGAGAAGGGCAACAATCCTTGGATGGTGCTCATGTTTTGTTCAACTGATTTCCCTCGCAGAGGATGCAGCATAATAAATAATTCTAGCAAAGTACCTACCCCCGACTTGTGAAAAGGGATTTTGACTCAAGCGCCAGTGAAAGTAGTATGTGCTGTGGAAATTTACATTTCCACTTACAAGTGCCACTTTGACACTTGTAGGAATAGTAGATGTCTGCGTGATACTAAATGTTCTTTAAAAACAAAAGGAATTCACCATAACCACCCATGACATGTACTTTGCAAAAGTGTTGTTTTCAGAAACAAAAACTGGATGTACAGTTTTCATACAATTTCTTTTTCTTCTCTTTTTTAGATTTGAGGATATGTAGGTGCTGTGTGTTTAAATATCTTTTATTTTCTGTTGCATTAGTAAGAAATGAAGGGTTTTTGTTTTGCTCTTCCTGTGATATCACCAGTAAATAAAGCTGCCCTAAAAAAAACCTCAGTGTTACATTATCAAGTTTGGTCCCCTCACCTTCTTGCAGATGGCTTTATGGGATTTTTATTATGAGAATCAGTTTTGAATATAATATGTGATTAATACATAGGAAATACATATTTGCAACAAAGTTACCAAGAAGAAGCACAAATCTAGCAGAAATATTATTGTTCAATTTTAAAGTATAAGCATCTCATTAGAAACTGTATTTTGCAGTGCTCACCAAATTCTAGACTAGGGCCTTGAGGAAGACTCTAAGAAAATGAAACATGATATTATTAAAAATTATAAATTTTGTGTTGAAAGAGTACTTTTCATATAGCTTTATCACAGTCATCTGGATTAAGTTACTGTGTTTGACAGTAGAATATTTGTAGAGTATCAAAATGTCCACACTTACAATTTAGTTAGTTGGCTTTGCGTACACCTACTTTTATCTTTTCCTGAGAAATCATCCTCACTTGTCCCCCACCTCCACTACATCTTTCTTTCCTTTTTTTTTTTTTTAAGAAGAAAGTAACTCTCCAGACACACATAATGTAGTTTTTTCAAAAACATGAAGCATGGTCCTGACAGAACCTAAGAAATTCAGAGTTAAGTCTAAAACTCTGTCCTTAACTCACCCCGCTGTGCTTAGGTATTATAGCACATATGGTATGAACCCCCCACTGTTCTGAGGCCCTCTGATTAAGTGCTGCAATACTGTACCTAGACACAATGTGGTGACTTAAGGAGAGAATTTCAGCTTTAACCTGAATGTCCTGGTTCATGTGAGACTGTTAATGTTATTAGAACATAAAGTGGGTGGTTTAATACCTTATATATGGTGCTTAAAGTCAGCAGCAGCTGCCAGGGACTGGGTTCTGCGCTGGCTTTTGCTAGGGGGAGGGGAAATCAGTTGTTTTCCTTGCAGTAAAAATAGAGCATGAGACTGCTTTCTAAATTAAAAGAAAGTTTATTCATTGTGGATGAGCTGCAGGAAAGTAGTGCAATCAGCAAAACAGAAACAAACTTGGGAGGATAAAGCTGGATTTTTTGATAGTGTGAGCAGACAGCATTTTGCTATGGTGAAAAAAGACTGAGCTCATTCTTTGGTCTTTGCATGTGTCTTCTCATATAATTCTGCATGTCTGGTAACATCTTTAGAGATATCCTTTTTTTTTTTCTATTTGGCAAAATCTTGGGATCCAGACCTCAGACGTATTATGGATGCTGCATGTGAGTGTAACAGCAGTATGAACAAAGAAATAGGTTGGGAAAAAAAAAACAGCAAGTAAAGCCATAAGGATGTAGCCACCAGGATTTTGATAGCACAGTTTTTAAGCCTGCAATGTTTACTTGTGCAAACCAAGAGCTTGTTTTGTGAGTAGATTAATTTTGCTGACTGTTTTCAGAAGAATGTTACTCAGTGCTAGATTATTAATAACCAAATTTCACTTACTGAAGATCTGTTATAACAGTTGCAAGTGTTTTCCACAGCTAGAAAGCAAACAGCAGAGCTTAGTCCTTACTTGGTAAATAAGAAAGATTCAAAAGTGAATGGTTCAAATAAATAAAAATTCAAATGTGGTTTGATCAGTGTTAGGTTGTCAGAAGTATACAGCTGTCCAAAACACTTTTGGCTCTTCCTCAGGCAAGCTAAGGTACATGTAAGCCATATCCCAAAAGCACAAGGAAAATGTTTGATGGAATTCTTTTGTTCCTTAGTTTGTATATACACGTTTCCTACGTCTTGGTCGGTAGGCTCTGGAGAAGAGGGGCACCCTGGCAGTCAGTTGCTGTGTTGGCTTAAGAGACCAAGGGACATCAGCTTAAAGCAAGTGGGTCTTGAAGCATTTCAGCATGTGGTGACCACGTCCTGAAGTCCTTGTTTAGAATTTACTGTTTCTGCATGTGTGTGTGCATGTGTGTGTATGTGTGTGTGTGTGTGTCCATCTGTGATTTTTTTCCCATGTCGCCTCCCCCAAGTGTTCACTGATACTTCATTTGCAAACAAAGCCTCTGTTAATGAGTGTTTGTTTGCTGGCTGGAGTGGGGGAAATGTAGATATTTAAGCTGTTTCCCTTCCATTCTTTCAATACGTCCATGAGTACCTAGGGATAACTTCAATCTACAGGTACTCTTCACACACTCACTCCCTTAGCAGAAAGTTTCACCTTCTACTTCCTTGACTTGCCTCTCCCAATATTAACTTGATGCACACACGGGATGTATGTTTTCCTGCTGGGGTTTTCTGACAAGTACAGCAGGAATCTTCACTCACTCTGCTGAAGCACTCTGAATTTGATTGGGCTTGTGCGAGAAAGCAATCTTTGTTGCAAAAAACTTTAGAAGCCTAGATAACTGACAGGGGAAATAAGAAAGTGTATTTATGTCTTTATTCAAAAGGTGGTTAAAAGGATATTTCTAATGATGTCAGAGATTTGTGAGCCTCAGAAACGTGCTAACACTGATGTGCACACTGAGAATGGCTGAGGGGACAAATAGGATGAGGCTGGTTGAATTTTGCAGATAATGTTTAGGGCTATGATACATGGACACGAAATAATACATTCTTCATCTGTCTTTGGGAAATACTTGCAGAAAGCAAGAAATTAAAGAGGGTTGGGGGATGGGGCCTGGAAGGTTTGAGTGGCACCTCTGAGGCTGTAATAGATTTCTGGCTCTCCAATTTACTGCTGCATGACCAGGATCCTTCACACTGAGATAAATTTCATGTTAGGAAGATGAATGGAAATGAAGATCTGTGAAATTATTAGTTTTGCTGTGAGCCTATCAATCATGTGGGCCGAGCTTCTGGCCGAGGCTAGGCATGACCTCAGGGCGGGAGTGTCGCTGGCAGGGCTGCCGCGGTCCGCGGGCAGCAGCCATCCCCCGCTGTCGGCATTATCCCCATCCTGGCAGGGCTGAGAGGTGGGCCCGCATTCTTTGTCACTGGGATTCTTATAATTATGACAAATGACTAAATGTGTTATTTTCAGCAAAGCAACGGCAGTCAAAAGGGGTACTTAGGGTTTGTAAGAGGTGATGGCTGGCATGGCTTTGAAGGCTTTTCCTTTTCTTGACTCAGCGCAGACTGAATCATACATGGCCACCCCACTGGTAGCTGAGCAGCGTGTGAAACCCATTTCACACGTCTGCGCTGCCTTACAGCTGCGATGCCCCCTTTTCATTGCTGACAAAACCAAAGCTGGTGGCTGCCGCCTCTTCAAAACAGGCACACAGTTTGGTGGGGGAAACTTTGCTGGCTTTGTTTTAATCGGGATGAATGGGAAATCCCAAACATTGAACTGTATTTTACTGGAGTCTGGGAGGTGGGGGGCAGGCTGAACAAAGAGTGAACAAAGCCTGATAGGAAGTGTAGCCCAAATGGTATTTTTGACACCAGAGCAAGCGTCTCCATCCAAAAAGACAATGGAAATAGGAGTAGTAAATTGTACAGGAATAAAACCACACACATTTCTGGAAAGTAATTTGAAAAACAAACCCTGAGCACCAGCAACAGGTTTAGTGCCCGAATCTTGTAAATAGTCCATAAACTCCTCTTGCTTTGTTAAATATCTCAAGACTAGATGTTCCAGAGACAACTTAAAAAATATGTAGGTCATTGATTTGAAACTGAGGGTGAGGAAAATATGCTAAATTGTATGAAAGTGTAAGATAATAGTACAGGGGGGAGGAAGGACTGTAAATGCATGGCTTGTAGCATGAAAAGAAAGAATTAAACCAGCTCTTAGATTTAATTTGATGCTTTCCTTGCTATAAATTGGCACAACAGTATGTTTATGTTTATTTACAAAGAATCATGTTTCATTTCCTTAACTAAAAAAACATACATACAAATCCTGAAGAAATTATGGATTTACCAAATTTGATATTAAAACACTTGTTGCTTCTTTAAACTTCAAGAAAATTACTTTTTACTGACTTTTAATTTTATTTTTTTTTAAACTTTACTCAGGTTCCCACTGTATTTTGTTCTTTCACAAATAGTGTTTGGCAACAGAAATATCATAAGTGAACCTGCCCTGTCACAATTTGCTTTGTTGTCACTTTGTGCACTTTGTGTAAGTCATGGATTGCACGTCTTGGACATTGGTAAGTATTTAGGTACTTTTCAGCTTTCAGCACAGTGATGAAATCTCTAGTGAAAAATTCAGCCTGGTGGACAGTCCTGGTTTCCTGAAAGATTTCTCCCAGCAACAGAGACCAGACAACATAACAACACATCATGCAGCACGGCGAATGCCCAGCAAGGAAATGCAGTCCTTGTACATGCCCTGTCTTATCGTGCTTTTGATCATCTCATTTCCATGGCTTCTCCTGGCTCACCTGAAGAAGAGCAGCTGGGCTCTTGGCATGCTCGGTGCCTTGCACAGCAGTGGCACAGGTACAGCTCTAACGCACGTTGCACAGATGTTGCATTCCTAATTCTCCAGTCAGTCAGCAGCAGAGAAGCTGCTGAGGACCCATGGCAGGAGTGACAGGAAGAGAGGGCTGTTTATCCTTTTTCCTACCCCCTGCCTTTGCCTCTTTCTATTTGGTTATGTGCCCATTTGCAAAGCTGGGCCCCCCAGGCTGAGGGCTTGGATTACAAACAGCTTGACAGTGACACTAATTTCATATGCCTGCCACCTCATCCTGTGCCTGGAAGGTCACCTGTTACCTCTAGCAGTTATGATGGAATATTTATCTGTTAGCTTATTCAACTTGTAAGGCATCACTTGGTAATGGGTGCAGTCTGGCTCAACGAAGGCTCAGCCATCTTATTCCACAAAGTAGAACAGAACCCAGCTGAAAAATGTTGTTTTTACTTGTTGGTGCCAGGTTTCAGATAACTTCAGTGAAAATACAGACACAGGTTGATACAGTTTACTAATAAATTGAGTGTTCTGCCTGCGGACTGTACAAAAAAATGTCTGTACATTGACAATAGAAAAATTTAGGCCCAAACTCAAAGACCTTTAAAAAAAAATCAAAACAAACAGACAAATTTATTATTGCGTTGATCCCCATGGCATTTAAGGAATCTGAGGTGGTAGCTCTGTGGCTTTGTGGCCATGTGGTTTTCCATTCTCACATTACTATTGCTAATTTTTATTTACTGGGGTATCTGCTTAACTCTGTTTTATTCTGACAGTGACATGTTGAAGGTAAACACTTGAATAATTTCTTTTCTTTCCTTTTGCTTTCCTAAAGAAAGCTCAAAGATGTAATGCTCATGCACAATATAACTATAATGCGATATATTAATATAATTACTTCATTTCAGAGGGATTTTTTCCAAAATTCCTCCTAAATTTTGTGTTTGAATCTTCCCATTCTATTTATGTTTTACTTTTTCCTAAATTGTAGTTTTCAGTTCCACATTCATTGTATGCTTTCAGTGTTAGGAGAATCCACCACATTTTCATTTCTAAATTCTGTGGATTCAAATGATGTTTTAGATTTTTACTCCAAAAAATAAAAGAGAAGGAAAGAAAAAGCAGCTTTAAAGCAGCTCTTTAACCTCCAGAAAGTCCTGGAAATATGCTCTGACTGCTGCAAAGCCCAGTCTCCAATTTCAGCATGCTCACACTAAATAGGAAACCTATTAAGTAAATGACAGATAGTTTTGGAGAGCTTTTTCTTTTGCCAGAGTTTACAGCTGTAGCAAACAGTTTGATGCAGCTCTAATTTCTAATTATGACATACTGGGAGTGGAGGAGGTTGTCAGTTTTGCTTGTTCCTTGGTGAGAGACAGAATGATTTCATACTTTGTGCTGCCAACCAATCCATCCTCAGCTATTGTAAAGCTAAGAATAATCACTGCATATTACTTGATAAACAGATGTGATCAACATTTCAGAATTTCTACTGATTTGTCATCAACATGACCAACCAACAGACCATGAAAATAAATACAAGCAGAGTTCAAGATACGTATACACCAATAGTTTTTATTTGGGGGACTGAACTCAATGAGTTTATTATAATCTGTTTATGTGATGGCACATGGTTTAGGACAAGTATCTCTTTTTCTATGTTCATCTTCTCCCAAACCATTTATTACAAAGAAAAGATGGGGCAGGGATTTGGATGTGTTACACGCTTTAAATGAAAACTGAAATTGATGAAGTCTTTTTAAGCCGCTTCTTAATTTGGAAGAAGTGATCCTAATGTCTGAAAAGGGATGCTGAAGCAACAACAGTTTTGTTTGCTAATACAAACAGATGTGAGGATAAACTATTGAAAGTAACAAGTGTATTTAATTCCCTTCAAACATGGAGGGCTAAAGGCTGAAACTATAAAGGGGACTGCTGAAGTGGACCAGCTGCCCAGGCCTTTTAAGTAGTCTGTACCAGCATCTTCCCCCATTTGTCCTGCTGATTATTGCTTGATTGATGAGCTGGTGTGTGCAAAGTGACCACCTGAAAGTCCTGCAGGCTTTAAGAGCTTGGTCAGTGTGTATTTGACCCTTAGAGGCCATGGATCAAATATCAGGGTTATATGCATTTCAATAACTTTGTTTTGATACTTGAAGGGGAAAAAAATTATTCACACTAGGGGGAACGAAGGAGATTAAATATTTATGCTTGAGAGCATCTCTGAAAGGATCTCAAGTGACTGCTGTCACCAGCCTCCTGGTCAACTTTTCTTAGCTTGAGCCCCTTCTTCTTTTCATCTCAGAAGGGTAAAATATATATTATTGTGAAGAAGAATAGCAGAAAAGCTTTTGTAGCAGACTGTGAAGGGATTTTCCATGAGTGGCCCCTTTTGAGGGAGGAATGGGGGGTTCCTGAGAAATGGTTATTCCACACTGTAACCTGACTCAACAGGACTCCAAGGTGCCCAATAATTACTAAGAACAGGGCAAAAGTTTTGTTTTCTGCAACTTCACACACAACAGATTAAATAAAATAAGACTATCAGTTCCCTCAAGCCTGGAAAAAAACCATTATGGGATGAAATTGGGACATGTTAAAGCAGTTCTTATGTAACTGACACGTTTCTCCAAAACAAATCTTTCTCTAACAATTGTTGTGATATAGAAAACAATACAAAGGAAATAAAAAGTTTCATATGTGACTATCACATTCCTTATGATATGAATAATATCTCGCCTGCAAATTTCAAAACATTGGCAGTGTAATTCACATAACCTGAATTTGCTGAATGATTATCCACATAAATACACTTAGCTGGTATGCTCACAAATTGCATGTATTCAAGAAAATCCCTAAATTTATGGAGGTTATTTTTTTCAAAGTTTAGTAGTTGAAGATGATCTCAAATCCCAGTGAATGAAAACATATATTTATACAAAAATACTTTTCAGTAGCAGCATACATCTCACTTTAATTCTGTGGAGGCTTTTCTTCTGAGTGATTGTATTTTAGGAGTGAGAATAGAATAGATTATTTTACAGTTTCATATGCATTTTGATATAATGTGCATGAATGCAAAACCAGATCACTCTCTAAGGACTGTGAGTAGGTAGATGTTTAACTCACACACATAGGCAGAATTGTGTGAGATAAGAAGCATAAATGTTACATGCATAAGCCCCCTCCTGCCCCTCATTCCCCTCCCTCACTCCACCACCAAAAAAAAAAAAATCCAAACCAGCCCCTCAGCAAGCCAGAATGATTCTTGGAAGAAAGCCTTGTGCTGGAAGAAAGCTAATGTCATTGGTTACTCGTGGAAATAAAAGTAACGGTGTGGCTGAATTTCATCCCTGTCTCTTTTGACTTCAGCACTGTATCTCCCTGTCTGGGTGTGCCAGCTGGCTGGGAAGGTTGATCCATCTGTATTCAGCACATCACAGAAGTAACTTCTGTGCCAACAATTAACCTGATACTAATTTAGGGAACTGCTTGCAATTTGAGTTAATGGAAGATTCAAAAGCCCACTTGCATCACAGAGATTATGGATATTTTATTAATTAACCATCCCTCTTGTTTAAAATCAGTGTGGAATAGCCTGAATTTGTTTTCCAGGCCTTATGTCATTTTATGACACTTTTCTGAACTCTTTCAAATTGATCAGTGTACTTTTGAAGTGTATTTAGCACTATGGTAAATGGCCTGCCAAAATAAAAGTAATATCCCTTGAGCACTTGTGAGTAAAGCTTATCTGTTTCACCTCTATTTTGCTCAGTGTTTTGAGGATTTGCATTTACCATGGGATTCATGCAGCTGAACAGACAATATCTCTATTATGGCCAACAATTGTCTAATATGATCTCAAGATCTTTTTCAGTATTTTGTTTGTTTTCTTCTTCCAGGTTTACTCTTTGTTTGAAAACCTGATAGGATTATCTTGTTCCCCAGTGTGCCAAAATTTAGTAAGTCTGTATTCTTGCAATTCCTCAGCCAAACCTTATAAAGCTTTAGGTAAAATTTGTGCACAACCTCAAATTTTAGAATGTTTGCTTCTAGTTAGAACTTTTTAATGCACTTAGAAAAAGGAAAACAGAAATTATTTGCTTATTTTATGGAATATTATGACATTGCTATTTTCCCCTTTTTTAAGAAAAAAAAAGTATGCACATTTACAATGTGTAGGATTCTGCCTTTTCTGCACTCAGATTGCAAAAACTTCCTATCACTTCCTATAAGTGTATTCCACTGTTGCAACCCATATAACATCAAAATGCTCTGCTGTTATTACTGTTTCACTTTCCCTCATTCTCTCCTGCCACTCTCCCCATTTCTAGTACATTTTTAAATGTTTCATTTTCACCTTTTATTTGAGAGGATAATTTTAAATGAAGCAGATTTCCTGCAAAACTACAGCACTGTGCATTTTGAAAAGCCCAGTGTAGGATAATCAATTTCCCATTATACTCTCATTACATATTTTCCCTATCCTATTCTCTTTTACTCATAGCTCCTTTCTGTTTTGGAAGTTCTCCTTTCTGCAGTACTGCACATACTTCTAGCTTACAGTTACACTTACATCCATGTACACAGTTGGACAGCCATAGATTTTGTGTACAGCTCACTGCAGACTATATTTTTAGTATATGCATTCCTTGGCTTTTAGGAGTTTGTTTCCTCAGCTTCTTAGTTTATGATGCATCAACTTACATTTAATCATGAACCTGCTTGACACAATGCATCATAAATGTGAAAATCTTTCAATGACCTTCTTTGTGGTCTGATTAATTTGGATAATCCATCTTGAACTGAAAAGGAATGAGCAGAGAATGAATTCTTGAGACTATTTTAACATTTAAATCTATTTTAAAAAGGGACCAGGATACTTTGACATACAGAAATTTAATGCAACCATCCAAGTGAAAATATTACTGCACGGAATATGTAACAAATTCACATGTAAGTGTTCCAAAGCCTGCAATGTTGCAAAGCAGGTGAATTCGGCTGCTATAAAATTCTGCATGTAGTTACTGAGATGGATGGTAAGTCATTATGCTTGTCATGAAGTCAAATATACCAGATTGTGTTTGAATTAGACCTTGTATTTGTGGACCTTTGAAGTTAAAAAAGTCATTTGTCCTTTAGGCAGTCATGGCCTAACGGCCCAAACCATGCAATGATTTTTAAGCTAACCACTGACTCAGTACAGACCACCGGGATGTTCACATGGCTTTTCTCATTTCCATGGTCTGAATGCAGTACACACCTGTAATGGCAACAAGAGTTGACTATTGCAAGCATCTGTGCTATCATCAGTTCAACTATGAATTTTGCTAAGTTAGTTATTGCCTACAGAAGGAGATGTGTCACCAGACTCCTTACCCTCCTGAGGGGAGAAAACAGATTCCTGTTGTCACTGCTCCAAGGGTGGATTCTACCTTGACCTGTTCTAGTCAATGTATTCTGTCCTTAAAATATACATGAAGGAAACTATAGCTAGAGATATTCAAACAGTGACTATTTCATTAAATTGCTCAATTAGTTGATCAAAATCCATTATTTCTGCAAGACTTCTCACAAATGTTCTCCATGAAGGATCAGCTTTTCCTTTTTCCTTAGCATGCTTAGGGCTAAGTTATGTAGCATTTCTCTTGTGGTAAGGATGATTTAAGCATTCTCTCTGTAATAAACCTCATAATTCCCTGTATGTTGTGTCAGCACAACTGTTGGCTCAGCCCTTGCCCAGCTAATAATCTACAAAAGAGGAAATAATTTCTTTTTTTGGGTAGATGGATTTCTTGAACTACTTTGCCATGTGACAGAGCACTGTGGCCACTGGAGCCAGCAGGCAGAAATAAGGAGCTGGTATTGCTGGAGACTGTTGACTTCTTAAGTAGAATTACGCACTATTGCAATCAAGTAAGAAACCTCAGCCTTAGTAAAGGCCCATGGAAAAGATGCTACATTTCCTGCTTAAAATCACATTCTGAACTTTTGACTGTTTCTATGAGGAATATAAAAGATATTATAAGCACTAATGAAATGTTCCATTCCCACTGAAATGCATTAGCAATATTGCTCAACAATTTTTAGGAGCTGGAAGAGTGACATATGCAGTTGAGACTACAGACAGAATTTCAACAGGCACAGTGTAACCACCAGGCTGGAGTTTGGAGATTAATATTCTGAGGCATGCTTCAACGGCCTTGGGAATGAATGAATGAATGAATCCTCTTTAAACTTGGATTTCATCTATAAAAGAGTAAACCTCTGCAAGTCTGTCACTCAGACCTGCTGGGAGGAAAGAGAGCCACCTCATGGATCACTATCTCTACTTGCAGCAGCAAGGATTTCCTTGGCTGTTTAATCAAAGTACTGAGTCTCAACCTACTTAAGTGAATGGAATGGTGGGGACGTAGACTGAGGCAGTGAAAAATACAGTTAAAATCCTCTACATCACTTCTAAATTGTATGTAACTATTTAGAGAAAGGATGAATATGACAATTCACTGAGCCATAGAGAATGAACTTGAGTAATGCTATGGATTCTCCTGAAGCCAGTAGAAAGACTGAACTGGATCAGAGTCAAGCAAGGTTGATGACTTCATTTTCAAATAAGTTTCTTCAATGCTGTGAGTGTATATTGTGCAAAGCAATATATGCACGCAAAAGGTGGATTGCTGTTATCTGCATACATTTCTGCTTGTCCATAAGGATCTTGAATGTCTGATTTTTTAACACCAATTCAAGACAAAAGCTTTGAATTGCCCTTAATATTTCCAGTAAGCTGTGTGCTACAGACAAAAGGAAAAAAACTGTCTCCAATTTTTTTCAGGGTATAAATCTTGTCATCTGTGCTGTTGTGCAGAAATCCTCTGAAAAGAAAGAGTGGGAATATTTGTCTGTTTGATTGGGACAGGTTTTGTGTTGAGTTTGGGGGGGGGAGTTGATAAGTTTTATTTTGTGTACAATGGCGTGTTTATCGAGAAACACATGCTGACAACTTTAGAGGTACAACATATAGGCCAATATTCCTGTCAGGTAGGACCTGTGGTGCTAGGACCATTCTTACCACTCTTATTCCTCACACAGCTCAGGAATACAGAGGGATATACAAAAGCTGAGTTTTCCCATGAGACCTGTGTTCTGTTAGGCAGAATTGTGCTATGAAAAAAATAGATTTATTACTTTAGATAACCCAAGTTACTTCAAGTGAATGATCTGGGCTCAGGTAGTGGCACTGGTTTTTGAGGCACTACTCTGAGTATGTATCATGCAAGAAAACTGCAGTACTGATTCTGAGATTCTGTTCTCATATGCCAAGATCTCTGCAACTGAAGCTTACTTGGCTTTTTTTGTGCTAACCACTCTAAAAACATGTATTGAATGATATCTCCTGCATTGTGCATTGCAATGTGAGGTATCAGATCTAGTTTGGATATAATTATATTTGAATGGCATTTTTTTCTGCATTAGTTTATCCACCTGAGAAATTCTCTGTTCAGAGTTGGCACAAGCATCCCTCTCTTAAGACTATATTGAATTGTCCATATGAACCTCAATAGTCACTCTGTGCCCTATGAGGCCCTCATCCCAGCAAGTCTTCTGAGAAAGTCCTACATTATATTCCATGTGTGATTGTAAGTTCAGATGTTTTCAACAAAAAAAAAATGTCTGAAAAATTTTTGAGAGAGATGGGGACTACAATGCAACAAAACTTAGCAACTGCTCATCATGAACAGTATCTTTTAAACTGTCCCATGCTTTTTAACCTCAGGAAAAGACCTGAGGATCCAAACCAGAAAATGCCTTATTTTGTTCTAAGAAAATCTTAATATTTGTGCTTGATTTTCTTCACAGTTGAACACTAGCTTAGATGGCAAGTTACAGATATACTTCTGTGCTTTTATCAAATCTTAAGTACTGGGTGTACTTACGCACTTGTGTAATGAATGTTAAGGCTTCTTCTGTGTAATTGCAACCTTTCAACTCATATTTGTTTACAGCCAGTAATTCCATTTATGTGTCTGTGTTGTAATGATACAGCATCACATACCTGAGACCACCATGCACCATGATCTGTTGCCATTCATTAATTGGAAAATCTCCGTTAAACTCACTGGCTAGATTTATTTCAGTTGCCTGAGATCTGCTGCTGTGTGTACAAACCAAAGTGTTTTTAGGCCTTCTAAGAGTAGAACACTGGATGTGAAGCTTTTTTGTCTCATCATGTTTCAAGCAAGAAAAATTTGACAGACTTGCTAAACTGAAGTGGAGGAAAGCTTCAGCATTCCTGCATGATTATATTGTGAACAGGGGCTCTTAAACAGTTTACAGTGTAATCACGGCAATAGCAGAAAGTCTTCTAGTTTAAAAAAGAGAACAAAAAGGAATAAAAATGCTAAACATTTGAGGAGAAAGTAAGCTTCCCCTATGTGCAAAGTAAATGATTTAGTGGTGTACTCTTCACGTTAAATGAGGCAGGAGATCACAAACTAAAAACCACTTAAATATGATTTTAAAATTAATTGTGCTTCACCCCCATAATAGTATTTAAATTGCATTTAAATTGTTTATTCATGCACTGGGTTTGTTACATAGTAAACGCATTCTTGTTCAGAATCTAAGTGGAGCTAGACTTCATTTGTGAGATACACTCAGTGCCACCATTGTGTTCAAAGTGGAGCTCAAAAAAAGTGCCACCAGAATCAGGAGTTTATAGTATGGTAACTGCTATGGGAGGAATGTTAATTCTATTGTGCCAAGCGCTCTTTTTATTTATTTGTTCATTTGTTTGTTTGCTATGTTGCATTGTTGCTGTAGCTATTGAAAAATAATCACATAAGTGTAAACTTTGCTGAAGCTAAATCTTTGTTTCAGTCCATGATGGTACTGAGGGCACTGAAATAGTTGATGGAAATCCAAAGTTGTGAAGTAATGCTGGCCACCATCGCAGTGGGTCTTTGTCTAGTGAAGAGGGAACTCCAGCTTTCCACTGGCACAGCAATTGTTTTCTTCTGCATCAGAGATACTCCAGCTATTTGCCTCACTACTTTTTCACTAATGAAAGTCCTGATGCAGAGGCAGGGATTCAGATTCTGTCAACCACTTCAGTATAGATTGTGGTGGATTTTGGTGGAGGAGGCTGAAGGTTAAAGGATATACTAGTGGTGTATGCTATCTCAGGTGCTGTCTTACCAAACTGGTCTCTATCATTTCAACACTCAGGACAGTAGGATGAAGTAGACACAGACTAATTGTCACTAAGTCTGTAGCTCAAGTACGGCCCCTGGATTTCTTCCTCTAGCAAAAATAGCACACCATGTATCACATTTGAATGTTTAATATCAGACACAAATTATTTTCTGTAAAAGAAGTCCTAAATAGTTGACCTATAGTGACCACAAATTTAAAACTTGCGCTCTAGCATTGGCTATGGTTTTGTCTCTTGTCTAATCTACACAGAAACTGTTGATTTTGTCTAACAAATCAAGTCTATGGTTTAGGGCCTGCAATAAATCTTCATTGATGATCTGCAGTGAAGGACCATCATGTATTCAAACGTTTGGATTTCAGGCATTTGTGTTGCATTCTTTGTGTAAGCAACTGTTTAATTCAAATTAAATCTTCTCTTATACCCAGTCTGACTGCCATATGACCTTGGGGATGGCAAAAAGGCATGTGCTGAAGGGCCTGTTTCTGGAGATACACAGCTGTTGACAGCTTTAGATATGTGCATATTTCTCTGTTTTGTGAGACTGAAGAGGATGCAAAAGATGGGCGTTTTACCACAGGGCTTAGTCCGGAAGACGTTCTTGCTGGACTAGAGAAGAAAGAAAAGAGAATGAGTGTCAACTTTTTCTTCTCTCATTAAATAACTCTCCCTGCAGTGTACAAGAGAGGGAAATTAACCTGTAATTCTTTCTGTTTCAGGCAAAGATACTAATACATGAATTAAAGCCTGGCTTAGGTGCCCTCTGGAGGTGTTTCAAAATTGTAGATTTTGTGGTCAGTGAATGCTTACACCTCTCACCTTCTGTGCCTAAATACTTTAGAAATTGTCTCTAAAACACAGCTTTTTCTTTGGACTTTCCAGTTAGCTTCAGGGTGGTTTTTATAATGATAACTGCCTTTGCAATATCAGGAGAGGTGGCCAGGGCCTTGACAAGGGATACAGGTACTCAATTGGTATTTATAGTGGCTTATATGCAAAGTTAAGTGCTTGAAAACTTTTTCTGAAGGTCTGCCTATCCACTGCACCTTCTCAGCTCTGCCTCAGACCTGAACCCTTTTGTATGTGCAAGGTGGGATTTCCCACATCCCTCTCACTGTAGAGACAGAGCAAATTCATCAGCCAAAAGAGAAGCCTGGAGTGAGGAAACGTGTTTGCTCCTCTATCTGCACATTGTCTTGTGATCTCTCCCTTGATCTTTCCCTCCAGGGTCTTTGTGTGCAGGAAGTACCTCCAAGCGTTAATTATGATTGATTTGCCATGCTTTTAGGTACTGTTTATATCATCCTTTGCCCTCAATGACCTTTCTGAGACCACTCAGCGGAGCACTTGGTTCTTTGCATTTATGTAAAAGAAGGACAGTACTAACGATTGTTGCAAAGTTGGCCACATTCACTGGTTTTTTCTTGCAAAAATCAGTGTCAGTTAACAGAAATTGACTGTGAAGCCTATATCTGAATTTAAAAAATTGTAATTTCAAGGAATTTTTCTTGAAGGGCTAAATAATGCATATATACCTATTTTACAATAAAAAGGACAATAAAAGTTTAAAAATTCCCTTTTTTTTGAAAGAAGAAGCAGTAAAATATGGAGGGATTAGTTTATGTCGTGTAAAACGTAATATTTGAAGCAAGGTGGCAAGGAAGGATGGCATTGTCTTCAGTATGACTAAAAAGTGCTGAGAACATATGATCTTGATTTTTCAACAAATAAGTGACAATAATATGACTGTTCAGAAAATAAAAATTAAACACCACTCAGTATAAGATACTGGTAACAAGGAACTAGCTCTCAATTTTAGCTCTTTATCATACTCATAGCAATGATTTCCAATATTGATTGAGGAATCTGTTTTGATGCTCTGTTTTCTTTTTTGCTTTGTAGACAAAGTTTAAGTTATTTTTCAGAAAACGAGCTCTGAATATTCTGAATTTTACAATACAGTCACAAAATTTCTAAGTTTGTCTTGATGTAGCTTGCTGAACTTTTGTAGGTCTTGCTTGGTGGTGCTCTGTGTCTGTCCTTCATTCAAATAGAGTGCTTACTTATAATTACAAATACAATTACTGAGAATTTAAAAAAGCACAAGTCTGTACCTCAGTCTTAATCTTCAGTCAGGCTGATCATTTCTTCTTTTTACCAAAATGTTATATTTATTGCTATTATGACTTTTATCAGTATATTGTATAGATGATGATGATCTTTATCATAATATTTATTATTGTTATTCCTGAGTTGTATTGTTATTACTGTTATCATTAGTATTAGTATTCAGTTTATTCTGTCATTGTTTATTTACCTCCAAAAACACCCTACAGAAACTGCTTTGAGAAATTTTTCCTTAATAACAGCAGTAAGATTGACAGGACTTTTGCTGCCTTAATATAAGCATAGATAAACAATTAGTGTTTTCTGTACAGAAAAGGCTGCAGTCAAAATAATAAGCATGATAGCTGTATTAATTACTGGTTTAACTATATGTTAGTACATCTGCTGGTGATTCAGATTTTAGCATTAGAATTCAGTCTTCAGCAGTCTACAGCAGCTTGAAAAAAATATGTCTCACAGAGGCTCTGGAATTTTTACATCCCATTTCTTGTTTCTTTTCCATTTCTAGAATGTTGTGTAGAAGTGATGGGATTCTTCAGGTTTACAGTTTTGCCTTCAAATATATATGAACTACTTAAGTGAAGGTAAAGTGCTTTTGAACAAAGATTAATCTCACATGGAAGATTTTTACCCCATTGAGAAAGCCAGAGTTTAAGAAACTCTTGTCTCCCAGATCTCCATCTTCAGTCACTTGTTCCCCGTCTTGTAAAACAGTTAAAAACTCTTTGCAGTAAGGATAATCATACTGTTTGTGAGATGTATTATGAACTGAAATTGCCTCTTGTTTCTTTGAGTGTAGTTTGACTCCTCCAGATCATGACTTTTGTAAAAATTCTCTTTTTCCCTTTTTGATTAGGATCTAAGCTAACACCTTCCAGGAGAATAACTGTGGACTTTTGAAAGAATATATTTTCCTTATGTTAGTTCTGAATTTTTCTTCCATCCCTCTCAGTTTTCAATCTTTTAACTCGTACAAGCTTCTATAGCAAGCCTGCAGCAATAAAGATATAGATGGGGGAAAAAAAGGATGCTGATAACTTTGAGCACATGTCCTTGGAAGGTCTTATGGCAGGTCAACAATACTAGGAAAATACCAAGATCTAAATCTTAATATCTCTGGATCTAGACAAAAGGAGCTTGTACTTAAAAGGTAAGCTTTGGGCTGCCATAAAGGCACTGTACTTCCCATAACATTACAAAAAAAAGAGCATACATGGTGGAAAAACAACAGTAAAAAAACAAAATTCAAGGGAAAAGAAAAAAAATATGTGTTAGGTCCTGAGAAGATTAAAGACTAGTATGGTCCCAGCTCTGTCTCCTCCTTGCAGCAGTATGCCTGCCAGTATTTTGGCTGGTGCTATTGGTCATGGTACCTTGCAAAGGTCAAACAAGAAGTGTGTCTTGTCAGCTTCCCTGGGCCATGGGGAATTGCAGCAGCACACTAGGGGAATCAGTTGTGGATTCAAGCAGACAGGCAGACATGCAGCCATTTCTGAAATCTACTTCAGATATAGGGATAAAATACAGATCATTGTTAAAGGTAAAGGCAGATTTGCTATCTCAACTCACAGACTCTAAGCTTCACCTCTACTTCACGGGTTTTCAGGGATGGATCAAATATCTAAGGTATCCTACATGAATTTACCTCATAAATATAACTTCTACAAAATAAAAAATATATAAAATAAAACTTTTTTTTTTTTTTTCAAAAGCACTTATGGAATACTTCCAGATAGAAACAAAAAGCAAGGAAACTGTAAAGATTTGAACGTGGGCTTTAACATCTCATGAGGTACCAAATCTAACAGTTTTTCCTCAGACAAAACTTCCATTTAAGTTGCTGGGAGCTTTGCCTAAGTAATCACTAAATATGGTCTGCAGGATTTGAGTCTTATGTTTGTTGCTGGTTTCCAATGAATGGGTCTTGCTGAGATACATCACTTCACTATCTAGCAATTTAATTCATTTACAGAAAAGCGTAGATTCCACCAAATAAGCTGTATTCAGGCAGGTTATTTTTTTCTATAGCCTTTGTTTGCCCTTAATAGGCAGGCTATCTCTTGCATTACTAAACAGATCAGACTCCAGGAGTAGTCTCACGGGAGAGCAGAGCAGAGTGTTGCAGCCCCTGATAGCAATATTCACAGCCTCTCTGTCCCCTCCCTTTCTCCCCTAGGTTAAGCAGCTGTAAAAAAGCTTAAACCATTTCAATGAGGCAGACCTGCAGCAGGCCTGCACTGTACCTGATGAATCTGTCAGTCTCCTTGCACAGCTGTTTCCAAGTCTGTCACTATATTGCTGGGCTTGAAGAGCAGTCTTGCTCGATTGTCTTAACACATTTTCTACCTTAACAAAAAAAAAGCCTGTAAGGGTCAGAGCAAGGACACTTCTGAAGCAGGCTGCTCAGCTCACCCTAGGAAGTTACATTATTACTGCTCTCTTTTTCCTTGTCATTTAAAAGCTGAGTGAACTTTATACGCTATCAGACAAAATATCTCCAGTGAATATACCTGAAGTAGATGCACTGACAGGTATCAGGTTGGGAAGGAATCTGCAGCTTGACAAGATCCTTCCTGGAGCTGATGCTTAATCCACCCATATTTATTGTTGGGAACCATCATCTTTCCAACAGCTGCCCAGCCTCTGCCTTTGAGCAATATGAACCCACATTCAGGAACTATTTTTATTATTATTTATTATTCCTATAGTGCCATAAGTGTGTGTGATGTTTTCCAGACTAATTAAGAAGACAGTTCCCTGCTCCAAGCAATTTGCAATCTCCTTTGAACAATAGTTTACTGCTCTTGCCCTCCAAGCCAAGCTCTACTTGTATAATTATAGATAGATGGAGAGATAGAAAATGCACAAACACATATGGAGATAGCACCACAAGAAATAGAGAGAGCAAGATAATTGATTTGGTCAGACTGTTTCCTTTCTGAGGAATATACAGATATAAATCTGGCTGTGAAATCTAAACACTTCCCGAACAGGGGAACATTTGAATAAAACTTTTTCATCAAGTAAATAAGAGTAATCCTCTAGAAATCAGTAGGGCACCAAGTTTGTGGGAATGCTGCTTTGCTGCAGGTCAGGGTGTGTGTAGTGGGGTTGTGGGCGTGTGGTGGTGGGTGGGTGTGCAGTGGAAGGGGTTCCAGTGGTTTTGGGGCTTCTTTTGCCAAACAGGGTAGGGTGGCTGAAGTGTTAAGGTAAACACTGAAGGTGTATGGATAATTTTGCACAAAACAAATTTCCAGGTTAAAAACAAAAACACGGGAGGGCATCCCCCCTCCTTCTCCCAAACACTACAGCTAATCTTATTTGCATTAGATATTGCTGCTTTTGTTCAACCTGAGGAGGAAGCAAGTTTGTCTGAGAGTCACACTTTAATACTTTCATCTCATAATAGAAGATTTACAGGTATGGACCCAAACCAGTGTCGACTGCCTACTGGTTTAATGCAAATTATGAGATGAATGCTCATGGGAACAATACAGAAATGCTTCCACATGACTTCCTCCCACTGAATTGCTGATATAAGGCCCCTCTACGGGGTATAATACTGACAGCAGGGAAGTTTCCCCTAGCCTCCCCCCATTCTTCCTTCTGAATAAAGTTATTAAAGTAGATCAGACTAATTAACAGTAGCTTATCCCTATTGATTGAACCAATCCCTGTTGTGGAGGTGCCATAAGAATGCCTCTACTTCGTTGTGAAAAACCTGTGTTAGGGATGACAGTACAGTTGGTTGTTTACTGATTGGTCTTAAGGATTTTATCCTCTATTCTTTATGTTTCATGGGCATGTCGAAGCCATATGTGAAGGTATGTAAACATGCACATAGACCTATCCTTTTCTGAATCACTTTAGTTAGTCTGGATGTTACATGTTGGAGAAAGGGGACAAGTATAAAAGTAAACAACAGCCCTTACAAAAGCCCTCTACATGCTTTTCTTTTTAAGTCTTGAATACTTAAAATTGTTAGCATAAAATCATCTGATGATTTAGTTTAACTAATATATTCAAAGTAAAATATACTGGGAAATATTAGGAGACAGCAAAATATTCTTATTTAAATAAAACAACCTTAACATTTTAATTGAATTTAGTCTAATACCACTACAATAATTATCCAATTGCTTTAGGCAACATACATCTCCACATTCTGCTTGTAAGTCTGCTTTGGTTATAAATTTACACTATATTATTGCATCTTACACTACCGGCTGTAGGATGATACAAATAGCTGTATATTTTCCCAACTCACAGCTTATTGTGGAACAAAAGAAGAAAACCAATCTGCTTAATTGCATACTAGACTTTTTTCTTCTTTCAAACAGAATCACTAAACTACTTGGATGCTGGAGTATTTTAGCATTTTGGGAGTATTTTAGCATTCTTATCTGAGCTCAGAAGTGTAGCTAAATAGATACTCAAGGATTAAAAAAAAACAGCAAAAAAACAAAACCAAAAACAACCAAGGAACCAAACCAAACCAAAAAACACCAAGCTTGTTTGTTACAATTTGTCATTCAACTTGCCATCCAGAATCAAAACATGATTTTATTTGTATTTGTTTTTTTCTATGTTTTTCTGGCTGCCATATTCCAGCATGAAAATAGCATTTTGATACATCTTAAATAATAGCATAAAAATAATATATAGCTAATAATCAATAATAAAGAAATAATAATATTTTCGCTTATTCTTTTTAAAATTATTTTTATTTATAACTTGTCAAAATGCTGTTGCTGTCTAAGACATGAACAACTTTACTCACAGAAATGGTCATTCAAATTGCAGTCCACTCTCCCATCACCATTATTTATTGCAATAAACCCTGAAGTCAACAGGGTTTGGAGGCTGTTGTTGTCTTGGGGAATTTTTTATGTTTGATGGGTAGAATTCACAAGCAAAATGCACTCAGAGTGATAATGAAAAGCTGCCTCTGCTTCATAAGGGCTGAGTTCTCAGGCAAGAGCTGCTTGTGAGCTGGAAAGCTGCATGCCAGCCCCGTGTGTGTGCAGAAGATCACCCTGGGACTGCTGGGAAAAGACCAAAATTCAGATATACTTTTAAGTATAATGAGCCCTTAAGACTGATGATATCGGTGCAAGGAGGCTCACATCCTGGGGGTCTCTGAGGTTTGCACAGTTCAACTCTGGGAACTCCTACCATACTGCCCACCACAGGTTAGAGAGAGCTAATAGCTAGCCAGGGTATCTTTTTTATCATGGGGCCACCCAGCACGCATTTTTTTGCAAGATTATAAACTATTTGTTAACCTATGGTTCTTTCACTACTTCATTAGTTGCACATTGTACTGCGGGAAAATGGTTCTGGTGCCCAAATAGGAGACAAAAGGAACCCATGGGGTTTGCCCAGCAGCTGGGCATCACAGGCTGAAATCTGGTGAGGCAGGCAAACATACAAGTGGGAGAAGGGTATTCATTTAGCAAGGTAAACAAAAAAAAAAAATCACAAATTTAGCATTTTGCCTAATGAATGATATAATGAATTGTGGAGATTTGTAAGCTTGAATGCATTCCTATTTCAGTATTTACATTAGATCAGACCATTCTAAAAAGGGATTTAATGAGTTTTAACAGTGTGTAGTCAGAAGGGCTGCAAAAGTCCAGGGATGTCAAACACAAACTGCTCAAATCTAGATCCCATCCTGGTATATATTCCAGGTACTCTGAATATGGTATGTTTGCTGATGTCTGCTTGGAAAGTCTTGAAGCAGCAAAGTGCTGCTGAAAATTTGAAGCCATGCATTATTAAAGCCTGCTGAGTCTGACCGCACTGCACTGCTCTGCTGGTTTTGCTGTCACTGCTGCTTTATTAAATTTTGTTGTATTATTGAAGCATTAACAATAGATTGTGCTGGAAGCTTGTGTTGTACATGGGGCACAAAATGAGGCCAGTCCCTTGCTGATCCTCTTCCAGTATTACATTAAGCATCTGACTAACATCTCTCACACGTAGCTCTTCCTTTTGTCTTTACCCCAAGGGGAATATAATCTGTCTAATCCAATGTTTGCCTTATAAAAAGTTCTGTCCCAAGTCAGCCTGTAAACTAAGAATCATCTTTAAAAAAATAATCCCATAACAGTTTGGTTCAACCATCTGAGCAGGCTCATGTTTAAAATGTAGATGGTGCCTACTGCAGATGAGGTCTGGATTTAGACAAAAACCATGCCTTTCAAAACCTATCTGTCTCTGACACAATTTCTCCCTATTTAGACAAGTATGTAAGACTTTCATGACTACCAAGGCCTCTGCCTAAGTAGCAGGAGAACTGGTCATCCTTTGGTTTTGTGATCACCTTCTTTGAAAAAAGGAATAAACACAGAAACCAAACAAACAAACCAAAATAATCAAATGGAGGCAAATTAATAGGCCAGAACATCATTGTTGGAAAGAAAGAACAGCAGCAGCCAAGCAAGGAATGTGTGGACCACACGGCCAGCCAAAGAGATACTGTAAAAAAAAAAAAAAAGTCATTCATTTGAGCCTTTGCTAGAAGGAAACTTTAGTACTGCAAATTTTGCACAGCCTTATGCTTCCGGTTGAACATTTTAAATGGGTTGAAAGGCATAGCAGACACCTTTGCTTGGATTCATAAATAGGCTCCCACCTCGTATTAAAGGCCTGAGTTTAATTTGTTTAATATTCCCACCACTAACGATGCCTATTTAAGACATCCTTTTAAAAGTTTGTAACATTAATTTAATGTAAAAATGCCAATACTGCCCTAAGAACTCTATTAGATTTTCTCCCTGTTAAATTAATGTTACTAACTTTTAATGGATGTTGTAATTAGATGTTATTATTAACGGGAATATTACCCAAATTAAAATCAGACCCTGAGAGAGAGAGACAACTTAGGTTTACAAGTGCATTAAGCATTAGTATCTGGACATTATACATACAAACTGGTGAAGCCAGATGGCCTTCTCTTTGTTTTTCCCCTGTAACCTGCTACAGGACCAGGCACACATAGTTTTGTTAGCACATAATGTCTGCAAGAACAGCACAACTATTAATGCACCCACTTACAAAAGGAAGTGATGGTTTCTCCACCAGCTCCGGAGTAGGAAAGGGGAGCTCCGTCTCCCAATTTCACACTCAATTTAAAGGGTCACTCTCAAATAGGCCTGATTGGGTTCGGCAGCTTGAAATTGATTGTTTTGGTTGTAAAGCTTGCCTGCCTTCCTAGCCAATTTAAAAAAAAAAAAAAAAAAAAGAAAAAAAAAAGAAAAAAAGGAAAAAAAAAGACTGCTAAACTACTAGCTTATTATGAGCTGGAGATCAGTGTGAGAAGGAATGTCGTGAATTCAAAGCTACTGAATCCAGTCTATTTAGGGCACGGGGAAAATGACAAAAGTGCCGTTGTTCGTGCAAGGTGAGAGAGACACTTTTTCCTTTTTCTGTTCCATATTTATGGTTCTGGCCACTTTACCTGAAAAATTTCTGCCATATGCTCTTATCACATATGTATGGGTTAGGAATTGGGTCTTAGCTGAGAAGAAAGCAGACCACTTTTACAAAAAACTTGCAGTTATCTCCAAAGCACCCTCCTCTCAGATTTAGAGTAATTTTTCTTGTATTTCCGCGATGGCAGTGGGCCCTACATCAGCAAGTAGGAAAGTTTGAAACATATCATACAAATTTTTCAAAGAAGTATAAAGTGAAGTTGCCAGCCATGAGCATTTCCTGTCAGTGATGTGGTGCTCCCTTAGCACTGCTAATTCTTTCCTCCTGTTAAGTCTGCAAAAGGATTGTTTTCTCTGATATTATCTCCAGTTGATATGTCTGTGTACTGGTTTGAAGACAAACCAATGTAAGGAATTAACTACACACAAATATTTTGCAAGAGATTCCAAGTCAAAACTACAATTGAATAGGAAAATTAGAATAAAGGCAATAGAACAGAAACACTGACTAAAACCAACAAAATCAGAATACAACCTGACGCTCTGCCAGTCAGGATGGTGGTAGCAGTCCGATGTAATGGTGGCTGCAATCCTGTTGGAGTGATGGATGTGGTTCTGTTGAAGAAGTGATCCAGTAGAAGGGTCTGATCCTTCTCTGGAGGTCCTGAGGTCATTATTGAGAGGTCCTGTCTTCTGGGAATCCAGTGGTGGTCCTCTCATGGTGTTCCAAGCCACAGGTTATATCCAGGTAGGTTTGTTTTATTCCTCCCCCAGGGCAAGGCATCTCACCATGGGTTGATGTGATTCTGTGAGTCATGCTGAGAGACCTCGATGGCCCATTAGCAAAGACAGTCCCCCCAGGGTGGTTCCTGCTTCCCCTGAAGGCGTTATCAGGGCTGAGTCGTGGAGAAGAGGAACAACACTGCTCCACCCATTTTAACAGCTCTTGTATTGGGTAGTAGAATAGGTGCTTTTGTTTCTGCCTTACATGGCAACTCAAGATAGTCTGTAAGACCGAAGGCCCAAATTTTGATGAATAAATAAGTGTTGATTTTCTTAGCATTTTGAGTGCTCGCTAGACCTACATAGGTGCAGCAGTTAATATTTTGGAATGTGTTGCTTCTGGCTCAGAGATGAATCTACCAGAATAAATATAAATAATATAATATTTGGTTATTTTCCTTCATGACTGCTTGATGACAAAATACAGTATTTTCTTTCCACAGTACAAAAGGATTGTATGTTTTAAATATGGAGGGGGGAAGCCAGGATTAAGCAATTCCTTCTTCTGTTTGGGTTGGGCTTTTGTCTTTACTCGTAGTAGCAGAAAATGGAGAAACAGTGCATGAACAACCCACTCTCCCTGGTTAAAGAGATTTTACCTTTAGATTATTTATTATTTCCTTTAAAAAAGGTAAGTGATTGTTATCAACAATTTTCCTAGTTTAATCAGATGAAGGAGAAAATCCAGTTCCAATAAAAGAGCTAAAAGAAAGTGGGATTGCATCATAGACATCCTATCAGAAAAAGAAACACCTGTGTGATCACACCCAGGAGCTCCTCAGTATTTGCCACTGTAAGCCTGACAGCCATTTTGGTGCTAAACCATGACCCTTAGCTCCCTCTACCCTCCACGTCACTCCCATATCAAGAAAACATTTCCCTTTTACATCAATCGGCATCTTCCCCTGACAGACTTCAGAAGAACGTACTGATGCTATCCTGCAGTGGCCTTGAAAACATGTGGCAAGGCTGAAACTTTCTAAGTGACACGAAATTCTGAGGAAAAACTTCACAAGCAGCGGTTTCCACAGCTCCTTGACCACTAGCACGGCCAAATGCTCATGAACATAAATAGATTTGGTGCAAATGGGAATGTGTTTCAGAAAAGAGATTGCATCTTTAGTCAAGTTCTAAAGCCAAAATCAAAGCAATAAAGTTATGGTAGTCTTATCACCATAGTATTGTTTTCATAGTAAATAGTATGCTCTTGCTCTTTCATAATGAGGTTATCCATGGATATCTACAAGATGAAATTTACTTTAATCTTCTGTAGTTTTTCCATATTATTTTAGTCATAGCTATTAAATATATCACTAAACAGCTGTAAATTGAACAGCATTCAGAAACCAGCCTCAAGTGATAAATCAGATCTTTTTTGCACAATTTTAAACATTCATCTCTCAAATTTCTGACTTTTTTTCTGTGAATAGTATTATAAAGGATTCTTCAAATGCCAAATACTATGTACTCATAAATGCTCAATAGGCACAGTCTCTGCATTCACATCATGGGCTTTATCTTCCCTGCTGCAGTGTTTTGGCTTTCTGTCATTGGAAAGCTGGTAGTTGTGGGAATAAAATATGATGGATGTTTTGAAGAATAGGATAGTAATATTCTTATTATGAAAATAATATTATTATGTGCCTATTAAACAATATATTATTATATAAATTATAATATTTGCCCTCCACAAACTGTGCCTACTTTGGAAGTTGCAAGGAGTACAAGAGAATAAATTAAAGCATTTTCCTTTCCTATGACATTTCTGTCTTTGGGTATAAACTAGAAAATACTGTGCTGTGGTAATAGATTAGTTTAAAACAGGTAAGTTTTTCACTGGTTTTTCATCCTTTCTGTTACAGGTTATCAATTCTTAGTATTTTGGGTTTTTTCCCTCTTAACATTATGTCTGATCAAACTACTCCAAGAGTGTTCATGCACAAGTCTGCAGGCTGGATGCAGATTGCTGGAGGCACTGCATGCTCCATGTACTCCTCCTGTGTTTCTTCAAAAGCCTCCCAGGCACTGTGATGGAATGGGTTATGTGCTAGACATCATTTTTAGAAGATCATTCTTCCTGTATCCTTTAGGCTGTGTAGTCTTTCTCCGCCTTTGGCGGAATGTGCATCTCTCATACCAGAAGAAGGTGGTGGGTTTCTCCATTGCAAGGCAGCTGTGCTTCCATCCACATGATGAGAGTGGAGATGCAGATACTAGATCCCCCTGGGCAAAAGCAGTAGGGATACATGTGCCATGACAACTTGTCTGCAATGCAGGTATGCCCTTGTGATGGGCACCTGGCACACAAACTGCAGCCATTTGGCTGTTTGCTGTGTGATGAATGAGTATCCCATGGTGTCTTATACCTGTCAAGAGGGTCCTTACTGTCTGTTGGACATTTCTCAACTTTGCAAGTTTGCACTATTTATAACATGAATACAGGCTGCTTTTTCTTCCCTTCTACACCTTAATGGGAAATAGAAAAACAGAAAGTGATGGAAATGGGAAAAATCTCACAGGGAGGGGCTTTTGCTCTTTTTACCTTTGCCTCCAAATGACAAGCTGTCCACAAATCTTCTGCCATGATTTTTACTTCCTCTAGCTGTCTATCCCCAAAGTGAAGAGGGAAAGATTTATGTGGGTTTTAAAGTGAACCTAGATAAATTTCTTTAAACTGGGCGACCTCTGACCCTACCTCATTTTATCCCCTCCCTTTTCATTCAAAGCAAAATTCCTCTTGACTGGAATGAGAGTAAGTTCACCTCCTCAGTCAATTAAGTCTGTTAATATTATGTGACATTAGATTGCAAGTAAAATGTGTGAAGATCAAAAGGGAGCCAGTCAGCATGGGTGTAGAAATCAGTGGGATTGGAACACCCCCCTCATTTGACTCAGGCTCGGAAAGCGTGGGAGGAGGTGATTTCTCAGAAATGATGCTGTGCAGATCCCTTTCACTACATCCTCCATTCACACGGATTCAGTGAGAGGACATGTGCAGGACTTCAGGGCTGCCCCATGGACTACCAAGCATTCCCTGCCGAGGGTCAGCAGCTAACAGCTACAGCTCAGAGAGCACGTGGAGATACCATCCCAGACACAGCAGCATGAGCCAAAGCGAATAAACACACCAGGATCTAAAGAGGATAC
>VYXF01010313.1:353312-434016 GCA_013397295.1 Polioptila caerulea | reverse complement strand
TTTTTTTTTTTTTTTTTTTTTTCCTTTAGGGAACCTACAGACTCACTAGGCTCCTTACTCTGTATCAATAAAAAGCAATTGGATGATTTGACAGGGAATATCTGCAGAAAAATACAAAGAGCACAAATAATGCCTACTATTTTCTTCTTTCCTGACCTTCTCATAGATTGGAGCTTTTCTTTGAAGAAAATTTTGATCTAAAGTTCCAGGTCCAAGCACTCTTAGAGCTTCAGAAAATCTGTGGATAACTTAGAGAACAGGTCCAAGATTTCACAGGTCTGTCTCCCAGCGCTGCAGTAGTTGACAATAACTCAGAAGCCCTACTGTAGGCCAAACTGAACCAACTGAACCAAGATTGCTGTTAAAAATGAGAGTCCAAACTACCAAGACTATTGAAGTTTTAAAGTTTTGGGTCACACATCTTCTTGGTCTATTTCGGGGCTTTCACTTTGAACAAGTTACAGGCATGCATTGAGAAAGTGAGTGACAATTCCTCAGTTAAACCACTTTACTTTACAAAAAGCAACAGGGTAAAAGAATTCATGTAAGAGTGGAATTGACAGGTTAGTAATTTGATAGCTTGTAATTTCCCAATCTATGTTAGCTCATGTTTATCAGAGGTCTCTTGACTTATCCTGATCTCTCAGAATCTTGAATTTCAGAAGAATAAAACTAAATCTTCTGGAGCTGTTTTATTATTTTCACACTTCCAACCCTAATGGACTTTCCAGAGGTATCCTTCTGGCAGTCTGTGCTTAGATATACAGAGAAGCTTTAACACAGGTTCTTTGATATCTGCACAATATAAGAAATATATGGTATTATAATACTGTATGAATCAGCATAGAGCTACTTACTGAAAAATATTATTTACAAAACATTTATTTGAGAATGTAATAAAGCCAAGGTGACTGGTAAATTGAAAAAGGGACCATCAGAAAGCACAACTTGTGTAACACAAGATTGAAAAATTAGGTTTTGGTTTAAATATCAAGAATTTAAATTCCATTGAATGGTGATAGATAAGCAAAACCATTCAGCAGCAAATTATATGTGCTCCCCTCCTTCTGAAATATTTAGACAAACACAAGTTAGTGGGCACCACTCTTGTACAAACCTACTTTATGGGACTCAAGTGAATACCATGTACTGTAACAAGAATGTGTGGAGTGAATCAGGAAACTTGCACAAAGCTGCAACTAAATTTATTGTATTAAATAAGAATCCAGCATGCCACTGCAGTTTATGTGAGCAGTTAAAATGGTTTGCCTCTTCCCATTACATGACAACGTAATCAATGGGATAAATCACCAGCTGGCAGAAATCCTACATTTGAAATATCTCTCTGGCACAGCAGAAATCTTCCTGTGAAAACAGAAGGCCAAGGAAGTTGATGAAAGGCATTTGTGTAACTGCTGTTGCAGTTGCAGAGGATTGTACCCAAGTTAGGAGTTAAATTGCACGAGCTTTGATCATTCAAACAGACAAAATACATGTAATGTGATCCTAAGGTATGCAGTGATATAGTGGATATAGCAATTACGTAATTGCACCCCACTCATGCGAGCATGCATATGCCTATCTTCTCTAATAGGATTAGTTAATTGATTTAATTGTTCTTGCTACTCCTGCAAGTAAAGACATACTTATATGTTTACTTTCCAACCACTACATCCACCCTTTTCCTCCGTGTTCCTAATCCTACTTTCCTACTTGTTTCATTATTTTACTTGATAGCAAGTGGCCTGCTGAAATCTCATCCACTCCCATTGGTATTTATTCATCCTTCTGTCATTTCTCACAGTATTAAAGGTGAAGTTTACTCCTTTCCACCTTTGCACTTTTTAGGTTTTGCTGCAATTGCCACCCAGGCACTACCAATGAGCACATATTAATTGGCCCTACATCACTCCAGATAGAGCCTGGATGGTCTGGGAACTATTGAATGGCTCTCTAGTGAGTGAGAGCAGTTTTTTAAAAACTATTTCCATTAATTTTCTCCCCTATAACTACTCAATAGTAGTGATTAAATAAATAAATATATTGAATCAGAACCTCACTTCACTGGGTCTTAATTGGTGTGTCTTGAGTGAATCTATGCCAATGTGTAATGAATCTATATTGCTCTTGACAGATCTCATCCCATCTACTGTATCTGACATTTTTGCTGCAGCACACTGAGGTGGAGTAGACTGCATGTCTGGTTTTTGTAACTGTGGTTTTGTTTAGTTGGCAAGCTAAAAAGTAATCAACTGTGTATAATAAAAGCTGGTTTCCTTTTAAGCTGGTTTAAAGTCAGAAGGTGCCATCACAATAACCAAATCTGACCATTTTTGTGAAACAGGTCAGTCAATTTCTAACCAGAGGACATCTGTTTAAGAGAGGAGGTGGGGAGGAAAAGTAATCTTGTCTACCTTTTGTAATTCCACTGCAGGTCCATCTTGTGCACTACAGCTGATAAGGTTGCTAGAACTAGAGGGGTTAAAATAGGCAAATGAAATATTGCATTTCTAGCACCTGGGTTATTTGAACCCACGACTGAAAGTACATTCACCAAGAACAATGCAGTATTTCCTTGATATGGATTTCAAATACCTGAGACACCTTATTATTCTAACATTCTGTGCCATTTTCTTTGCTAAAGTGAATCTGACAGAAGTTTGACCTACCTCTTCCCAAATACAAGCTCTGAATTTTGCCTTGCCAACAAGTGAAGTAAGACACAGATCTTACCTCCCTTTTCAAAATGATGTCCTTTAGAAGAAATTATGAGGACATCCTGCCTGTAACAAGATAGTAACAAAATCAATTTTCATACTTAATTCTGAGTTAATTTCTGTCCATGGACAGAACTTATCTTTTGAAAATCACATCAGCTAAAAATTTCAAGACCTAAAACCTATTTTTGAAAAGTGCAACATTTATTCTGAGACCTATTTTTTTTTTTTTATAAGGTTTTAATAAAAGTTAGGCATGCAAATGCACTATAAATTATTTGGGTTGTTTTAACCGTCTGCCTAATTTTTCCCACTGAATGTAGTAACATGTGCACTGACTGTTAACTTTCAATTTATTTTGTCCCATTTCTTGACCATTTATGAGAGAATGGTGATTAAGCAGTTCATAGTTTGACTATAGGTGATTAGAACCTGTTTCTGTTGACTTCACTCTGGGTACAGTAGGAAATAATAACAAGAAATCACATAATCAAATTGTGAGCCATAAGTTATTGACTGTGAGCAGCCAGATGAAGGTTTCACACACCCCTGAAACTTTGGTCTTTCCCTGATTCTGTCTGTTTGCTTAAGTTTTTCTTGAAGGGCAAATCAATGTCAATAATAATTAGCATAACATTACTTCCTTCACTTCTCTCACCTATACAACACATTTACCAATCACATGAGCAGACATATTTTTATACCTTGTCTACCTTCCCAGCCTTACTTGTCTTGCAGAGCAAATATTTCAGAGGCTAAACAGCTGGATTTGGGCTCTTTTGGACATCATCAGGCACCTTTCCATAAGCTTTGGCCATGAAAACCAGACATATCTCTGTGGCAGGTCCAGTCTTTAGACCTGTTAATGAAGTTGCAAAGAAAGAGACTTTTCTCTAAGGAGGAGGTGGAAGAATGAGACTGTCCTTCGGTTCTGTTAATACACAGCATGAGAAAAAGAACTTTCTTTTTCTAGGTACAACTTCCTTTTTCTAGCAGTTGTCAACTCCAAATACAAACACTTTAAAAATACAGGAGGACTATATGGCCTAATATATATGCCAGGTCTGGATTCAACAGCCCAGTAATGGCTCTCGGCTGCTTTTTTTTCTCCTGATGTGAGAGCACAGCACTTTAGCTTGTGTCTCTGGCAGCAGGAAGCCCCACAGGCTGGGGAGAGCTATTTTATGTACTGTGCATAGGAAGGGGAGCATTATGTTTGATACAGGGGAGCTGCTGAGGTTTTTATACTCTCATTACTAGAAAGCATTTCTGTGTACTTTTCTCTGTGTTTTTATTAATCCATTTCATTTCATGCTGTCTCCTCTCCCACATCTCTAACAGCTGCTCACACAATATCTCACCTACAGTTTGGGAAGACACAGTAGGCAGATCACAGTATATATTGTGTTATACTCCTGGACGTACCATCTGCCTTCTCCTCCTGGACATTTTTGCAACCGACTGTTTACAGCAACAGAGGGTCTGGCTGCTTAAGGCAGATCCTTTGCAATGAGTGTCTTGTAAATGAGTGAAAATTAAAAGGAGCAAGTAGCAGAAACCACTCTGTTCTAGTTAAAACACTTCTGCTTGGTCACCAAATTATTCCTGGTTTGATTTTTTTAAAAAATAAGATGCAATTTAATTTTTTTGTGTGTTCTGGATGTATCTAGTTTTATAATTTTACCTCAATTTTTCTCTTCCTAGTACTGGGAGAGGTGGAAAGGCATGTAGCTAAATGCCACAAGGAATATGAAAGCAATGCCATTTATTCTTGGACTTGCTCACAGCCAAAGCCCTCATTCCTGCACACAGCCCCCAGCCCTTCCCCCCTCACCCACTGTCATTGACAGTAAGGAGTCAATAGCAAAGGGCTTGAAATGTCCATTCAGTGAGACAAACAATGCCTGGGTTGTCAGTTTACTGAGGGATCTCTCCGGGTGTTTTGAGCCCCTCAAACCTACGTGTTCTCAGAGTTTATCAGAGCAGCTTGGTGATGGCACACCCCCATGTAAAGCTCTTATGTTTATGGCACCATGGACTGACCTTCTCCACACTATCATCATTCAGAAACTACCTGCTGCCATTCACATCTCCTGTTGAGGAAAACAATATCTAAGGGAGAACAGGACCTGCTTACCTAAATACAAGTGTATCTCACCACAAAGCTTTGGAACAGTAACAACATTAGGAGTTCTGCTTTATCCCCTTCCCTCTTTGTCAAAAAGCATTGCATGAGCCAGGGTTTTAATCCCTGTACAAATTGACTGGCTGGTTGGTACATACAAAATCTGCGGCTGAGGACCCTCTAGTGGGCCATAGTTTAATTTCTGACTAACACACACCATTTTTTCCCCTAGAATTTGTGAAGTGTGTCACATAGGTGGGAGTCCAGTTTGTGTTGGGTAAATGATACCAAAGTACCCATGTATGCACTGAGCAGAGCCAATGGTTGGGAGGTGAAAGTCTGTCTCAGCTCTCTCCAAACTGTTGATTCATGGAGAGAGCAGACAGAGGGAGACATCTCTGTGCAGCTGCACCTAGGGCTTTGTGTGAAAGACTTTTAGGAGACAGAAGGATTAAAACAAATGAATAACATCTCCCTGCAGCTCCAGGAGCAAGGAACTGCATGAGGAAATGCAACAGTTTTACACTCCCTGCATCCTAGTTCATAACAACTTAAAAGATAAAGGTTACACAGTATTATTGCCCAGCGTCATCCTTCATGATGTGATTATCTGACCATAAAAGAAAGCAAAGAATTTTTAATTCTTGCACCAAGAAAATATCAATGAAATCATTATGTCCTTAGCCTGTATGGTAGGTATTTTTTGAAACATTCCCTGTCACCCCATGAAGGCATCAATAGAAGTTAAATTGCTTTATACTTGCTTGAAACACTTATTTCTGTATTTGCACTGCAACAATTGGTTGCAACAATCAATAATTTCCTATAATTCCTTTTGTGAGCAGAACAATAGATAGGAAGTCATTTTTACAGCTGATATTTAGTCAGAGGCCAGTTCACAGAAGGAATTACAGCTTTTTATTGTTTGCTGCTGAAGCGCTATAAGATTGTTGCCATTTTTTGTTTTAAGATGGATTGTGGTTGTTTTCATGAACACTCAGGGTCACAAGTATTCAGTTGATGTCCTGTGATGCCTAGCTAGTGCCATGTATCTGAAGCTGTTTGCTTGCCACTGAAGAAAGATTTATGTCTTCAGCCATGTAAAGTGAAATAGCTGCATTGTGGAGAAGAAGGCAAATGTTTGCTTGTTCAAGTTTGGCTCTTATTCATCTCCCAGCTGACTAAATCCATGAAGATAAACATGGCCCAGCTTCCCTAGCTCAGCAATGACTGCTTATTGTCTTCGATAATACTACAATATTCTTGCTTCATACTTTCCTGGCCTCTGGCAGACTGTGAAAACAAGCTGAAGTGATGCCATAAGTCATAACTTATACAGTCCCCACTGTCATTAACCCAGGGAAGAGGAAGAAAGAAGGATTCAGAAGTCAACTCTGTTTTAACCCTTTGAATTGTAATCTTTTTTTTTTTTTTCTTTTTTTTTTAACCTCCTCCAAACATGATTGACGTCTCCTAGGAGCTCACTATCCTTTCATAGGTTAGGAAGAATTAAGTAGTTGCACTTTCCACTGGCTGAGTCTAATCACATTCCTATAGATGAAGTTGGCTGCCCTGGACACCCACAGCTTTCCATTTATCTTTTAAACCACAATCTACACTTTTATGGATGAGTTCATCTTGGGGAGTGGCAGAAAGAAGAGCACAAGAATAGAGGATGGATTTTCTGAGAAACCAGCACATGATAACACTTGCATTAAAAGCATCATAACAAGCTTCCCCTAAGAGGTCTAGAGAGGAAATTGAAGGAACATTATATTTAAGAAGCTAATTTGCGTGCAGATGAGGAAAAGCCACAATGAAGGTTCTGAATTGCCAAAGTCTAACTGGCATTTATAGCCACATGATGAGGAAAAAAACAAACTGTCCTGCAATCCTGGTAATAACATTTTTTCTGTGACTAGTATTCCAGACATCAATGCACAGAGCTTAATAGCAGTAAACAAAGCTTAATGAGAAACATATTTTGTCAAAAATCATCATCATGTACAATAGTGGGACCAAGAAAGAGAGGTGTGCTTGGAGATCTCATTTTAATAAGTTAGCAGTGACATTTTGGGAGCAGAGATTAAAATGGCTGTCCCTATGCTATTCCTTCTGCATTTTGCAAATCACTTACCCACAGAAAACTAACTGTCAGAAATTTCACTTCTAAGCTGTTGGTCAACTGTGATTTTGGAGTTGCGGTTTAGCCACAGATATGCTCAAATCTCAGGGCCATGTAAGTGGTACAAAGTGATACAGACCCTCCTAGAAATTATACCCATGGAGGACAACCCATGGTGATTTGGGACAGCCAGCACAGCTTTACTAAGGGCAAGTCCTGCCTAATCAACTTAGTGGCTTTCCATGATGGAGTGACTGCATCAGTGGACAAGGGGAGGGCTGTCAACATCATATATCTAGACTTCTGTAAGATCTCTGATGTGGTCCCCCATAGGAGCCCCATAGGCTTGATGCTGTAACCACTTTTATTCCTATACAGGTTACTTATGAAAAAGATTTGTTTTACAGTTACAGCAAACAAGAGGGAAAAAAAGCAGTTGCCTAAAAATTTCACTGTAATTGAATTTTTCCAGTCACAACTCAGTGACTCCACAAATCCATTTTGTTACCTGGATTTGGGAAAGACTTTTTGTTTGGAACAGGTGTTCAGATGCTAGATTATTTATTTAGTAGTGTGGTTACAACAATAAATATAATTTAATAAATCAAAACATATTTATAAACCACACAAAGGAAAGACTGAAGGTAGAGGGAAGGACAATGTATGCAAAGAAATACTGTTGGCATAAAAACACACTGACCAAAGTGATTGTAGAGAAAAAGCATTAGTAGAGTATTAAAAGGAAGTTTCTAAGCAGATGAGTGAGAATCTGCAGTGGCTTTCTTGTAAGACAGAGGAGACAAATAATCCCACTGATTATAGATCCAAATATGTATGTGCAATAGTCAACCCAATGAAAGAGGGTAAATATTATCATCTTATCACTGCTTGGGTGGTGATTAGGGAAAGCTCAGGGTTAAGAGCTACAAGTACATGAACTAAAATAAGAAGAAACAACCTATAAATAAAAAGACAGCAGAAACTTCTTAAATCCTCTCTATTGTCTTGTATCTCTCTGAAGTGTCAACAGCATTGCCTGAAACATCAGCTTCTCTATCACTGGTTTTCTGGCCAGGGAAAAGCAGCACTCATCTCTCTTTCTCTCATTTTCAGGTTTCTCTTATTTAAAGGGTTTCGGTGACTTCTATTTTCTTCAGCATGCAGGTATATACATCTTGTTTCTTTTTAGCAATGATCGAGGTTTTCTAAAATTATTTGCAGGATGGTTTTGTCAGTTATGTATCTAAAACAAAGGCATTCCTGAGGCCCTGGCTAACATTAACACTATGTTTGTAGTTCTGTAGTTAAGAATCTTCTACATGTTCCTCTGTGTTTGCTCCTATGGTTTGCTGATCTCTTTCTGCTGACTTTGTTTCTTTTCCAAAACTTCAAACCTTCACTAAGTTATCCATCATCTTTAACAATTTTTTTGAATATACCAAAGTTCAAATTAGGTCATTCTATATGACTTCTCAGTTCTGGGTCTCTGATCTCCAAAAATTGTACATCTAATCTGCCAGTCTAAAATATTTAATACACTATTTAGGAATTTCTCACAGTAGATTGATAGCATTCAAATGTTTCATTTATCTAAACACACAATAGTGCAATAAATGCACAAAAATGAGACATTTATTTGCTTTGTTAGATGACTTGTTTGCTTTTCCCACACAATTTTTTTGGTTAACCAGTCTGTGGCTTCACTTCACCAAAAATTCTTTTTCTCTTATTTTACTTCCATTTAGTAGCTTTCCTTTCCCTCATGAAGAGATACTTTCCAGTTGCTATTCAGGTACGTTTCCTGGTTTGGATGAGCTTATTAATTCTCCACCTCTTCATCTACAAATCTTAGTTGTGTATTACTTACTTTCCTCTAGATTACCATTCAGTTTCATCAGACAGTTATGTTTTTTATATATATATATATACACATATATATGTTATAACCTGTAGCAGCTGTGGTGGGTCTTCCATAAGGTTTATAATAATTAACAGGTGGATTATAATAATTAACAGGTGGATTATTACACTTTCATGGAGTGTTGCATTTTGAAAGTATATATTTAACTCTCCAAGGGCTCTTCATGGATCCCAAACTTCACAATTCATACACAAAAAACTTATTCCTAGTGACCACTGAAATGGTTTGAGCCCTTAGAAACTCTCAAAACAGAGGCAGGAGAGTCTAAATCTCAAGGCAGCCCTCAGATATCAGATATATTCTTCCAGTTCCCTTCCTCACCATCATAAATAAAAGACTGAATTTCTTACCTTAGCTCCAACCAAAGAGAGCCACTTCACAAAACCCTCTAATGCATGCAAGCCTTCCAACATCTGCAATCAGTGGGGCAGGGATCAGTTTTTAGCAACCCCTCCACCACCCAGCCTGACCCATTTGGATCTATGCACTGCTCTGAGGTGGAGAACCTATGGTGTTGTGATGTTCATTTGGGTGATAAAGGACTACATCATGTGAGGGGACCAAAATAAAACAGTAGACATTATCTTATCACTTGCAACTTTGTAATGTTCAAACTTACTGTCATAATTCTCCTTTATAATGCCATTTTTTTCTGCAAAATTAAAAACTGCAACAAATGCCAAAATATTCTAAAACTTTTTTAATGTGAAGTTATTTGAGTGTTTCCCAATTTATTTTTTTCCCACCACAAGAAACAAAATTTTAAATGCAGATGATTCATGGCATAACTCATTTTGATTTGTAAAGGAACAATCTCCAGTTTTCTCCCATACTCTCAGAATCAAGTGATGGAACATACATTTCATATTAGCTCTTTAAATTATTTACCTTGCACCACACTGTTGCCTTCACAAACAGTTGTTGAAATAGAGCATTCAATGGAAAAAGAAAAAGGTTCAACAGGAGGTTGAACTTAACAGAAAAATGGATTTAAGCATTGGACCAGCTTCCTAGCACATGTAAAGCAAGTGATGCTTCATCTGTTTGTACCAGTTATGATATCTGAGAGTAAAAAAAAAAGCCTGTCCAATACTTTTAACAGCATCTAAAATCACTTTTTATGTCTTATGGAAGAGGTACATGTGTAGGGGAAGGAGGGAACTTTACTACTCTTCAAAGATGTATGAGGAGTGTGAAGGAGTAGGCAGTACCTTGAGAACTGCTGGCTCAGCAACTATTAAGCAGTACAGATCCACACACATCTGTTTATAAACATTTGCTGATACAGTAGGGTACTAAACAAAAACTGAGTTATTTAGTCAACATTGACATGACTTAAGAGAGTTTAAAACATTTAAATTGTCATGGAATGAATACTCTGCATCCTGTGGGGCTTTTTTCCCCTTCTGTGACATTATTGATAATACTTGCTCACCTAAAAAAGATATTAAATGATCAAGTGCACTCATTTATCTAGAGGCAGCAGGGGCCACACCACTGCTTTGCAGAGAGTTAGGAGGTTAGGCTGGGTCTTAGGAGATAGCCTGATCTGCTGGAACCCAACCCTGGGTTAGGCAGTTTGCTGGAGCAAGTTGTAGGTAGGTGATGGAGCATGAGCCCGCAGAAAGTCCCCATTGTGTCTTCACCTCCAGTGAGGACACATGCCTTGAGATTCACATAAAATTTCAGAAACATTACCCTCAGGAAATAAAAAAAAAAAAGAGTAAATGAGTCTCAATTCTTTCAAAAGACTACATGATACAGTACAGTTCAGATACAGCACATAAAAATGCCATCCAATTATGCTGATGAAGCCACATCTCAGAGAAGTAAAGCTGTATAAAAACATCCCTTTCCATGGTGAATTTATATTCTGACAATGGCATGAATATCAATGGGTAATTCACACCTTCATAATGATGATAAAAGAGAAAAATGTAGATGTAAAAGATTTTGTTTGTTTAAGGCATCAGAAATATTCTATTGTATGACAAGATCCCTCTTGCCACATAAGACATAATCACTTACATGGTACTTCCATACTAAAAGCAGCATAATCTCACTCTCCTGCAATGACTTGTTTGATTACATCTCACGCTAATGACTGCTCCTGTCATGTTCTCTCTACATGCAGTGAGGAGAGGGGCAAAATGGGCTCAGACTGGGACTAAGGGACTTGGAATCTGCCCTAATTCTGTTTTGTATCTGCTATCCAGTCTTCCCTTGCTCTGTGCCTATGTTTCCACAACTCTTTGGGGTGAGGTACTGTCACTTTCTGGGTTTTTTGGTGTTTTCAAATGCTAGAATAATGCTATTCCACTCTTTGGGCAAGTATCTATCGTTTAAAATAATTTGTTGTTATGAGAGAACTGATTCAGATATCATTTTAAAAAAAAGTAAACCTGGAATAAATATTCAGATCCAATATCTCTTGCTTTCTCTGTGTGCTTGAAAGGCTTTTGTAACCCCTGTTCTTTAAATTACATTTTATTGTCAACGTTGTAAAATGGTCCAATACTAGGAGCATGAAAGCTTGCTGAGCCATTAAGCCACATGGTACCCTGGACCTAATTGAAGCCTCTGAGTGCCATAATGAATAACAATGTGAATATAAAATTTCATAATAATTCAGTAATTAGAAACAATTTATTAATGGGGAATAATAATAATGATTAAAAAAAAAAATTCATACTTTTGGGAGAAAAAAAATCCTTAAATATGAAGGCATTTTCTACTTTGTTTTTGCATTTTTAATTGCAGAAAATCTGCATGTGAAAAAATTATTTGGCTGAATGATTCTAAACTATCACATTGTCATCTTTCTCTGCCAAATCTTCAGTGTTTACAGTGTGGCCAAATCAAGCTCAGCCTTGTCAAAGTTCTTGTGAAAATATACAAATGTCAGGTGCTGTGTAAAAATTTCCAAAGTAAAAGTGAATTTAGCACAAGCAAAGTAACAACTAAAGCTCATTGGGAAAACAGGAAATCTCTTGTTTCCTATGCCTGAACACTGTAAGTCACTGAAGAAATGTGGTTTGCCAAGGTCCAGTCAGGCCCTGGAAAGAAACCAGCTTCAGTGATATGTTACATCAAATATACATCTATTGTCCTACTTTTTTTGAGTCTGTTCAAGTAACAAACATTTACTGTACAATTGAACGAGTTCCGCGTGCCGAAATAAACAATCTTTGTTTCGTAATTGGTGTAAATCCTTTGAAGTTTGTAAACTTTACTTGCTGCTCTAGAAGAAAATGTGCTCTTCTCCATCACAGCTATCTTGTCTAATGATGTATTTGTCCAAATACTTTGCCAATGCCTAATGCAATATGCGAGCATTCACATGAGCACTGTTTTTTGTCAGCCCAGCTAAGCTGAACATACGTGTGTTTATCCAACTTGCAGGAATTCTTGTCCGAGGAGGAACCTCGGACCATCATAACATTCACAGGTATGTCCATAGTCTGGGAAAGCAATTTCATATCTCCCATGCCTTTCCACTTGATTTCAATACATTTGACATTGGGAAATTAGGTTTATTGAACCTCTTTATTTATCGTTTGAAAAGCCTCTCCCAGTGTCAAAGCAATAACTCAAACAGAGACAATTTCAAAAGGTCCTTCACTAGAATTGCAGTTGTTCTTCAAAAATGGAAATCTTTATCTACTTAGTGAAGTGTTATGGAGATTTTTTTTTTTTTAAACCTGCAAGATTAAAACAAAAGAAAGAATAGAAAGTAGCTTGTCCCATCGAGGGAGGGAAAAGATAAAATGTTCTTAATTATACCACTGACCTTAAAGATAGTACCCTTTTCTTTAGAGGAGGGGGGATGTATAGAAGGTTTTGCACTAAATTTTGCATCTTTTTATGTTGTTACAAATACAAAGATCCAATTTCTCCCATTGGTTACATCTATATAAGTGTCACTTACTTGAAGGAACTGAATATTGACTTCAGGAAATAGTAAGAGAATAAATAAAAATTTTAATTTTCCAGAGCTAAGGGAACTTGGGAGGTGTTTACACAAAGCAACCTGATAAACATTAGTCAAAGGCCAGAACCTGATAGTATGATTTTGGATGGGTAGTGTGTACAGCATGTAAGTTAACTGATCCCAAAGGATTTGAAGTTGAGCACTGCTTCACATCTGAAAAAAAAAAATAGGGTTAAAAATAACTGCATCATGCACACAGAAACAAATTGTGACTTAAAATGTAAGACTGGGAAAAATCAGATCTGCAAGAATGGTTACAGCTATTGACTGAGAGCATGATTGTAAACATTTTGTTTGATTACAAAAAAATATCTTTATAGCCACAACTGCAGAAGATCTAGATTTAAAACTTTCCATCTTCATCATGCACAGCAAAAACTGGGAAAAAGGTTGTTGTTACCATCCTGCTGTAGACACTTTCCTGAGACAGAAACTTAGCATAGCAAAGCCTTATCACAGAATCCCATTAAGACTCCAGCAGTTGCATCCCACAGTGGCTTCATCTTCTGCCAACACAGCACAGGCAAGAGCCATGGATCATAGCTGGCTCCCAGGCAGGCACTTTCCAGCAGGACCACAAGTGCAGGGCTGGGAACAGAGGGATTGTCCCAGTGTGAGCAGAGACCTCCAACCATGCCAACACTGCACTTGGCAAGGCCAGCAATCAGAGGGAGGGACATGGGCACTGCCCGTCGGATGCTGGCATGGCGTGCCAGAACAATGCACAGGTTTTGGCTCACATCAAACAATTTGATCTCAGCCCAGTCTGATAGTGTGGATCAGGGACACATAAAGCCTCTGAAAGACTTGTGGAATGAAAATTATTTCCTTAGCTGTCTTTTGACTGTTGCTGAGATTTATAATTGCGAAATGACTGCTCCACAGAAAGCATCTCTCATTGAGAGCTATCTCCCTGCCATGAGCCAATGGGCTCAGCTGATATTCCAATTGCCTGGGACCTAGGAGTTACAATATGTGCTGTACTGTAAGTAGTGTCCCACTCTGTGTCCATGTAAAGCTGCCAGAGAAAGCATTGGAAAATCAAACTCTTCTTTCTATTCTAGTTCTGAAGTTCCTTTTTGTCTCTCAGTTGATGAAATATCTTTAACTGTATTTCACTGTGGAGTTGTTTTAGGGCTTTTTTCTTTCTTTTTTTTAATAACTATTGTATTCTTTTTATGTTTAGGAGATAATGAGTAATATTTCAGTCATTTATATTCTAAAAGCTGTGTATCATTGAAACAAATATATTCTGCTCTATAATTTCCCTTTTTTAGGCTTTCATTTGGTCAGACTCACAAAAGCTTAATGTCAGATTATTATTTCTGGCATTCAGTCATCAGCAAGTAACATTTTACCTTAAGAAGTGATTCTCAGATACTAAACACCAGAAATAATTGATCATCATGACATTCCTTTGTGAATTTCGTCTTTCACGTTTGTTCTTTTAACAACAGATTTAGCCAGTTTCAAGTACCAGTTGCTGTGTTTCATTAAAACAGTGCTGCTTTTGCTATTATGTTCCCTGACAGAAGGTTCACTCTCAATGCCTTCTGCTGGACAAAGCCAGTAAATTAGTACCGTAAGTGCCACTGTATTTTTCAGATCCCCAAATTCGAGAGTGAAGTCCAGTTTTTCCCATGAAAGCCTCATGAAGCCTGGGAGAGTGTAATCTTCTCATATCCTTTCTTTTTTTTCTGTTATTCAGCTTATCAGATAAGCCCTTGTTCCACCTCCCAGAATGTTTCCAGTTAGAGTGTTTGCTTCTATAAATTCAGGATGTACAGAACAAGTCAGCACCAGCACAGATAAGCTAGATTTTTTTTTTTAATCCATAAAAAAAGTGAAAATGAAAACTTGGTTAAACACAAAACATATAGAGAGGAGGGGATTGGAAAATTTTATACATTCAAAACTTGCAGATGCATGCTTGCATAGAGCTACAATACAAAAGCTCTTCAGCAGGCAGTGGAACAGAAGGCTAGGTTTTGCCTACTGCTGTGGTCCGTATATCAGTGCTGGAATTGGACATTAATTAGCACTTTATTTGCTGTTGTGCTCCTTTTCCTACAAATATTTCCTTTGGGGCCATGACAGCCATTTCCTGCCCTTTCATCTTCCTCCCCCCCTTCTCCCCAGTGATTGAACTATTAGCCTCATGTACCTGTGACAGGCTGAATACTAGCTACTTATGGGAGAACCAAAGGGATAAGCACATGCAGGGATAAAGGATACAATGCAACTAGGGGTACTTTTCCCATATGTGGAAAATAGAATGTATCAGCAGTAAATTAAAAAGCAAAAAAAACAAACCAAAAGCGCAAAGCCAAAACCTAAACAAATCAAAATCAACAAACAAACAAAAACTAAATGCAAAAACTAAATGCTTAAAAATTTTTGACATAGGTACAACTTTCAGGAGAAAAATTATTTCTTTTAGGCTAAAGTAGCAGGGAACAGTGGTGCTATGAGCTGTTGGCAGAGGGTATGCAAAAAGAACAGGATTTGGCAGCCTTGTAGCAAAGAGAACATTTACCTTGATTTAACATGAGTTTGTGGCTTAAGCACATGCTCAGATTCAGCAACATCAATCAAAGTTAAATCCTTGCTTAAATGTATTACTGTTAAAAACACATGATGGAAGCAAAGGAATGATACAATAATATTAACTAAAGACATTGCTATTATTCCCCAAAATTTGACTTCCAGCTGGCACATGGGCTTCTGAAAGCATTCTTAAACTGCCCTAACCCCTTGCAATTTGAGGGGTCTTCTCAAAGGATTGTACCCCGTTTTCAGCATACTCTGCCAGTACCATAATTCCTTATTTCATTTCTGGTCACCCCAACGCTCCATAGCAAGCTCTGCAGTCCCTGACCAGGCAACAATTTTGAAGTCCTAGAGTATTTGGATGGGGCCCATCCTAGCCACCTGGGCATGCATTAGTCTCCCAGATAAAAAGAGACTTTTAAAATGCTTAGATATTCCTGCATAATTATTCCCAACTGTTGTTTCATTTTGTCTGTGTGTCTCACAACGGATTCTGTAGTTACTTCTGTGTGCTGCTCACGTACTGTGTTGCCACAGTTCACGCAAGTAAGTCCCAAGATCTCCATCTTAGGGCAATTAACATATTTAGTCAAACTCAGAAAAATGGAACAAAATGATTGTTCACAGTTCTGCAGCTTCCCAGTTCAAATCTAAGTAGGACTACTAAAATAGAACAAAATGTGTATTTTGTCTTTGTTCCCGTGTATTCATACACTCTACACAAAAACCCTTGGAGGAATTTCAAGTAGGTGATTGCTGGTAATCATTTTGTTTAAATGTGCAAGGTTGCACAGGACCTCTGTCTACTAGGAAACAGAATGTTCTCACTCAATTATATTAGCAATCATTATTTCAATAGTGGAAACTTCCACAGTAAATAATACAGACTTTATATCGTATTTAAGAAGAAAAAGTGCGCTCTTTAAAATCACCAGGGACAAAAAACAGTCAGGCTGGGGAAGATTTTCTGTTTACTCTCAGCAAGTAAAATTAAGCTAAGAGGTTTGGGCCATAATGCTGTGGTACCCTCTGGAAAAAGCTTTAAAAAAAGAAAATTTATATTTTCAGTTAGACACTGTAGGGAAAAAAATTGTGTTATTCTTTTAATTATTATACTCAAGTGTAATGTTATTTTCACACATACATTTATTTGTAGACATGAGCTTGTTTTTGCTTAGCAAGAGATGTTTTTTCATAGGCATGATGCAATATGCTTTTCAAAGAAATTGAAAAAACATTTCATATTCATTTTACAGAGAAATATATAGTGGGTCATTGATATTATCACCCATCAGCTCTCTTCTGAGCCCAAATATTGATATAGTTATTATTAAAAATATAGTTTATTCTTGGGGTTTTTTTGGTTTATTTCTTGTTTTTTGCAATTTTGTTGTAAAATCTTTGCAACTTTTTACTGGTAAACCTATATAAATCTGAAATTAAAAATTTTATTTGTATGGTGATAAATCATTCAAATTTGGGTTCCTAATTTCAAGTAGATAACAAAAATGAATGCAGATTCATGTTTTAGAACACAATTTACACTTCTTTTCAATTTTAAATATCACAAATATATTTTGTTTTTCATTTCAATGCCTGAGTATTTTCAGACAAAAATATCATAAGAATTACATGGATAATTCATTTTTTGATCCACTTGGTCTGAAAGTCTGGTTTTGCTCTCTGCAGGTTATTGCTCTGTTTGACATTTTTCTGATACTCATCATTGTGTATATTTTCTCAAATTGTCAGGGGAAAGAGAAGAATCTTCTTCAATAATAGCGTGCAGTTAATTGCAGGGAGCAGGTATATGCATTATTTTAAGGGGCCTAGCTGACGAAATAAATTCAGCAACAAATTCTTTCTGTCATCAGCACAATTTTACTGTTCACTTATATTATGCCGACCCTCAGTTTTGAGAGCACGACCTGGTCCCATTCAAAATATTTGTTACCTGTAAAAGGGGGAGAACTGGAATAAAGGAATAAAATAAAGGAATTCCAGTCAACATTCAGAACATTATTTAAAGCTTTTTCATTATAACTTTTGTCAGTAAAATGAATACACTTTATGTCCAAAAGACATAAAGACATTCTTCCAAACTTGTTCAGTTAGTAAAATAAGAATTAATGTTTCTATTGGTCTTTCTTTAAATTCACAAGCTTGTGAAAGGATCAAGCTCATTTATTTGCTTTTCTTCTGGTGCTACTCCTAAAGAACCTCTTCTTACTTGAACATTCAGTGGATTTTCAGAGCCATAGGATCAGGAGTCAAAGTCGATATAATTCTGTAGGAATAAGCAAAGCATAGCCTTCTACCCTGGCCAGGAAAACTTCAGCAGCATGCAAGAAGACATTGCCACTTGCCTAGAAAAAAAAAAAATCAGCTTTGGTAGGCTCATCACAAGAGCACTTTCCAATGTAGCTTTTTAACGGAACGATTCACAGAAATTGAACTAGAGTTAGCGTCTCTCTGACTGATACTTCCAAAGGCAGAGATGTGCTTCAGAATACATAAACACTCTCAAGGTGTGCTGAATATAGCAGACTTCATTTTACGTAGATACTTACTGCTCTTCCATTGCACTCTAGGGAAGTATTTAGTGACTGGATGTACTCCATCCAGCCCCATTGGAATATGGTCTCTTGGAATTGCTGCAATATGAATAATAAGTCATAAGAAGTGCCTTGCAACATCTGTTCATTTTCATGCTGTAATTCCCTTTTGTGGAATGCCCATGCCACCTGACTGTAGAATCATAGAACCAAAGAATGGTTTGGATTTGAGGGGAATTTAAAGATCATCTATACCCAGCCCCTCTGCCATGGACAGTAATGTCACTTACCAGATCAGGTTGCTCAGAGCCCCATCCAACCTGGCCTTGAACACTTCCAGGGATGAGGCAATTGCTACCTCTCTGGGCAACCTGCTCCAGTGTCTTACCACCCTCACAGTAAAACATTTCTTCCTAACATCAAAACCAAACCTGCCTTCCTTCAGTTTAAACTACTGTTGCCCCTTATCCTGTCTTTAGCCACTTGTGTATAAAGTCCCTACCACCCTCACACCAGATGGGTCGAGATTCTGTCCAGATCTCCCTCCCTCACTCTGCTGCCCACACAGCTTTGGACGTATCCCAGGATGCAGCTGTGTTTCTGGGCTGAAAGTGTACACTAGTGGTTCATGGCCAGCTTTTCATCCACAAGAATCCCCAGGTCTTTGTCTGTAGGGCTGCTCTGAAAGACTTCTCCCAGTTTCTGCTCATGTCTGGGACCATTGCTTTCACTCTGTTCCAGAGGGCCACTGGACTAATCAGGAGCAATTTGCCCTTAGTAGTGTCATGCTGGCATCAGACACTTGTCTTTTATGTACCATAGCAAATCTTCTCAGACAATGCTTCATGATCTTGTAGAGTCACCAAGAGTGGCTTGAGTGGTGTTTTCAACAGATCTGAGAACACAGACTGCAATAAAATCCTGTCACACCAACCTATCCAAATGTGTGCATCGCTCTGCTTTCTTGTCTTGGAGGATGAAGTGTGGTTGGACAGAAGGAATAGAAAAAGAAAAACTATATTTATGTGAAAACCACCAATGTCCTTGTTTAGAACTAATATTTTAGTAAAAGACTGCAAGTAAAATAACACTACATTTTTAATTATTTGCTTCAAAATTAACCAAAAAGGAGATGTTTTGTAAACTTTGGAGCATACACTCAGTACGTATTAATTGCTATGGCTTCATTGATATTAGTGAAGAAATGTCAACGTAGATCAGCTATAAATGTACCTCTTTGGCTCAGTTTTAATTCTTCCTGTAGTTTTTGAGAGAGATGATCGTTGTCAGTTCATTTGATCACACATTGCCAATCATATGAATAAAACAAATTTAGAGGGAGCAGCTATCTATCATCTAGACATCTTTGAAACTTTTCTGTGGTGTTCTAGAAATCAAAGGTAGGTACAATATGACAGGAAGAAAGGGGCAGCATTAAAGTTTTAGGCTTGTCCACTATAAGGTATGTATCTGAATGGTGTATTGACACCAGTATCAGCATCTTCCTGTAGAAAATATTGGTCCTTGTTGGACCCTTGTTTATCAGTGAAGCTTTGAACATTTTCAATAATGAGAAAATATCATGACTTAATGAGAAGGAAAGCCTAGAGAAAAATAACTTAGAACAGTCCCCCTATATTCATGTTACAATGGAGAAAAGTATCAATATCTATCCACAGTTACAAAAATTGTTGTGCTGGAATCAGCTTTAATCAAAGTGAATTCATCATCACCAAGCTGACTGTCTGCACCCTTATATGTCTAAGGTGACAGACCTGCATAATTCATTGTGACCTGTGTAAATGGAGCAGTGGGTACACTGGTGTCAGTTTATTCATCTTACTTGAGGGACAGTATTTTTGCAGAAATAACACCAGGCATGGCTTCACAGGTGTTTGGGAAATCTTTCTGCCCATCAAAAACCAACACCTGTTGGCCACCACTAGTCTTATGGGGCATAATTATCTCAAATTTCTTTTTCCATCCCTCAAGGAATTGCAAAGTTCATCAGTTTAGAATAATTTTTTTTTGATGGACATATAAGCAAAATTTCTCTGTCCCTGACTCCCACTTCATTTTAACTGCTTTCTTAAATGGAACCCAAGTAATAGGGGATATTCCACATGAGTTACAACAACTATGATCAGAGTGCACCAAAAAGCCCTACAGGATGCTGGTCAGAAGCCTAGAGCGACATACTTAATATCATAACTTCATTTTCAGATTTAGAGAGCGATTTCAAATAATCTTCTACCAGGATTTACTTGGAAGAGTAAAATACCTAGAAAATGCAGTTTTATCTTGTTTTTTTTTCCCCTGCTTACTCTAAATAAATATAAGTAATAGAGGTTTAAATAATATAAATTAATCATTAGAGGAATAGGAATAAATATGTACTTTAAAATTCAGAAAAATACAGATATATGCACACATATATATGAGTGTGTCTGTGTGTATTTTTGAATCCCCTTGGGATTTATCTCTCTATCTAAGCGTGTTGAAACACTTTTCCATAACATGCACCTCAGACTATATGCTTAATATAGTCTGCTAAAAAGTGCCATAGAAGACAGCAGTGAAAGATGCGTGTTCACTTCCTAATTCACAAAGCCATCTCCTTCCCAGTCCTGCAGGAAGGCTGGAGCCCTCAGCTGCTGCTGCTCTGGTGGAGGAGCAGCCACCGTGGCCCTGACAGCACTTGGCACCTCTTTGCGCTCAGCCCTGAGCTTCCAGCCTCCCTCCCCCTCTCCCCCACCACTCCAGCCCGTATTTTTGGGTGGGTGGCAGGAGGTTGCGTTTCACCGGGCACTCAGGCCACCTCGCCACTGCTGGGGAGAACAAACGGCATCCCAGCCTATAAAACTGTACTTCCTAGCAGCATGTTTGAAACTACAGCTGCCTGATATGGCTAATGAATTTTACAATCAAAAGCTAAAGTGAATTAGCTGTAGCAGATGTTTTTACTCTGGGAACTACCAGACCTTTCTGGCCGCTCATTTATCCTTCAAGAGGATAAAACTCTGCACTTCTATTATGTGTTGTCATTGGAGCATTGCACAACTTTATCAAACTTTTTATTCTGGAAACTGAATTAATTTTCTGCAAGGGGTTTTTTGTGTGGCTCTTTAATCACATTTACTGGGGAACATGTGTACTGTAAAGTTGGAGAGCCGATTATGGCTTCCAGAAAGGCCACTTTCAAAAGGAAGCTGCCCTCGCTCCTGAGGCCTCCATTTGAAGGTACTCAGGTTTTGTGAAGAGGAAAAAATTAATTACTATTTTAATAACGAAGCCAAGCCTGCTGAAAATCCTCTTAGAGAGTAGCTGGATGATGTAATGGCTAGCAGGAGGGATATTGAAAACAGTGACCACACAGCCTGCCCTTCAGTCTCCTATTCAGTCCCTGTAAGATGATACAGGCTGCTGGGTCACACATGAGGGAACTGAGAGCACAGTGCTGCTGCCTTGGACAGCGGGGCCTCAGAGGCAGGACAGCTATGCCAGGGCACCTGAAAATTAACATCTGCTGGCACCTGCCCTGCCAGACAACCCTGGAGCAGTGGCTGGGAACACCCTTGTGTCCCCAACCCTGCCCTGCTGTACAGACCCCAGTAGGGCAGGGACCCACGGGTCGGTCAAAGGGTGTATGAAACACAGCTCAGGTGCTCTGTAAACCGTCTGTGTAAACAGGCAACAGGCTCTTCTGCCTTATGGAAATGAAGCAATCCAGAGGTTCCCCAGCTGCACCTGGGACTGTTTGATGATCGACGCTTGATTCCCATCTCCCTCCATCCCAGTGGCACGCACCATTGACTGCCTTCAGGGTTGTGAGGAGAGCTGCAAAGGGCTTCCACAAAATGGCACCTCCAAGTTGCATGAGGAATTACACCAGAGAAAAATCACACATGCCCAAAGGAACAGAGACCACAGCAAGAACCAGCATTCAGTGAGAACACTGAGGGAAACAGTGATTCACCTGATAGAGAGCCCCTTACGGACTTCTCAAACCTCAGACAGCACAATCAAAGAACCAAAGCAAGGAAAACCCCAAACACTGCCATTTCTTGCCTGTTATTCAGCTGTTATTCAGGTTTACCAGCCTGCTGCTGTCCCATCATACAGCTTTAATTTTTAAATTTCCCTCTCCCTTGAAATTAACTTTGACATCACAAAAGATTAAAAGATGGCACTGATGTGAACCTCTCAGTCCAGATTATAAATTCTGTGACAGAGCCTTTCCTTTGATATCAATATGGTTTCTTCATGAATTGCAAAGAAAAGCAGGTGTATAAAAATAAAACACACATAAAATATAAATTATCATTCTGCAAGTTAATGCCAGCCGTAGGCTACCATAACTTGCATATTTTCTGTTTCTAAAAGTCTTCCCAGGCATTTTTAAAACCAACATAATTGCTTCCTAATATATAAACACTGTGCTTTTGTAGGAAGTATAATAGGTTTTGGTCACAGAAGAAACTTAGGAACTTCTGCAACAGATTTCAATTCTGATTCTCTTCAGCTTGTAAAGCCTCTCCTTTCTGATGGGGTGAAATGCAGCAATATATGGATGGCACATGTACAACTTCAAAAGATTAGAAACTTGTGTTCTACCCTGTCTTTGTGTACAATTCCACTGGGTGCAGTGGAAAGAAAAAGAGGCCTTAGGGTGAGTTACTCACAGACACCACAAACTGAACCACAAAAAATTGCCAGCTGTCACAACCTTGCTTTCATTTATCTGAAAGCCATCGTCAACCCACTGTACCAGACTGCAGCCAGAAAACAAAGAGTGGTAGGGAGAGGCTGGTAGGAGGGGCTCCTCTCCAAGAGGAGATTCCAAAGGAGGATGTGTCAACTGCTGTTCTGTCACTCTCTTATCCTATGGGTCCTCTTGTTCATCCAAGTGCCAGCACCTTTTGGGTTTTGGGGTTCACCTCCTAGCAATCCTGGAGTCTCTGTCTTGCCTGGACTATTATCCTGTTTTCTCTCAAGCTCAGACCACCTCACCATCCAGGAAATGTCCAAATGCATCTTTACTTTTCTACCTAGGATTTTCAGAGACACCAATTTGTTCATGCCAGTTTTCATGAGACTTCTTCTCCTCTTTCCACAAGCAAAAGTCATCACATATTTTGTTAGCCTCCATTAACTGCTTTCCTTTTCTCTGAGTTACGAGTGCCAATTCCTTGTCCAGCTGAAATTTTGCCCATCCCACCAGGTAGAAACCTCTCCTTTCCCTCTGCTGGTTCCAAGATGCTCCTAGTAAGTCTGGGGTGCTTTAAGCATGGCCCACTCTGCAGGCATGGTCCACTGACTGGGCAAGGCTCTGAGCCAAGGAGAAGTGGAAAAAGTATAACTGAAATTGTCTTTTTTGAATTTGAGGCAATATTCCTCAGCTGTTGCTGAAGCTGAGGGTGTAATTGAGGTGTTTCAAAGAAGATTGAAATGGAAAAATACCAGAGTACTTGTCTGCAAATACTTTGGCTGGTTGTTATTGAAAATAAAAAATAAAACAGAAAACAAAGCAAAATTTCCTGGTTTGTGTGAAACACCATATTTTCTGTGACACAGTTTTCTTTGGAGAGCAAAAAAGCAGTGTATCAGAACTCATCCATTTCCATCTGCTTTAGAGGAAAAAAGTATGATGGACATTATTTCATGAATTTTGCACTTGTAATTGAGGGGAAATGAGCAAATGCCTATGGTTAAAAGAAACAGAAAGAAGAATTATTTTAACAGCCACAGCACAGAAACATAACTTCTTTCTTCCTTGCACAATAATAGAACAATAATGGAATAATAGAACAAATACTAAGCAATAAAATCATTAAACATGTAAAGGAAGATGAACCACGCATTGTAAACAGCTTAATTTTATAAAGAGCAACATTCATCAAACAAACTTAATTCACCATTTGCTTGATTTACTACTTGTGGGTGAGTAGTGATTTTATTCTAGTTTTATTATGTGGAGAATATATGCACATAATTATGAAGTTGGAAGACATGCCTGGGTGTTTACTCTATGAAACACAGCATCTGGCACAAATCTCATCAGGATGCGAGGAAAATAAGGCCCCTGCACCTTTTTTTTTTTCCCCTTTTGTTAAAAGAAGTGGTCGATGTGTTTCACAGTTCATGCTGAAGAGTCACAAATCGTCCTAATGAGGATTGGTAGATCATATAAAGAAAGGACAAGCAGTTAGAATTTAACTAAAAGAGGGATGGGATGAGTTTTAACCTGTACTTATCTGCCAGTGAAAGGACTAAATTTAAAACTATGAAAATGGTAGCAATAATGAAGATAAACAGAGAATTCAGATGAATGTTATCTCTCAGTACTCACACAAAGAAAAAGAAAATTTAAGTTGAACCAATTTAAATTATCCCAGAATTAGTTACAATAAGTGCATTGTTAGTGAAAGCTCAAGGGATTGATACAGTGGTAAATGAAATCTTTTCTCTCACAAACAGGTCGTGCAGGTAGAGTGCCACTGTAATTCTTCCAGGGTGGTCAACACATTTTGGTGCTATCCTAAAGCTTCACTAAGAGCCAGTATTCCTTCCTCTGAAGTCTCCTCAGCTTCTCTGGGGGGGGGAAGACACAAATCATTGTCATCACCTCATGCTGGAGGCAAGTTGAGCACAGGACTCAATGAGAAAAGCTAAAGTAGCTTCTCCTCAGAGAAGAGTCCCAACAGGGAATGGGGAATCCTGGTAATGATCACGGCATCCTAACTGCACTGTGTGCATTCAGGCTGACAAGGAAAAGATCAGAAGAGAGCATCCCTTAATCCTTACCAAAACAATCACCCCAGCGCCGGCTGAAAAGCTGAAGAGGTTCAAACCCCCTTGATTTTGCACCCCAAACCACTTGCTGCAGTTTTGGGCCAATGCAGTGTGAGAAACTCTCTGAAGGGGAAGAGCCTCAGCTCTTGAGCTCTTGCCAGTGCCCAGTCAGGCACTGCTTCCCTTCCCAGCCAGAGAAACGTGCTGCGACAAGAATGAGAATGAGAGAGGAAAGCAGTTCAGGAATGAAGCTGGCCATCTAAAAGAGATGGGATTATTTATCTGGCAAAAGGCATAGAGGCAATCACTTTCCTGAACTTAAAGTAATTCAGTATTTGCAGCTGCGATCAGGGTTTCTCACTGCATCCACAGTAAAAGCAAAAAGGGGAGACACTGATTCAGCTTCTCATATGGTGCTTTTTTCCTATAAAATGACTTCACAGTAAGCCTCGTCATTTTATTTTTAGTCATAGACATGTAGCTTTTAGAAAATGTAGATGGAAAATCTGTGTGACCCTTTTCTTTTGGTAAGCTAGACTATCATATAATGCTGTGTACTTTACCAATTGACTTACAAAATGATATTTGATTGTGAGAAGGAAGGCTTCAAATAATAACTTCCCTTCTTTTGTGGCAGAGCAGCCATGCAATAGTAATTTAATTTGCTCTTGAGAAAGATCATATGAACATCTATTCTGACTACATAGTTCATTTTACAAAGCAAAACACAGATGAAAGAGTGCAGTCCTGATAGACTGAATCTTCTCTGCAGAAGAGAGAAAGGGTTTTTTTTAAATCAGTGGTCCCAAGCACTGTCCACAGTTATCAAATGATATAGGGAGTGAATTGCATTATATATAGGTAAAACAAACATCTGTCTATCAGTAATGACAAACATGCTCATAACTGAAATCTAGGCCATTCTTTTGCACTGACTTTCTTCAGTTAACATAGATGAAGGAAAGCCTTTAAAAAGCAAATTACACCATGGTAGTATCCCTACCTAACCTCTACATTACACGATACAAGATACTGGGAAAAATTCTGAAAACAGCAATTTTCACCAATGCTACATGATGTGTTTTGCAAACTTATTCTTTCAGAGTGATGTGTAGATGTTTTCCAGAATAAGCCATATGCACTAATTTTGGCAGTAGAATTAGTTTCCTTATATCTTCTTTGACAATTTACTTACTGCTTCATACACTGACTTAATTATTAAGAAAAAAGAATTAAAAACTCCTGGCTATGAAATAAGCATGTTTTACGTTTAGCTCTTTGGAGTATAGTGGAGGTTTGATGCTTTGATTGTCACCGACAGTCTTTAAACACCAACAAATATTAACACATCTGGATCTTGGTCATCCCCAAAAAACGTTTGATTTTAAGAAATGTGAATTGTGACAGTAAGCCTTCTGTCAATGCTAAAAGGTACACTTGAGGCCTATTTTGTGCTCTACTTCAATTTCTTACTCAAGAGAAATAATAATTTTGAGCTTAGACCAGTAAAGGATGTAAATACCGGGTGCAGCCTCTAACTCTTGCCCAGTTACTCCATGATACTCCAGAAGTATGCTTTCACCAGTCCACCCTCACACACACCTGCTGAATCCCAAAGATCCTGGGCAAGCATGGAGCAGGCCTCAGAGGAATAAAACAGAGACAAATCCTTTGCACTTCACTGCATAATAAATATGTCTTTAGTGAACAAACCTGAACAGGAAGACTGAGGTACATTGTGTCCTCTATGAGGTAGAAATGGCTTCTTTCTAGCTGACTGAAGTGAACAAAAACTTTCCCGTAAAACACTGTAGAAGATTCTTTTTAAACCTGTATGCAGGTAGAGGATATACCAAACATAACTGAGGTTGAGATGAACAGTAGGCTAAAAAACTTGCAAATACAGTGCTTGCACTGCTATTTAGGTGGTAGGAAGACAGCAAAAGAATAGAGTCTTTAAAGTCTGAGTAACGAGTTCAAATTCATCAAAGGTCAGTAGTGACTAAATAAATTTATCTTCATGAAGTCACTTGATGGCATCAATGCATTTCCCAGTGGAAATGTGCCAGGTTACAGAAACTGCCATCACAAACAGCATCCTTAATGAGTCTCAACAGAGAGAGCAAAAGACTGAATAGAGTCTAATATTTTTGTATGGGGTGCATCTTATAGGTCACTGCTGGGATGCTGCGGGGACGCATGCCTCTGTGAGAAGAGGTGTCTCAAATCATATACTCAGTTATTTTCACTTGCAAGATTGTGAAACTTCTTAAACGGGGCCTTCTTCCATAAAGTATGAGATAAAAATGCATCTGCAAAGAATGCTCTGAGGGTGCAGAGGCGATAATACATATGTGTTAAATATTGCCATGTTTAATGATATGCCGTATGGTATAGTTAGGCTCACAGTGGTTCACTGGAATATATACTACATCATAACACTGTGTGCTTTTCTGCTTTAGTAACAAAAAAAAAAAAAAAAAAAAAAAGAATAAATATAATAAAGCCACAGTCACCAAGATGCCTGTTGAAGGAGAAATTGCAGTCTGAAATATAACAAATGCCAAATAACGTGGGGTTTTGGAGGAGGGAAAGAGGCAAAAGAAAGCCAGGAGAGCTTCAGTGAAAAGGGGAGGATGAAAGCAGAACAGTATGGGCTTTTCATACTCTAGATTCCATGCAATGTTTGTAATAAACCTTGCCAAAAAAACTAGGCAAGGTTTTATATATGTTTCTGATTATTAAGGCTATATGTACTAGGCTTATAAAGTAGAGACTGTGCCCATGTGATAAGTTTCTTGCACGAACGTGAGCTGCCAAAATCACAGAGAGGCGACAACAAGTAAACATGCAAATTTCTGACCATAAAAACCAATATTTTGTGGGCAGATACTTTAGGCAACCTTTTTTTCAAGTTTTTATGATGCTCATGCCGATGATGAAGTGAAGAATGTGAGAGGATGAGATGCTGCCTCAAACAAGGGAAAAAGTTATTGCCATGTTTATTTTTAAAGCCAAGGGCTAGATTCTGCATCTGCCCCAGTTGCTGTTACTGTGCAAAAATCAGGTCCCAGACACCAAATCAGGACCAGAAGCACTAAGGTTTGCATGTGCTGCTGAGGAAGACTATTTCTTATTTGTCACTTCCTTTGGGTCAGGAGCTGGATTTGGGGATGTGAACAAATACTGCCTGTATCTGGACTAAAGTACTGGGCTTAATATACTCCAAGGATGTCTGTCAATACAAAGTCCAGCATTTTGAAAATAGTATTGAGGAGGCATTTCCAGCCATGCGTCCTTACTCCACCACACATCATGGCTCAGACTTGCACTGCAGCTGAAACATTAATGCAGCCTGAGCAACTTTAAAAACCATCAAAGCGAGTTCTGTCTCACAAAAGTTTTACTCTAAAGGCTGTGTAAACAGAGCACTGTCTCTTTAACTGATTTTATTTTCCTCTCTCTTTTTTTTTTAGTTTAAAGATTACATTTAATATCTATTTCCCAGCAGTGTACAAACTGACATCATCTACTCATAAAAGCGGAATGCTTTGCTTTTTTAAGCTTCAAGCTGAATAACAAATTGCCACAGATGACAGCATAAAAGAATAACAGAATGGAATCAAAAGAAAATTCATTGTCAACAGAAACCCCCTGCTGAGGAATTTCAATTTCATATATCTAATTATCCCTGTCAGTTGGAAGAACTGACAAAAAGCATTCTTTGTTCTCTCTTTCTGCCTCCCGCATCTCACTCTCAATTAATTCCGGCATACAAATATGACTAATTGTCTTTGCAGTGCTCAAGAGCTCTGTATATAAATGTTCATGAACTGAAAATGATTTGGAGGGTATTCATGCATCGATTTATGATATTTGAACACAATAGACATGCATAATTCAGGTGACCATGTTAGCACCCTCACAAGCCCTTATTACAGAGATTAGGCAGGATTCTCTTTTCACATCCTTTTTTCATATATATGCTTTGTGACAATAACTCACTTTGCACCTATTAAAAGAGGAAGCATTATATGTCTGCTGTGGCTTATTGAAATTGCCATGAACAAGATTACCAGCATTTAAATAACATAGGGGGTATGACCAGAAAATATTAGGTACTTTTAAAAGCAAGACCAAAGCATGATGAAGGTTACAGTTGATGGGTTTTTTTAAATCTTGACTTGGTCATTTCACGAAACCTTTGAAGTGATGGAATTATCTTTACTCACATCCTGTACTGACAAATACTCTGAGGCTAACTTTTATACAATACCTTTTATGTAAATATATACACAAAAGCATGAATGCATGCATAGAGAGAGGGAGAAAAAATTAATAACTTTTTATTTATTATCCTTCCAAATTAAATGTTAAGGTTACGTCAAGGGAAAGGTTCTTGTACGATGACAGAATTAAGGTTGAATTAAGGTTTATAATCAACACTCGAAGAATGTTACATATAACTTGGCTATCCCGGCTCATAATAAAACCTCCTCTGCCCCATTACTGGATTTGTTCAAATCATATGACTTTTTTCAATCTTTGATACAGCTGTATTACTTACTTGGGCAAAGTTCTTGCCCACAATATGAACTCTTCACCTACCCCAAGGGCTCAGCATCACATCTTGCTGAGACAGACAGGCTGGATGAATCAGTAAAGAAGCTGCAGCAGCCACTGGGATGTTGGTTACACTGGTTTCGCTGGTAATCATGCTGCGTGTTGGGATCCATACAGCCAAACACCAGTACTTAAGAATCCAACAGAAATAAGACCTCAGATCTACTCGTGTTTCTTCAAAAGGCTATTTTATTCCTGGCCTATTCTTAACTCTGGCTCTTCTCCTGAAGAAAAAGGAATTACATGAGAAGTTGCAACCAAGAGCAGAGACTAAAGAGAATAAGATAATTTATTACATTGAGTAGCAAAGGTACAAAAATAAAGTTTGCACAAATGGTAAGTTTACAATGAAAAAAGAAAATGAAGCCTGGTCATGTAAGAAAAATCTGCAAAAGTTCTCAGAGGAGACAGAGTTGCTGGGGTTCATTTGACTTCAACTATCCAGGACATTTTACCCTGAATTATTTTGCACGTCATGCTGGAATTGTCCTATTCTCCATGTTAATAGATTGTTGGAGTTTTTTTGGTTTTTTGTTTTTTTTTAAAAAGTTATTTTATCTTCAGATTATATTTATTTTCAGAGACTATAATTTGAAATTACATTGAAGAGGTAAAACTCTAGAAACAGGAGACACTTTTTCCCAAGCATATTATAAACCCATCCTGTAAAACCGGGAAGCTGTACAAAGCCCAGATCTTCATCCCTGTTGCTGCTTCAAGATAAGCAATGACTGGAGACGTGTACAGACGCTTGTTTGTTTCCTGCACCCCTACAAAACTCTTAGAAACTTGCATGGAAAAACATATAGCCTGTGCATAAATTTTTCCATGACACCCAGCAATTTATGTGCCCTTTGTATACAGTTCTTAACAGCAGCTGGCTCCCACCGCTACATGCAGAAAATGTCATGAGCTCAGCAAATAAGAGTTTGCCATGTGAAGCAGCACAATGATTTATACACAAAGTCATCATTCACTGAACACCTTCAAGAAGCATATGGATAGAGAAAAGGGCTCTCAGAAAAAGTGGGGGGGTTGGAATATGAACAAATATTAAGCCTTGATTACAGGATCAGGTAAAGGACTCTGGGATATTGTCTCAAGAAATAAGTAACCACATTTTGTGAAAAATTTAATGTGGCAAAAATAATGGTGCCAAATGACCTGTTCTCCAGAGGCTAGAAAACAGGCATATTAACATGTAAACAAAGACCTTTGGATACTGTGACGATAGGAAATTTGGCAATTCCTGTTGAAAGATGTGTTCAGTTAGCCAGCAATCAATAAATAAAGCATGTTGGTTTGTGTTGGGGTTTGTTCCTCTGCTGAAACCCTCTGAAATTGCTATGTCTTTTCCTTTACAGCTGCAGGTCAGTTTTTCATACACACACTGAAAACTAGCCCTGCATGCTCACGTGAGTTGGGGGGAAGTTAATGCATGTTGAGGCACAGGTTTGGTTGGATCTTCTGGCTCACTTGCACTCATCGCTTATGTCACTGATGAATAGAACCTTAGTGTTTAAAACATTGGTTTTACTGAGAATACTTTCAGGACATTGTGGAATCAACATCCTTTACAATCCTCCGCGTTTTCAGGTACATCAGAGAAAGCTTGTTTCAGTTTAGCAGAAAAATTCCTATTAGGTTTTCAAAACAGCAACTGAAACCACGATACTTTTTAGGCTCTCTTGCAGATTGATGTTGGTTTGGTCTACTTAAGAGGTAATTAATATTTTTTCTTTTTCAATATTTGAATTTTTCCCATTCCTTAAAAGGCTTTCCTCCTAACCACAAAGGGAACTGTCACATCATGCCCAATCCCACCAAGAGAAAAGTGCTCATGTACTTCTGTGCCCATACAGACCCTCCATGAGGTCAATGAACTCTGCCTTCCTCACAATATCCTTCTCCTGCAGTTTATAAGCATAAAAAATCAGAACTGGTGGGCAAGCAAGGCTCTGATTAATTCAGAAGAACTGAACAGGCAAGTTCTGTACCTGCCAGGGCTCCCCCAGAGGATTAGAGCCCTAGTTACCAGACAGACAACATCATTTTCTTGCCAGGTTCCACAAAAGATACTTTAGGTCAAATTTTGCTCTCCAATGTACACTTTTCATTATTCGTAAAGCTGTGCCTTATTTACAGCACAGAGTAGTCAGTGCTTGGATCCATTATTTCACTTTCTTTCTTTTTTTTTTCATTTAAAGAAGACAACCAACTACAAATATTATAGAGCTGAATGAATGGCATAAAGCCAAAAGTGTAAAGATTGAAAGGCTGCCTTAATTTTTAAACTGTTCTGTTGGCTTTTGATTTTGGCTTAATTTAATTTTGAACCTGCAGGACTTAATGAAGCCATACCTTTGAATTTCCTGGCATTTACCACTTTCGCTCTGATTTGTATCTCTATAGATACCACTAAGCTCTGTTTAGAAAAATGCTAAAACAAAAACACACCAGTGTTCCTATAAAGCTCTCATTCCAAATCTCTGTTGAAAATATATCTTTCCTGACTTGCACATATCTGTTAATTTTGCTCTCCCTCTGCAATTATTTATCTCTGTAACTGTATTGTTTAACTCCTGTAAAGTAGTTTTGGGATACACTTTGGATGAAAGACGCTATACAAAATAAAGTTGTATTGTTTTGTACAAGCTGGCACATACTTGTACTTGGTTCCGCATAAGCTTGGCAGAGATCTCTCCTACAGCGCAGTGCTTTATAATTTCTCTCCAGCATTTTTTTTTTTTTATCTTTCCCACTTCCTTTTGCTGCTTAGGATGTTTTACAAGAATACATCTGTTATGATTAATAGGTGACTAGAAATTTATTTGCTACCCAGACCTTGTCCTTTTCCCCGTCAAGTATTTTTGAAACAAGCATAATTTTATTGAGGGAGATAATGCTGCAACATTAAACTGACTAAAATCTAGGTACAGGAAAGAAACTAAAAAAATGCATCTGAAATTTTAAACATAAAATCTACTCTGGTTTTTATAAGCAATCAAAGTGATTAATGCTTGGGAACACTGTTCATTACATGAGCCTTTCTGTATCCTTCGTCAAATAAAGCAAGCAGGTGCAAGTCATAGGAGTTACTGATTATTTATGGCTTTTAGATACTTTGTGGGTTTAGCTGGTGAGAAAAGTTTTATTCCACTCACATGGACAAAACACAACCAACTGTCTGGACTGATTAAATTCACATTGTTGTATGAGCACATGGCAGACAGGGGAAAAATTATAAAATCTCACCGCCTATGCCATGGCAACTGAGCAAACAGCTCATGGGAAGAATGTGAATAATAGAAAATAGCAATATTTCTCTTTGTGTTTTCAGACTTGACAGTTTTATCCCCACATCTGCCTGATGTCCGGTGAACAAGTAAAGTGCTTGTACTGGCTACTCTAGTTCTCACTGATTTTACTCATCCTTGTCTAAGAGTTGTCTCATGATGTTCCATGTACATTTTAAGCTTTAGGAGTATGAACTAGAAAATATTTGGGGTTTTATATATATATGGGGAAACCACTGAAATAGGAATATGCTACTTGTGAAAGGCTTTTTAAATTTACTTTAGTACACACATTCAGAATTTCAGTTTTCTGGACAGAAAAATGAATGTTGGAATCATTTTTCTGAAGGTATTTTAAGTCAAATGCCAAACTTTCATAGGGACCATCCAAAAAATGTGAACTATGTTCAAAATCTTCTACACATAAACTTATTTCCCTTCAGTTTGTGGAATCTGTCACTGTCTGAAAACCAGACATCAGCTGGATTGCTATAATAAGATTCTGGTTGCACTTGTGAAACAGAGCTCAGAAAATGCTTCCTTCTATCTCTAAAATACACACGTTTGAGTTTACAACATCTTTACAAGCATGACTTTTGATCATTCGTTTGCTGTACGTGCCATGGGAACTTTGCTCTTTTGAAGTGAGACTTTGTCCTGGTATAGGGCAAATTTGGAAGGAAACTTTCAAAGGCGTCTCTCTAGAAAGCAGATTCAAGCGGCCCCTCCCCCAACTGGCTTGGGAAAAGATTTTCTTGGAGAAAAGTGGGGAAAAACCTGTTTATTTAACAAGTAAAATATTTACAGGCATAAAAAATGAATAATCTTAAACAACAAAACCTCTCGCTGTTCTGAAGAGACTGAAAATTGAGAAACTCCTTGTCGCGGGGTGTAGCTCGGCTTGCTCAGTCTCTTATCCGTCCCTCCTGCAATGCCCACAGGCGTGAGCTCCCGATGACCTTCCCTCCCTAGGAGACGACCCCAGGACAGACTTACATGTCTTCAGTGCTTTTGAAAACTAATTGCTAAGTGGAGACAGGAGAGTTTGACCTTTGGAAGGAATAACACTTGCAATTTCCCCTTATCCCTAATGTAGTTTGAACTAACTATATACTCTATTTCAGGTGGCCCATTTTAATCATGGTCAGAGGTGGGCCTGCTGACAGTATTCAGAAGCAGCTGACAGGGAAAAGCTATATTTTTCATATCAGATATGAGTTTCAGTTCTGCATTTTGAAGAAGGTTGGTGTAATCTAATAGCCCTAGTGCTACAAAATAAAATTTTTAAAATGTTCTGTGTATATGACAATGTATATGATAAAAGGGGATAATGAGTGCTATTTTTTTCCATGGTAATGAATTTTTTTTTCTAAAAAGAGTATTTAAAATACTGTCATTCCATGAAACTAGGAACTTGATTTGTTTGCCTGATTTTTCTGCTGCTGTTTTAGTAAGCAAAACTAGTGTTTTTGACAAAGCCAGCATGGTAAGCAAATTGAGTTCTCTTTCATGTCACTAGTGTGACCTTAATTGGATGTTTTACCCTATCACAGTAGTATAAAAATTAAAATACCTTTCTGTTCTGGAAGATCCATCTTGGGCCAGCAGGTCTGGAAGAATGAGAGCTCCCCAGCTGTTGTAAAGGCCTATGGGTAACAGGAAGTTGAGGAAGCAAAAATTAAGGAAAGAAAGATACATTGAAAAAACCAATTGTGTGTACTGAAGAAGGTGTAAAGAGCACTGAAATCTATTATATAAAGAATTATAACCATAGAAACTGCTACTAGACTCAAGTACAAAATTTTGATATCTAAAACATTTGATTAGAGAACTTCAGTTGTATATCAGAACATCTCAGGGTAGATTAATGGGATTCTAGTCTCTGGGACCAGGATAGAATTACTCTGACAAAAGTCCATAAGCATACATTCCTCACCATCAGCCCTGTTGCTCTGCAGACCTGCTATTGCCTTTTTAATGCAGACAAAGTCTTGCAGTAGTAGAGAATTCATGGGATATCAGTAGGTTATTTCATAGTTTTAAAATCAACTTTTATGTCACAAATAAGATATAAGATTGTTTATGGTTGTGCTTTATGGACTTAAAACGTATGTTGCATGGAAAGCAAGCAGGAAATGCTTGAAATAATGAACAATGCAGCTTTGATGACACTCACGACTATGTGTTTTGGTTCCTTTATTTCTCTAGTACATCTGTCTGGTCAACCAGAAGGATTCTACCTGTCTCATCACTTGTCTTTTCATTTGGACTATTTGTTCTTTTCTCCCATACTTATCGTCTGCTTGGCAAATTTATCAAAACACTGTGACAGAAGAAAGCTGGAGGTTAGAGATAATTAGGAATGCCCGAAACGTTTACAGAGGACGTTCATATACAGTGCTAATATCTTTTCTGAGTAGCATTTCTGTAAATTTGGAAGGCTCTTGGTCTTATTTACACTGGAAGAAATCTGAGCTGAGGGTTAAAATATATTTAAATCTGCACACCAAAAGCAAAGAAGAGGGTAAAAGGCTGATAAGTATTTCTGAAAGTAAGGAATAATTCTGAAAAATGAAGCAAAGGATAATTCTGGACCCAGCTCAGCTTACACTGAGGCAAAATTGAGTTCTGCTATTGATTTAATGAAAACAGGACCAAACACTGTGTGCAACTTGTCCATACGAAATAATTTGAATGGGCTGAGGAGAAACACAATAGTAGAAACAGGGAATGAAAAACACCCACAACATTATACACCTTCAATTCACCGAGGAGAGCTTTTCTCATGAAGGGGTATATTATTCCCTTATGTGTATGTGGCTTCCATTACCAGTAATGGGAGTTGGTCACACACAGAGAGGAGAATGGACTCCTCCGCCTGACATCTCACTGGCTGCCTGGTATAAAGCCAATAGACAATGCCAAGTTATTCTGATCAAGCCACTAATTGGAATCATGTTGTATATTGCTGAAGTTTGTTTATTTTTATGAGAGCATTAAAATTTCAGAAGAGCTGCATTTGGATCTCTCTTAGTGCACATACACATACTATAGGCAGTCTCCTTGTTTTACATGACATGCAGGGTACAGCATACATGCTGTCTCTTTTGTGTTTTGCTGTCGTGGTCTAGAGATGGCAGCATGTGAAATTATAGCCCCTGCTGTGTAATGTTTTTAATATGTACAAATGCACTGGCTGAATTAAAGGAGCAGCATTGCTAGCTCAGCCCAACACAGGCTTCTTTATAAATTAATTGCAATTAAATGTATTTGAAAATATAAGTACATTGCAAAGCCTGATGGTCTGGGCCTCCTGCTTCCTACCCCTCTTTCTTTCCTCTCTTCTTCCCCCTACCCCCTAATATACACACAGCCAATGTTACCACAGTCCCTGCTTTCCCAAAGGAACCAGGGTTTCCAATCTCACATTGCTGAGATTTCTAATGTCTAAACTCTCAATACTGCTTAAACAACTGAATTACCAACATTTTTAAGGGACTTTTCCATACAAAATTGTAAGACACTCCATGGGCAAGGGATGGGAATGGCCACAAAATAACAGCTCTAGTAAAAAATCATGCATTGACAGTGAGAGACAGCCTCAGCAGGCCGGTGCAACAGGATTGAATCCAGCCTGAAAAAACAACTGTGGTTTATTCTCTTACTAAAAGATGACATTTTGCTATTTTACTGCTAAGTTCAGCAGGGAACCCAAAAACTAGACAAGTCTCCCCAAGGTGAGTGTACCCTCTGCTTATCCTTGAAAGCATTGTTCCTTATTAGAAATGAGGGGTCTATCTCATGCCCAGCTGCAACAACAACATTAAATAAGTAAATTAATATGCACTTACACACCCTTTGTTTCAGGCTCTGCTGTTCACACTATTCAAATGTTAAAGGCCATGATTGCAACCACTGACATAGAATTTTGGCATATATTTTTTTGGTCTTCTGCAATACCTGCTTGTCTCTTTACCAAGAATGCTAAGCCCATGAATGTGAAAAGAACAGGGCTTTATCTTTTTTAATTAGATACTAGAAGCAAAGCATGCATTTTTCTGTTTTTAAAAATGTTGATTCCATGTTAATCTGTCTGGTTTCTGTTCTTTCTTCTCTGTTCCTGATAGAATGACACAGTGTAGCTCTTAAAATTGAACATATTTGTGCATTTTTGTGTATTAGAAACAATTATTACTATGTAAGGGTTTCCAGCTCTTGTATGGCGGTGGCTTTTACACTACCAAGCTCATACCAATACTAAAAAGGAATCACAGGTGACTATAAAAGAGCTAGTGAGAGAGAGGGAAGTTTCGTGGGTAAGGCAGACTTGAATTCACATTTTAATGTTTTGTTTCTATCTGTATATTTCTTAATGTTTCTGTAAAATCTTCCATTATTGATAAAATTCAAATACGGCATCTCCACCAACCATCAGGCGTTGAGGATTTATTTTAATGCATTTCTTTCCTGAATTAACTGATTGTCAGGCATGGATTGAAAGGAGTTTCTAACAATTTTTACACTTCCCAACAGCATAAGTAAAATGTGCCATTAGCCTCAACCGCTGTTTCTCTGTTTGTTTTCATTGAAGGTATGTTTTCTCACAGTGAAGGAAAGCTTCTGGGTGGGAAACCTTTCTCCTGTCTCTATCAGGTGGTTAACTTCTCCTTTTTAAGGGCTCATTTCACAAAGCGATAGGCAAAGGCTTCATGTGTGCTTCATTAAGGACTTTACCTTTCAGCATTCATTTCGTTAGGAAGGGTAATTCAAATCACGCCCCTCTGCAGAGTGAGACATCTGAAGGGAGGGCTGGGGTGGGAGGGTGAGAACAGGACTTAAGATTTAGGGGGGCGGGAGCTAGACAAGGAACTAGGGGAGAAAGCAGGGGGAGAAATTTCCCTGGACCTCCAGCTTTCCTATTTCTAGTGGAGCATAGTAAGCTCCTATGCACCAGATACCATCTGCAAACGAAAGGACCCATTTTTCTACGAGAGAAAGGAGAAGTCAGCAAAAACCTTCTTTAAAGCAGCTTGCTAAAATGCAAACTATTAAAATATGAAGTCTCACTTCCCTCGCCTGCTCCATGGCAGCCCCTTAGTTAGCAGAGATCACATTATCCAATCCTTTGCTAGAACACTATTCAAGTTTTAGCAATTCCCTGTCAAATGTTAAATAGTTTGCCAAAGAATAATAGATGCTTTACATTTTATGCATTACTAGTTCCGAGACTAGGGCTATAAAAGTTTTCTATTAACATGTAAGCACTGAGAGAAGTTTTTTTGTTGTTGTTGTGTTTTTTTTTTTTAACTTGATAAATATACATAACTCCTTTACAATGGGGCTCTTGTGTTGCTAATGGGGACCCTTAATGGAGAGTTATATTTCCAGGATTATATCTTTATTCAGTTGCAAATTATTTTTGGGGGGAGTTTTAATACTCTGCTTCAGTCTATGAATAATAGTATCATTTGAATGCAGCGGACACCTGGTGCAGTAGAAGGACAGTGGGAGCTCTAGACTGACCTGGTATGACTGCCAACTTTGCATTTTCCCAGCCTTTCCTATCCGCCCCATTCAGCATCTAATTTCATTCTCCCTCAGCAAAATGCTAGACACTTGTAACTTTATTCTCCCTCGGCAAAAACTTGCTCTCTTGTAAGGAGGGTAGAAAAAAAAAGTGAAAAAAAAAATTCATCTTATCAATCTCTTCTTATACAGAGTCTAGTAATTTGAAGGTTGGGTAAAGTTTCAGGAAAAAACTTCCAATTAAATACTGTAAAAAGATAAAATAACAGTGGCCTTGCTGCTGCCCAATAGCTTTCTTGAAGCGCTCTTTTGTTGATTTATTGTACATTAGCCACTGAGCCATGCAAAGAACATTACGTTTCAGAAAGAGCTATTCGTATGCGGCCTGCATCCTCTCCAAAGACAATCAGGCCTGTATTGCATTTTGCAAATTTATACCAGGATGTTGGTTTAGAGTGTTTCCCTGAAAAGTTTTTCAAGTAAGTGTCTGCTTTCATAGGCAAGAGTGATTGAGGCACACAAACAAACCTTTGTTTCAAAACTCACAGATGTATGGCTGGAGCAGAGCTTTGTTTTCCGCTTTAAGGAGTATTCTCAGATTTTTGTTTTGAGCACAACACAGGATTGTACAAAAAAATCAGCTTGAGGATGAATGTCTGGTATAATCTCAGGCTTTCCAGATTTTCCCAGGGTTAATTTTTCTACTCTGAACTTTGTGGGGAGGGAGTTGTTGTTGGGGTTTTTGTTTTGTTTTTTTCTTTTCTTTTCTTTTTAATTCAGGACTCCAACAAAAGAAGCTCTGGGTACTTTAGTCTTTAATGACTTTAGGAAACTTCATTTCAAAGCTATTTGGGAGTTTGTAGCCTTGATAACATACTTCTTGTGCTTAGCTGGGATCAAGTTCTTGTTCTTCTTTTACCCTTGCATCATCATTTTTTGAGCATCCTTGTGCAATGGTACTTGTCATTTCTGGGGTGGGGGGAGATAGCCACCTGTGACCTGATCTACAAGAGATGAACTTTCAGATGCCCCCTTTGATGGGTGTAGGTGTGTGTATGAACACTGACCCAAATGACCAAACTAATGCTAAATCACAAGATGTACCCAGTTAGAAAATCCGAATAAAACATACCTTTCTGGCAGGCACAGGTTGGCTGCTAAGCAGTAAACTAGAAACAAAACTGACCCCAGCTTCCAAAACAGTGAAGTGTTTCTGATAACAAACACAGAAGCAGGAGGAATTGCCAGGTACTACATGTTAAACATTGGATTGGGATGGGGGGGACACACACTGGCATAGGAAAAGTTGCTCTCTGCTAAGTTGCGGGCTAGATGCGCAGGATGAAGTCCTGGCTGGAGTGAAGTTACTGGAATTTTGCCATTTGCTTTCATGGAGCCAGAATTTCACCTTAGCAAGCAATGTACTGTGGCTCCAGCCAGATTCACAAGAGCTATCAGGAAAGTAAGGTGGTCAGAAAGTCCCAGCTCTGTCCCCCGGTCCTATTACATCTCTTGCTAGGAGAGTCAAAGCTGTTCTACCACCATTCAGCAAAATTGTAAGGTGCAGACAACTGCATTCCCTGCATTCCCAGTAGGTCTTTGACGAAAGGAAGTAGGAAAAAGAGAAGGCAAGTTACAGACCTTGGTCCACAACTTCCTCAGATATCTAAGCTAGAAGGAATTCAACTCTGTAATAGTGTCCCCTAGGCTAGACCAAGGTGAATATGCTGGCAAATACACATTGCTGTTGATTAGGGTTTTGTCAGAAATTTGCTAGGCATGTTTGAGGTTGAGAAGTGGTTTCACTACTGGTCAAATTTTCACCAGGAAAATATCTTTTTTCTGTCTAGAAATCTGCTTTTTTGTATGAAAACCAAACACTTGGAAAGCAAGAGACCCTAGATTAAGACTCTTTGTTATTAAAATAACAAAAATTGTTGGTTTGAGACTCTCAGTGTGTGTTAGAAGTTTAATGGTAGTTTGAATACCCTCTGCCTTCAGTGTCTTCTAATAAATTAATTTCCCAGGCAAACAGTGGTGGGAGCTTTATGCAAAAGACAAAGAACATGGTAGAGTGCAGGCTGGTAGAAAAGGACATGAGGAACTTACAGTTCCCAAAACTGCATTTTTCAAGGGTGTGAGAAGAGGATCATATGCAAGTGTTTTAAAACAAAGCCTTTTTGGTTTTTTTTGCACACAGGAGCAAGATCTAATTATATCCTACCTTTTTACCTTTTCTGGTGGAGAATTATTGTAAAACAATGGATATGTAAGGAACATTAATGTCATTCAATATTCATACCATCAATAGGCTTAGTACCTTTCTTATCTTTGAAGTATGTAATGAGTAAAGAATTGCAAAATTGTCATGATTTTGATAGTTAGTGCAGGCTCTTATTTACTTTAGGGTGAATCCTGTCCTCTCCATGGTATGAGGCAATTACAAATATGGTAGAACCTCTGATATTTCCCTACATAAGGAAAAGAAGACCATCTGACAAATTCTTACAGGGCATCACCACCCTCTCTCCTGTGCATTGTAGAACCAAGACCTCCACCAACAATAGCTCCCTTTCAGCAGATCACCAGCTGGCATTGCTCCATAGTTGCTCTTCTACGCTCAGAGCAGGTGTCAATCTCTTGGAAGGCAGGAGGGCTCTGTAACAGTTAGATGATGGGCAGAGTCCAGTAAGATGAAGTTTGACAAGTCCAACTGCCAGGTCCTGCATTTTGGCCACAATAACCTCCTGCAGTGCTACAGACTGGAGGCACTATGGCTGGACAGTGCCCAGAAAGGGACCTGGGGGTGCTGGTCAACAGCAGCTGAACATGAGCCAGCTCTGTGCCCTGGTGGCCAAGAAGGCCGAGGGCATCCTGGCCTGTATCAGGAACAGTGTGGCCAGCAGGAGCAGGGAGCCCATTCTTCCCCTGTACTGAGCACTGGTGAGGCTGCACCTTGAGTGCTGTGTCCAGTTCTGGCCCCTCAGTTTGGGAAGGACATTGAGATGCTGGAGCACATCCAGAGGAGAGCAATGAGGCTGGTGAGGGGCTTGGAACACAAGCTTGAAGGAGCTGGGGTTGTTCAGCCTGGAGAAAAGGAGACTCAGGGGTGACCTTATCACTGTCTACAACTGCCTGAAAGGTGGCTGTAGGCAGGTGGGGTTGGTCTCTTTCACCAGACAGCAGCTGACAGAATGAGAGGACACAGTCTTAAGCTGTATCAAGGGAAATATAGGTTGGATATCAGGAAAAAGTTTTTAGGGAAAGAGTGATAAAGCACTGGAATGGTCTGCCTGGGGAGGTGGTGGAGTCACCATCCCTGGACGTGTTTAAAAAAATATAGGATGTGGCACTCGGTGCCATGGTTTAATTGAGGACTCGGAGATCTTGAAGGTCTCTTCCAACCTAGTGATTCTGAGAAATTCTGTGATTCTGTTGTTCTGCAACTTGGCATGGGCTGCAATCTCCCAGTCTCCAGTCCTAGGGATTCAGACCTCCCCTAGTGGGATAAATTATAACCCATTTTACAAAGTCAGACAGATGAGATGTCACAAGTAGTTTCATATTCAACCATTTTTAGGTTTTGTTGTGTGCAACTCTCTAAAATGACTTCCAAAACTATATAACTTCCTAGAAGTTCCTAGAAAAGTTACATCATCCTCGAGTCTTTCTCTGCTGCATTTCAGCCTATGCTTTTGTAACTGGAGCAATTTTTTTTTATTTTTTTTTTTTTGCATTAATCTAACATCTTATGTGACGAATATAGGAATAGCCTTCTCCTTCAGAGGCTGTTCATAAAGGTAGATCAGTTGATTACTAAAAATGTGCATGTCTAGTGGAAACTATAGTTAAATACTGCTCTCCACCGTCACACCCATACTCTTCAGAGACCAGAACTGCTTTGGAGCTACTACAGAAGGCAAACTATCATTGGATATTGTTGAGGTAACTGCTGGAAATCCTCTTCAAGTATCCAAAAAACTTATGAAACATTTCTTGAGAAAATTCAATCAAACCTAAGAAGTCAAAATCAGTAATGATTCACAAGGTTGAATCAGACAAAACAGTCCGCATTGATGTTATTTTTAAGAATTTCCCACTTCTTGCTAGCATTCCTTTAGCATCATCAGTTAAAGTTACATCTATGGTTTTTGCAAAAGTAGGAGATTTTCTTTATTTCTTGCTTGAAAATATCTTTATTTCCCTTCTTAAAATAGTAACATATGCATGAGGGAGCAAGTAGGATAAAGCAAAACAAGAAAAAAAAAGAAGAAAGATGATCCAATAAACCTTCTAAAATCCTACTAGAAGTGATCTAGGGGAGCAACTTGAATCTTTATCACATGTTTTTTCAACCAAACTGTGACTTTCAGGACATCAAATCCTTTTATCAAACAACTTCTGGGCAGGACAGTTGCCATTGTAGTGTAACCAATACATTTCTGTAGTGCTCTGCATCACGTGCCTCTTCTGCACAGTTCATTTCTCTGCTCTGCCATTTACTGTTTGGCAGTAATTTCTGATTTGGTGCTCTGAGTGTTTATGCAGATGCAGGAACCAGAAAATTTTGATAGTGTACATAAAGACACTGCTGACATACCCAGCAGCAGTAATGCTGTCAGCATGCTGCATATGTGAAGTTTTTTAAAACTATTATTATTATTATTATCTCATATCATGTTTCATCTATCATAATACTATCATGCATGTGGATTTTTTTCAGAAATGTAGAGTTACAAAAATAAAGATTTTAATAACTTTCATGTAGGAGTGCACAGGGAAGTGCCTTCCTTTCCCAAAGGAATTTTAGAGCAAATACTGCAAAATTCATTAACAGAAGTCAGAATACCCATGTTTATTCAGTACTACTGTGCATTCAGCATGTCTGGTTACCCAGCAATGCTACCTTTTTGGAAAGAGGAATAAAATCATGGGTCAAAAACTTTTCTTGTTCATTCCATTGTCAAATCTGACTTTACTCATGTGGTAGTTAAAGTTTATGAAGATTTAAGGGAGATGGAAAGAGAAGAGGCAAACAAACCCCAGTGGCTGTGCTCCCATAATCATAGCTGTAGAAACCCTTTCCTGCCCACTGCATGTCATTTTCACGGGGGGTGACTGGCAGTGTGAACAACTGTCTTGTTTTATTTTCCTGTTGTACAGCAGTAAATCTGTGACTAAATATAGATGGAGTCATGTAAATGGTAATTTTGCTGCACTGACAGTTTACCTACTTTGGGTATACTTATAGGTTGAAGAATATAGGTATCCTACACTTTTTGATATATTATCCCCACAAAAAAAAACAAAAAACAAAAAACAAAAAAAAAAAAAAAAAAAAAAAAAAAAAAAAAAAACAAAACAAAAAAAACCAAAAAACCCAGTGAGATAATAAAGTGCTATCTCTGTTTTTCACAAAAAAAGATAAAAGAGGGAGGAAAACCAGAACTTTTGCATCCTGACATGAACTGGCATTGAAAGAGAAACAAAATAAGCTATTGAACCTAATGCAGCCATAGCATTCCAGTAGCCATATTAGCATGGCATTACAGTCAGGAAAATAAGCCCTGAAGAAATAACATGGCAGAGCTGACCTCAGGATTAAGATAATATGTCTGGACAGTGTTAGTTTCTGTATATGTTCTAATGAAAACAGTATGCCTAATGAAAACAAATGTGCAGTTGGAAGACAAAGGAATTAGAGGGAAGAAACCTGCATAGTATTCTTCTTTTTGAGGGGTTAAAAATATGTTCATCCACTAAAATAATTAGCAGAGTGCTTGAAAAATAAAATTAAAGTAGAGAGATGCATCAATGACTTTTTGTCTTGCTGCCTTATTTTTTCAAATCTTCTTCCAAACTGCTGGTATCTCTTGTGTCAGAATATGGCATAATTTGTTATGTTTTTCTGTTTTTCTCTCCCTTTGGGTGAGCAAAAAAACCTTAATGCTAGTCTTTGGTGAATCAGACACTCTCACATATTTTCTATTCTTCATTAACCCTGCTTTGCCATGCTGGGTCATAGCACTGCCTGGGAAGAAAGATATACACTAGGAGAGGAAGAACATGTGTTTGAAGAAGCAATATTTGAGCTTTTCCATTTCCTGCCTCAATTTGCATTACTGGATGTCTCCTAAACCCAGAGAACACTGTACTTGCATGAAGATTATGAGTCATATTTCCTGCTTATTTGGAAACATCATTACCTTGCGCAAAAAAAGACCCAGAGCATTACCCCAAAGCACCATGAAGATCACAGTACAGCTAGAGAAAAGACACAGCCTGCATGAACCTCTGCTTCACCCCTGACCAACTGTGCAGTCTTTCAGGTGTTTGTTTGGTTTTGCTCCTGGTGGAGAAGAAAGGAAACACAGGGAAACACAGCCTCAGTGTGAAGAGCACTGCATAAATGAAGTACCTCTGAAGTTGCCATGGCCTTAGTGGCTCAGTTTCTTTTTTTGTGGTCTTTCTGTTTAGCTCTGTGCCATGTGAACTAAAAGACACAGGTTAATCATGCTGTAAAAGGAAAAGAGTGAAGTCCTTAAACATCTGGGTTTTTTCTTACCCAAATAAAGATTTGGCATATTCCTATGCCTTACTATTGGCTTGGAAACTGTGCTTCATGATGTGTATGTTCCTTAACTGTAGACTAACAGAAGCAACCAGCTGTGCCTTACATGTACTGTAGTGTAACTCTTCGGGGATTCAATAATGATGGAACACTAATTCAATCCCTTTATTATTCTGGTCCAATTTAATGAAGGGCCAAGACTCTTTGACTTCTATTTAACTTCAGATGGACAGGAGGGTTCACACTGCAGAGTCCCAGGACTATGTCACCTTTCCTAAGTGCTACAGATACTTAAGATTTTTATCCTTGTTTCTATTGTTCTAGAAAGTTTTAAGAGACATTTATGAACAATCTGTCACTTTGTGCAGGTAAAAGGGGCTCAACAGTACAATTTTCAACAGAACTCCATTTGAAATATAACTCAGTTTGTAACAGAAAAGTTTTTTGGATCAGGCAGGTTCTTAATACCCAACTTATTAACTGCAATTCTAGCGCTGCACGTATTAATCCAATATCCATTGGATAGGGTAGGATTCTTCTGCAAGACTTGGAGTTTTTGAGTACCAAAGGCTGACATAGTTTTTCAAATTAAACAATTACAGAAAAGGTAAAGAAGAGAAACACTAAAATGAAATTATGTTTCTGATTTTATCCCTCTGAGAATTTAATGACATGAAGTACTCAGCAGCTAAAGATAAATCTAAATTTTAAAGTCAGTATAATTTTTTTCCTTTTCACCAGCAGAAAAGAACAGACAGATAAGAGATAAAAAACAAAATGTCTGTATTAGGGTTGAATGAAAAAATGTTTTCCTTCAAATAACTTCATGCAAGACATTTACTAAATATTTTCATAGGAGATTTTAAAATTAAATACATCTTTGATTCAGTTCTTATTCTTCTACAAAGACATTTATAGCACCTTCAGGAAGATAATTACTTAACCTACCCCAAAATTAGTCTTTGATGAAACTTCCGTCTTTTCTGCAATGGAAACAGACCACTTAAAAAAAAAAATCAACCAGTTCTAATAAAGGCAAACATAAGAAACACATTGAGATAGAGAAAAGGAGGAAGCTTCCCTGTATCCAATCACATTCCAGTTCATTAGTTACTGGTATCCATTTTAAGCATGTATGATAAGGTTAGGGCCTCTTCCCTCCTTGGTGTCTCCTGTCCTCTTTGGTGTCTCCTGCAGGTTTCCACCATGATTAGGTTTTTTTTCCCTGCTGCAACATGTCTTTGCAGTGATTGGCAGAGAGGTGCTGCTTGTTTAATGAACTGGAAGAACATCCAGTCCAAGAAGAGTGCCAGAAGCGCAAGTTTTACCTGTACCTGCTGAACAGCTGGAAAGAGTACGGTATTGAGGAGAATGGAGGAGCTGGATTAATATATGTGCTTATAAAAATGTAAAGGTAAGGATAGCTGAACAGTTCTGATAAATCAGAACCATCATGCCTGAATCAGAACAGATGTTTCCATTTGGAATAAGCACATTTAAGTCTGTTAGATAAGTAGCCACTTCATTTGAGTGAGAAAAATTGATTATTGTAGTTCAGTGAGAGGATGCCAGAACACAAATCAAACACAGCAGATAGCTGGAGCCATAGTTAGCAAAATGGAGAAAAAGAGAAGTAAAGGCAATTGCAGAATAAAAGTGGTGTGCTTATGAGCATAGCTGTCTCTTTCTAGAGTGGCCTTCATAAGACGCTGCAAGTGGCACTGCTGGATACACCTGAAAACTCAGTAGGAAATTAAAAGGCAATTAAGTGTGTGTTAACTTGTGGAGCAGATCATATGGGTCTTTATACATCTCAGTGTTCATGTTCTGTACTTTTATGCTAGGAAATTGTTTTGTTCTGTCAGTTGTGCTCTCCAGACATTTAGCTGTAACCTAGCAGGGATTGAGGAGGAAATAACTTTCCAATTTTCACACCGGCAACAGCTGATTTGGTTAGTCAGTACACTAAATATAGTAATTTGCTATGGAGCCAACAACAGTGATAACACATCAAAAAGAGATTCTGTGACATAGCAGGGATCCCTAATGTGCTAGGAATGATGTATGGGCAGTTCATGCACCTCACAGAATGATGCTGCTTTTCAAAATGGAAAGCGGCGTGTGTGACCATCAATATCTTACATTGAATTATTGGCTTCTGTCATGATGCCTGTATTTTAGCCAACTCATGTGGTGGAAAATTATTTTATTCCAGTGACATTTCTGATAAAAGAGGCATCAATAAATATTTTGTCAAAGAAATGTGTTCTAGATGTTTACAGGTAATAGCAGCAGTCCTTTGAAGAGCCATCCATGACTCATAATAAGTAAATAAAATCGTTATTGAGCAAGGATTGAAACATGAATACCTTGTGTTTAGTTGGTCTCTTTTTCAACATGAACATTCTCTATGCCCAACATCTAGCTGGATGGCTGTTGTACCAGTGTAGAATGCTGCCTGACTCAATTTTAGTGATGCCTTCTGTGCCTTTATTATTAGTGGGAATAAAGTGTCCCCAGCTGAAAAAGGTGATGTGCTCATACACTACCACTCTTGCCTTTCAGCCCAGGTTGCCAAGAGGATTTCAGCATCACTGCTGGCATAACTCCACCTATGTGGATTGTATTGAAACACCATCTGACAGGACAGCAACCACAGCAGTAAGTGGGGTTTGGTCTCCATAAGCCAACAAGGAAATTAAGAATGTTCCTCATCATATATTGTCAAGTACTATATAATGCCTTAAATCCACTTACTCAACCATATAAAATGTAACATGAATATCTCATACAGGTCCAGCAAGCCACATAGGTGTTCACCATGATGCCATTGGGGCACTAACTATAGCTATCTGTGCACATCTTGTGAAAGAAAGGTGATTTGGTTGAATTCAAAGCATATAGGGCAGCAGCATGGGATGAAATTTATCTAGAGGCAACATCAGCCACTTCTTACTGAGCTATACTTCATTAATGGATTACACAGTACACGTTTGTTTCAGAATAATTGCACTGTGATATTTTCATCCACTGTTTTGAAGTGGTTGTTCATCATCTCCACATGGGACAGGTTTTACTACTCCTTTTTCCTTTTGTGTTCGCCCAATAGATGCTCTTCAACAAACCCTTGGAACTTTTCAAACCAATCCTTAGTACTGGGCCTTTCTATAAGAGTGCTGTTGGCAAACCATTTTTGATGTGGCATTATGTCATCTCCAGTCTCTTCTTCACTTTCTGCACTCTCAGCTCAACCCCAGGTCACAGGATTTCCCACAACCTGTGACTTTCCCAAATGGTTGATATCCCTACCACCTGCCTGCCCCTGCACATAAACTAAACAAAAATCTCTAAGTCATATATGGCAGGAAACTGAAGAAAGCAATCTTGTCTGCTATCCAGAAGACAAAAGCATCTATGAAAAGCTATGGAATACAGTTGACATTGAGGCACAGATTTAATTTAACAAACCTTATTTTGAATTAATTGGTACTTGAACACTAGGACTGAAATCACTGCATTTGTTGTTAAAATATTTGAAATTTCAATGAACTTTTACATTTTAGAACACCAAATATCTCTCACTGCAAAGCATATATCTGCAAGGGTACTGAGGCCTGTGAGTATCACATAGTTTTCACTTTGATTTTGGTGTTAATTGTGAGGGTTGAAAGACAAGTAACATTTTCTTATTTGTGAAATAAGTCTATTTCATAAAGCTGAAATGGGATTCAAAGTATTTGAACTTTTGAGGATTTTTAATTTCACTGTAAATAGTTCGGCAAGCCCTATTCTAGAGTCACAACCACTACAGTCAATAGCAAGAGACGAGGTATCCATCAGCACAGCAGGGATGGAGCAATTTAACACAGCACATTTCCTCCTTTTAAAAAAATTCCGCTTTCACAAGTACCAGTCAAACAGTGAATTAAACACTTCTTAAAGTACTTCTCTAAGTGTACTACCAGTAATTCTGGGTCATATGTTTCTGGATTTTTACTGTTCCATGAACACTGTTTTATTACATCTGCAATAAAACCTCAAGTTTTGCATCCAGTTTCTGCATCGAAAGCTTACTTTCTAGAGCAGAGATTCTAGAGAAACACAGTGACAGTAAAGTGCAGATCTGCCTGGTCACACATTCTCTAATAGTAGCAAAAGCTTACACTTACCAGCCTCCATTGCACTGGACATAGAGGATGAGTCTAGAGATTTCTAAAAACTAGTGACTTTGAATATTTCTATCCTTTCACCCTGAAACAGATTTTATTCTTTCCTCTTTCACCTTTGCCATTATCAGTTCTCTTTTTCCATCTTTAAAAAGAACACAGCTTCAGACTGTGATACTCCTGATTAACACTAGTACTTTTTGAACCTGTTTCTCAGACATTACTAGTTTTTAAAGAAAAACTCATCAGAATGAAGAAACTCACTGCTTCCTTAGAAATGAGAAAATCCTCTCAGGAGAGAAGGAAATTCTTCTTCAGTCTTGCACACTGAGTATGTCTGTTATCACTGAGAGGAAGAATAGGGCAGTCTTGTGGACTGAACAGGGGCTGCTGTCTAAAACCATGACGCTATACCCAAATATTGGAAAAGGAAGTAAGGTTCATCCTGAGACATCTAAGAAAGGTGATATCTCCTCTCTGGTGCTGTGCCAGCTTGCTCTTGGGGTGTGCTGTTTTTACCCTAAAGCTCTCTGAGATTTGGGAATTGATATTTGCAAATAACAGTGGCAATAACAGGAGTTTCAAGAGGATAATTGTAGAACAGGCAGCAAAGGCATGAAACAACCAGATGAAAACTGAATCATATTTAAAATAATCAGAAACATATATTACATTTTACGTGTTCAAATTATTTTTAAAAATTAAGTTAAAATAAATTTTTGAAGTTTTTAAAATGTTAATCTGAAGCCAGTTTAGAAAAAGAAAGCCTAATCCATTATGCAAGTAGAATGCTGTTCTTTTTTATTACACATTGCTTTTGTTACTACTAATTATTAGGAATAGGTCTATGTTGAGGGCCCCAGTGGACATGTGTAGTAATCACTTCTCTAAATTATCTTCTGATGAAGGACTCAACTCGGTGAGAGCTTGAGTAGTGCTGCAAACCCATTTCCAGACATATTTTACTCATACTCTTATTTGTTTCCCCTGAAGTACAGCAAGGATTGCAGTTCATTTATGAAAAAATAAAAAGGAGTCAGGAAAGAGGGATTGTGACAAAAGCAAAGCTGATGCAACTCAGAGTAAAACTCCAATAGCCTAAGAATTAGGTGCCTGACAGTCATGCTACACCATGGTTGCTTATGCTGTCATGACTACCTCAGCATTACCTTGTGCTTCATGTCCCATTATTTTGCTTATATCAACTTATTAGATTCTTGTACATTAGAGGGTGAAATCTTTGAGGAAACTCTGTTTTTTTCCTTGAGAATAGAGTGTTTGGGATGGTGAACAGCAAATACAGGACCAGGGTCTCCAGGCCTAATGAATTCCTCAAACACTTTTTTATATTAAAATATCTTTGTTGGCTTCAGGGGTGTTGCATATACCTGTGTCTTCTTTATCTACACAATACCTGTCCACACCCAAACATTTGCAAGGCAAATTTCAGAATTCTGGGGCTTAAGCAACAGTAATAAGATTTGGAAAATTGATTAATTTCCTCATTTCTTTTATTATTTTCCTTCTTCAGCACTCATACTTTCCAAGTTCATTTCCATAATAAATCTGGAAAGCTCCTACAGATGAAACAAAGCAGAAATTCCTCTGTGTTTTGGCATTACTTCCATAATAGAAGCCACTAAAGGAGTGTCAACTATTGCAAAATTTATGATTCATATCATAAGTGTTAGCAATAGATCAGCTCTCTTCTTTCATCCGAGACACAATACACCATTATTATTTCCATGTATTCACATTGCCCTTTTCATATCTTATATTTAACTGAATGAGTTATAATTGTCTTTTTTCAATTACGCTGAAATAAAAATTGCACTGATAGCACTGGTGGGTGCACTTGACAATGCTGCCCCCCACAGCTCCTCTGCCTTTTTCTGCAGATCGAGGAAACAACTGAGCCGCAGAAGTCCCAAATGTGCTCTTCCTTTAGCTAAATTAAGCCTCTTGTCTCCCTCTGAAATTCAAGGCTGCATAAGAGAAGCAAATAAATCAAGGGTGGTGCTATGGCATTTAGCCATCAGTCAGCACTATAAACTGTTCTTCCCTACCTGCGTAAAAAAGTTAACTCCTTACATCCCTGTCGTCCAGGTTCAGTCCAGGTTCCCCTCCTTTGAACCCTCTGTAAGCCTCAAACTAAAGCATTACAGCTTGTAGCAAGTAGAATCCAGCGTGGTATGAGGTTTAATTCCTTAAGAGGACCCCAGGCCACACCACTGTAGTGCTGAGCTCCAGGAGTTTCACTCCAGTTATCAGGCTGCCTGCATTCCCAACATCACTGGGATATCTGTCCAACTAGCTGGATGTCTGGTACACCTCTGAAGAAGATTGTCCATGTTGTCTGCTCTCTTATTTGTATTGATTTTCATTTTCTCATCAAAAGCACACAAAAAGACACAAAAGCAGCTTAATTTTTAGAGTAATTAAGTGCCTTATAAGTGCTTAATATAATCTACTCCTCTCTCTCTGTTATACCCATGATTTCAGTTCAGGTTATTTAGTATTATATAATAGATTATATTGAAAATTCAGTGGTGTGGGTTTTTTTACAAGGATGGCTGTCTCCAAGAAAAAGTATTTCTTAGTTAAAGAAGAGAAAATTTATTTTGAAGTACGATTTGCTTCAAGGAGGGAGATACTTCAGACTATCCTTTTCAGATGGCAATCCTATAATCCAATGGCTGGTAGTCTGCAGGTATTACAGCTCCTGTAATCATGTCTTTTGGTGAGCATGGGCACTCTGAAGAGCAATGCTGAGTTTAAGACTTTTGCTGCAAGGAAGTGCATTCATGGAGAGACAGAGGACTGATGCAATGAAGGCCACCTTTGCATTCTGTTTGATCTCTGCAAATTCTCCAGATACATGGTAAAACTACTGAACAAATTGCTTACAGCTGTATGTTTCAGAAGAAAGAAATGTACTAGTGATCCTTTATTTTCCTGAAGGAAATTGTTTGTTAGTCTACATATATGCTCTAAGTAACATTTCATTCATCTTGTGCAGGTCTTTACAAATAAAAATCTCAGCTAATATCCACCATGTGAGTTCAGAAAATTTACAAAGGAGCTAGCAATTATCTTGATTCCATAGCAGAAATAATTTGCCCAAACAACAATCTGAAAGAGAATTTCATATACAAAGAAAGATACCAAGTGTGTACTTGCCTGCCATAGAACTCTCTCTTTGTCTCTCCCCGCTTTTCCCTCTCCATGTACTCTCTCCCCTCCCCCTTTTTAAAGCTTGTTAATTCAGATCAATCCTTCAGTGGTAATATTGCCTTTGGGTTACATGCCAGCCTATGGAATTATATGTTTGAACACAGGGCCAAACCAGCAGTTATTCCCCTGCTACTAAAGGTGAAAAGGTTTCCAGTAAATCAGGTTACTTTTCCACAGGATAAGCAGTGTTAAATACAGTCTCTCTGGGTACTTCATCAATATGATTAACCTATTGGCATTATAGTTATCAAATTACAGTATAAGAAGTCATAAAGTTAAAAATAAATCTGTTTTCCATTGAGAAAATCCATTTAGGTGGAGACTGTTATATTAAAAGCTTAGAGTATATATAATAGTATCATAGTTCATGAGGAATCATTACCACAGTGGAGGTTTTCAAAATTAAACTTGGGGGAATGTCTTACAGATAAGTAAAAAGCTCTCAAGGGATTCAAAGTACATACCATATAGGGCCATCATCTTATTAGACTTTTACTGCTAACCCTATTAGAAGTCTCCAAGCTGAGAAAGGTTACAGCATGAGGATTGTAGAGATGTTTTGTAGACGCTTTGCAACTCACCACAAAATGTTCACCTTGGGATCTTGGTCCCTGTAGCTGAGCTAAATGGCTGCCCTAATTCCACCACTATGGCTGTAGCAGTCTCTTAATGTACCATAAATCCAGTCAAGTACTTTGACCTCTTTATTCATTGTCACTATAGCTCCTGAAATTGTCCATTCTAGCAAAGGGCCTGCAGGAGTTTGGCTCTTTTGACAAATGTTGTAGGAAAGCGTGTTGGTTTCCTGCAAAATGTGGCTGGGCTTTTACTGCAGAGAAAATAGAGGCAGCGAGGAGAAATTGGAACACTAATGCACATCAAATGGGATGGTCATTACTTCCTACTACATGCAAATTACTCATATAGTTTAATCAAATACATTGCAATTCATTAAGTGGCTGATGCTTTCGTATCGCATTCAGTGGTGCTTGTGGATTCCATGTCTCATTAATGGGAAATGTTAGAATGCAGAAGTCTTGCAAACAAGTTACTTTAGGTGAAGAAACCTGATGCTTGTATAAATATTTGTAAGCAAAATATACATATTTATTGCAGTTTTCTTCAGATTCTACTTTGTAGGTTCTTTCAGTCCTCTTTAAAGTTATCTCATGCTTTTTCAAGAAACACAACTTTTTGCTATGGAATGTACAAACTTCCAACAAAACAATTCTCAGTCAATGGAGGAGCCTCAAATCACCTAGGAAACCTGAATACTCCTATTAAATTAAGCATACTCTCTTAAAATATATAAGAAGATTAGATGTCTAGCTGGACCTGATTTCATATAACAAGTTCTTTCATAAATGTGTGAAATCTTGTATATCCTATTCTGCAATTTTCATTGCTATTAACAAGCCATATTTGGCAATAAATCTAAATGCAATGATAGATGGTTTGGGTCTCTTCAAAAATGTTGCACTGCACAAGGATAATTAATATCTATCTTAAGATGTAAAATAAATTTTCACTGTTATGTTTAGTATATTCACATTATTCATTTGAAATCAAGTTGTGGGCATGTATATGAAAGTGGAACATTAATTATTTCTTAAATTATTGGAAGTTTCTGTTAGTAATCTGAAGCTATTACATATAGGACTTTTCACAGCTCCATTTAAAAAACTATGTACATTGTTGACTCAGTGCTGCTAGATTTTTTTACAGTTCTACACCAAAAAAAGTTCAATGTTTTATTCTTCATTTCAATGTGCATAATGTTAATGGTATTGTTAGTCTCAAACTGTCCTCCCAGATACATGATACTCCCTTAGAAACCTGAAAATGTTGGATTATATTAATGTTTAATTATTTGTATCAAATTTTAAAATGCTTTAAAAGCTGTTGGATGCATCCTGATATTGTAAGTAGTTTTGAGTAATGTTTTTTTAGTATTTTATTTGTATATTTATAAAATAAATGCCTAGTTAACATATTATGTTTCGTCCAGGGAATTAATGAATGCATTGGATTAATAAAATCATTCTGAAAAATGTAACTTACTCTATTGAGTTAGTTAACCTATATTATATTTCAAATGACTATGATAATAAATTTGATTACCATTACAACAATGATACATTAAAAAATGAAAGAGTATGAATTAAATACTTAAAATGACAGTTTATTACAATATCTATACATTTGCAGCAGAATATGAGGATGAACGGGGCAGGAGCTTTACAGTAAGCAACCAGCATACTAAAAACTAGTAGTCAAAAGGGAAACATAATCTCAGAGCCCAACCATTGCTAAAATTTTGATGTCTTAGGCTGTATCTACATTAGCATATAATAAAGCACAATAGGAGCAGTTGATTCTAACATCCAGACAATAACCATGTTAGATGCTTTTGTAGTTTCGTTCTTTTTTCTCTGAGCTTCGATTTTGTAGCATTTTGGGGAACCTAAAAGAACCTAACCCAACAGAACTCCAAAACTGGACATGGGAAAGATTAATGGAAAATCAGAGTGAATAGATTTAGCTATGTTATTCAAAGTTCTTATTGTAGCAGCAAGACTTCACAAAGAATGCTGTATTCAGTTGTTATCACCCTGTCTGAAAAAAATTAGCTCAGACTAGATGTACCTGGAAGGATCATTATGTCACTGGGAGTATGGAGATTCCCACTTAAGGAAAAGAGATAGAAGAGCCAACTATGTTTAGACAGGCAAAACAAAGCTGAGCAGAGAAATGATTGTATCTTCTCTGTAAATGGATAAGAAAGACAAACACTAGCAGAAGAACAGTTCTTAAAGTTCCAGGACAGTGTTGACACAGAACCAGTGGGTATATCCCACCTAAGGATACATTTACAACAGAAACTAGCAGATGACATCAACACCAGAGAAGAGAGGCTGTTGTGGAACAGAGTTCTGTTGGTGTAATGGGTAGAAAGAGTTGAACCTTTTTTTGGTATCTGCTTTCGTGATATCGTGATGACACATAAGACTGGATGATGCCATTGCCTGAAAGAGAAGTGCTGCAGGAAGTCACCTCCAGTTCCATAGCATTCTGGTACAAAAGTACCTCCTCAGTGCTATGAGATCTAGAAGGGCAGCTTGCAAAAAGAAAACACCAGATTAAATTCATCTGCCTCCTAACACTGTGCAAAGGGCTGTGGCCCTTCTGCTGTCTCAGAACTGGTGTGCAAAAGCTGATTTCCCTGTTTACATTAAACCCAGGATCCAACCCTTGTTTTGTGGCTTTTTTCCCACCAGTAGCATGAATGGTGCTCCTCCCTAAAGTATTGCACTCTGGAATGATCTCCTGATCAGCCTGTGCAGTGCTCTTTTACTAAAAGGACCTAATTTGTCATTTAGGTGGACTCACTAGGAGCTGTGAGAAAAATTTTGTGGTTAAGTACTGCATATCAAATCTTAGGACATGAATAGTTTTCTGTTGTGCTATACACAAGATAGACAAGAAATAATTATGGGCAAAATTAATTTCAAAAAGCTGAAATGTGACTTTATAGTACACAAGATTAACAAATATTCCATGAAATTGATTATCCTCTTAATCTACTTGGACTAACAGGAGAATAATCCTCAATGTCTTTAAAAGTTCCTGGCAAAATGGTGTATTTTATGTTTTATGGAACTGATTATATATACATTAGTTACGAGGGCTCCAACAAAGACGTCTGCTACCCAGCCTGTAGGTTTTTTATCCCTGATTAGGCTTTTAGGTGCATTCAATTTTATAGAATTTATTATGCTTTTTATTTTATGGAATAACTGAAACCAGATGGAAACAATCACCAACAATGCAGTATTTTAACTGCAGAAAGTTTGGTCCTGCCTTTATTTATGTAGCCAGGTTGAGGAGATTAGCTTTGACATAGCAAGCAGAGACCAGAGCCACAAGATGCTTCTGATCTGTTCAGAATGATGCCTCAGCACACCAATGTGCTTTGCCACTCACCCACACAACTGCCAAGGGGTGGTCCATCTGGGGCTACATGGCTCTCTCCTTCCATAAAATATGTATTTTAGGATATTGCAAAATAGGTGGATGTGCTCCAGGTCATCAGCAGCTGTGCAGTGCTCTCCTGGTAGTCTGGGCCAAAATGAAGAAGGACCTCATCCTTTCTCAGCAGTGAGATCCAGCTGAAAAATTAAGAGCAAGTATAACAACCAATTTTCCATTTTTATAGGGTGTTTTATATAGAACTAAAATTCTGGAATAATTTTGTGTTCAATCATATAATCTCATTGATGTTATGTTAGTTTTTGGAGTAAAGTTATTCTGAAAGTCCTTTGGCATGAATGAAACATATGTCACATGGATGTGTACATGCAAGTGACTACTAAAAATGTAATTTGTGGAGCTGTAGAACTCCTTGTCACAAGCTGCATTGTAAACTGTGAATTACGAATGTTGCTTTGTGTGTAAGCATTGAAAAAGGAGATTCATTTAAAAAAGAAGAAGTGGAAGGGGATAAGGATGGGTAGGGTTATGATAGCTTCTCTGCACACTGATAAAGACTCAGTCAATAAGCTATAACTCTCCTACAAACAAGTTGCACAGGTAACAATGCATAGAGCAACGTCAGGTTATGCACAGTAACAACTTGTTCAGCTCTGCTTTATGCACTTGGGCTTTATGGGACTCAACTGAATTTTGAGGGTAGCCGACTAATAATGATATCAGCAGGTTTATTTTTTCTTTTCAGATCTCCCTTAACTAGATGAAGAGTCAGCAGGCTGGTGTGCCTCCACTGCTTAAACTTGCAAGGCTGGAAAACCTTGAAGATCAATGTCATCGGAATGAAACACCCAACTATACAAGAACCTTACTGATATATCCAGGTTCTCCAGGACTTTTTGGACCTTGAACAAATCAAGCTGATATTTTGTTTCCACAAAGTATTTTAATGCCATGTTTGCAGTTGCATGTGGGTCTTTAGAGGGCTCTTGAAACAGGGAGAAAATATAGCGTAAAGTAGCATAAAGAAACTAAAATTAAATCTGATTTAGGGTAAATTTCACATGCTAACTATCAGACCCTTAGGAACATCCAGGTGAAATCAAACAATGGTTGAGTAATATTTTCTTCCTCACCTGCTAGGCCTACTAGTTTCATTTTATCCTTATCTTACCTTAGATCAGAGCAGAGAACAGAGCCCAAAGAAAAAGAATTCCATCCAAAATCCATTCTGCCTCCAGAAAGCCATTTGTAGAAAGTAGATGGCAAACCAATCAAAATGTCTCATCAGCAAAATTAGTATTTATGAAATTAGTGATGGAGCAGAACAGGCAGAGTGATTGCATTATAAACACTCAAAATGTAGGGGGAGGGAACAGAGATTTTGCTCATTTTCCCTCCCACTGCTAAAGCACTGTATTTAATTGACTTACAATTTTTTCTCTAATATATTTCTTTATGAAACCTGCCTTGAGCAACGGATACATGATTGTTCACCGAGGGTTGTGCCTCATTTGTTCCTGTAGATTGTGCCTAATTAACGCTAACTTGTCTGTACATAAAAAGTACAATAGGCTGTCCTTTCCAATTTAATTCCGACAGTTTAATCGAATCTGTATTCTTTCAAAAATAATTAGATCATTTACACTTCATTAACATGTAATGTAATGTTGAGGCATTCATCATAATGATTTCTTATTTTTCTTGTGCAATATTATCTCCTCTAATGAAACTGTTAACACCATGCATGTCTTAATTAGCTTTATCATATCACTGACAATTTCAGAGAGCTACATTTTTACAAATGAAATTAAATTAGTTAAATAGGTATATTTGCAAAAGAATATGCTCTATTAATGCAAAAATATTAGAAGCAGAGTTACCTTTATATACACCATCTAGAAGACTCAGTAATAATATTTTTTCCCCACCTGTGTCTCTCAGCAATAAGATGTCTCATGTGCATAGCCCACCTTTTTCTTTCCTTACCCTAAACAAAGCAGTGATAGGCTTGTCTCAAATACATTAAACCATCATAGGAAACACTGATCTTATGGGAACAGAGACTGGAAAACAAGTTCCTACCTCATAATCAAATCCCTTTAATTTTAGGAAGAGTTCTTGTGCAAATCTTTTCCTCCTACGTCCAAAAGTGTTGTTTGTGCAGTAAAGTTTGAAGGGATTTTCTTGTCCACTTTGTGAAGGATGTGGTCTCTGTATCCATGTTTATAAACCTTGGCCGAAAACGAGTGGTGCCAGGGTCTAAACCTGCATTTTACTAAGAAGCCACTCTTTCCATTGGCCTAGAAAACTCCATGTTAGCATATATCTTTCAACAAGTATTTACAAGCCATTCACATTCTGACAACTTTGCAGGTTCAGATTGATTGTAAATGTTAATAGAAAACAAGTTGTCATGAAGCATCTCCTGGAAGGTACTGAGTACCCTTAGACCCAAAAGCCAGTGAGATTCCACAGGAAGGATTCTGCACCTCCTGGATTGAGCTTTAAACTAGCTGAAGATCCTAAAATGTTTTAGAGACAGATAAGCTTCTTTCCCTCAATTCTCGCAGCCTTGCCAACAATAAGAATGTGCCATATTCCTGTCTACTGCAGCTGAATGAATATTGTGAAGCAAAACAAAAATCACAGGCAAGTGTTGGAATAAAATAAACAGATTTGTTGCTATCAATATTCATGATCTCTTTAATTTTGTTCTGCATGAACACTCGTACAAACAATTATTTATTCAAAGAATTTTTCCTGAGCATGAAAAATCTGAGGAGTGTGTGAGTAAAGACTGTAAACTTGGGAGGAAATCCATGTTTCATCCAAAAGTAGGCAGTGGCAAGCAGTATCATATATATATACATACGTGAGAATAATCCATCAGCAAGCTGGAAGGCTAAATTAATCAAAAATTAAACTATTTGCTATAAATAAATTCACCACCACTAGCTACTTCTACTTGCTTTGCAAATCTGAAGCAGAGATTGTATTCATTTCTCTTTATTTATGTACTGTCAAAGGTTGTTGTAAAAAGTCAGTTGGACTGTTGATGATGATAGTATCTTTGAGTCCCAGAGGTCTCATCAGCCTTTTAAAAGAAAATGCTACAGGTCACTTTTAATAAATTTTAATTCACCCTGCTAAAATCCATAGACGTACTTCAGATCAAAAATCAAGCTCTGACCCTTCCACGCTAACCTGCAATAACTTTTAATTTCCCTAGTCTTACTTTATATTTTAAGGAATTATAGTATGTACTGAACCTTTATATTGTAAAATGATTTTTCTGATCCTCTCTAAAAAATATTTTGACTGTTGATTTGTATTTTTCTTAATGCTTATTTTTTTAAATAGTAGTGTAATTTAACCAAGGCCTATTATGCAGCAGCAGAATGTCAGGGAAACAGTTTTTAGCCCACTTTTTCAGCTTAAAGCATGCAAATAAAAAACCCTAGCCATTACAAAATGGAAAATACTAGGTTTAGGGTTTTGTTTATGAGTTAGATTATTTTTTCCTTTTCCCAATAAGTCTGAAAATATGGAATTTCAAGAAGATTGGAGAAAACACAGTAGGATATTTGCTGTCATCTTCAAATAGAAGTATAATGTTACCAGAAGTGCTCCAAGGTTTCCTGATTATTTTGAAAAAAGTTGTTGCCATATTCTCTGAATTATCATGCAGAAGTAGTTTGAATTGGTAACAACAAATGTTATTTCTCATGAGAGCTTTGTGTGACCTTTGTAATGTTTCGTGTCATTTGATTCATTTTACTGTACAGTTAGGGAAGGAGGAATCAAAACCAGCAATTCTAAAAATCTACAGTTAACTAGCATGCATCATGGGAGGCAGAAAAAGGATTTTGATTTTGAAATTGAGAAAAAGTCCAGCTTGTCCCAGTTCATCACAGACAGGAAACTTCAAATGTCCTAGTGATGGTGTCACAGCCTCTTTCACTACTGTGGGATCAACTTCTTTACATCTTTCTACATTCTCCAAAGATATGATATCTTGAGTCAGAAAGTTTTTGGAGACCCTGTTTGAAAAATTTTGTCAAGTCTAAGACAAAAGAAGACCTTCTCTAACCCATTCCTAAGAATGGATAGATCTGTAGACAAATCTATTTCTATTAAAAGCTCATCCATGTACTATATGCGTGAGGGAATAAAACATAAATATTTGTACAATGGTTTTATATTGGTTAATCACAGGGGAGCCTATAGACATGCAAATGATTGAGTCAGGTAGATAAGAGGTACATATGGCTCTTTCAGCACTTTTAAGATACAGAGCAAAACCCTTTGGTTCTTTGTTTTTCTTGTAAATCTTTATATACAGGTATATTGCTAACTTATAATGACTTTGACTTCATATATTTGTTTGCATGTATTTTGCTGGCATACTTTGCATTAAAATACTATGTGCATGACAGGTTTAAAACTGTAGTTATGTGCTGGCAGATTTATAGAGGCAACATTGATGTAGCTGCTCACATGTTTTACCAAACTTTCTGCTTGCTGTTATGCTGCTTGATAGGCAGAGTCTAGGAAACTTCCATTTCCCCAAAACACCTTGGACTGCTGATGAAGGAATTCTAATGTTAATTTTGTATTTTATTCTGACAACATCCACTAGAGCCATAGTTCACTACTCACAATTCCCATTTCAAAACACATCACTTTTTAGCAAATCATCCAATTCAATATGCATTAGTCTGCAGAAGTACAGCTCACATGCATAGTACTTTCTATTTCTAGTTCTTCCATTATACATTGATAAATAAGTAGGTACTCCGTTTACAGCAGTGGAAACTGAAATGGATATTAAAAGTCATTTTCAGAAAGAAGTTGGACACACTGTAAAAAAATGCTCCCTGAATAGGATCAATCCAGACTGCCATTTTTTTTCAGCAGAAAATTGTAAAGTTAGGGGAAATCAAGAAATTTAGGCCAATGCAATGCATGTACTCTCAGATGTGCAAAATGTAGAGCATATACAACTGAACTGATCTCAAAAAAAAGACAATTTTTCCTGATACTTTCTAAGCTTTACCCTTACAACCGACTCAACATTAGAACTTGCCATTTGGTGTTCTTGGGTTTCTACCAATGTGTATTCTTTCTCTGAATAAATAATACAATGTTTGAGAAAGTTAAAATAATGGCAAAAAAATGTTAAGTAAAAATAAAACATGTAATTTAATGATATATTATATGAATACAGCCTTAATGGTAAGAAGCCCAAATGAAATGAACTGCCAGATTATTCCATGAATAAATGAATGCTGGTTTTTACAGCAGTGTAGGAGCAAATTTCTTCAAAATATTAAATCCAAATTGTAATTCTATTTACAACTATTTTCATCCATCTGCTGCAGCTGAGGGAAAACAGAGCCTAGATCTCTGCATTCTGAGAAGACATCTTAATGTTGATTTCTTCAGAGGTATTTCTCACATAGCATGTGTAAACACTGGAAATCAGATACAGAACTTTTTTTTAAACCATAGAAAGAATCACCAGTGAAAGACAAATAGCTGTCATCATTCTATGTACACTTTTCAATAAATATGTTAATTTATCCCATGAACACATTTATTTGAGTATGTAGTGTTATTTTTTAGTGCTTTATTTGTGTAGTTAAGGCTTGATCATCCCTTATCAAGGGGGTTATAAATGATTAACACATCTGCAAAATAAAACTCTTATTAATATGTCTAAATATGGATTTAGAGCTCTATATTAAATAATCAAGCTTGGCCTTTATCATATTATGTCAGTTTACAGATATTTGACATATTTGTGTTTGGATTAAAATTTCTTTTTTAGATTCCTTATTCTCTTCCAACAGTTATCTTTCAGATTCTCCATTACTTGGGTATGTGCCATGTCAGGTATTCTTGCATAATGATTTCTATGGGCCAGCTAAATTAAGTTCAGTTGTTTATACAGTATCTATTTGATTTATGTCTATATTTGTTTGTAATTGTCTTTTTGGTTGTTAGTGTTAATTAGAGAATCAATAGAAAAGATTTTTTAATGAAATGTATATATAGAAAAACACTCTGTTATAATATACAGTTTTATTTCTATAACTGGTATCAATATCTTGTATTGCTTCCTTCCCACAGTCTTACTGCGAACATCTACAGGAGTATATTTCAAAGATACACAAAGGAGCCTTTTGCTTCTCTGCTAAAGTGTATCCTGAAGATGTTCACCTGGATGTCTTTAGGTTTTCCAACATAATTATTTGTTCTGGAACTATAAGTCCAGAGAAATGAACCTGTTGTTCTACTCTTAACATTTTTTCTAGATCTTGATTCTTCTTCCTTTTCCCCTCTCTTACTCATTTCTTCTTCCGTTTTTCTGGCACCATGAAGCTTCTCATAAGGTCACATGATAATAGCAATGCCCCTGTTCTGCATCTCCCTAATATGTATGGATCTGGGCACAAATTTGCTGAAGTACTGTGAGACCTTCTGAGTTACATGGTTAATGCTCTTCCTTCACTGATGCACTGAGAGCTCAGCACATTAGGAAACATTCTTCTTAAAGATGCCCTTAAAGGTCTACAACAAAATGCATCTCTGTTTCCCTGTACTTGGCTCTGCATCATCCCTTCAGAAGGCAGAGTTGCCCTTTTTGAGTCAACATCTTGCAGGGGAAAATCATAGAATCATAAAACATTTGGAATTAAGAGGGAACTCTAGAATATCTCTAGTCCAATCTCCTGCCCAAAACAGATGTAAATTTAGAGTAAGATCATGTTGCTTACAGCCCTGTCCAGTTAAATTTTGAAAAAAAAATCAGTAAGGGGAGGATCTGAAATATATTTGTAACTAGCTTGATACAAATATAGCAGAGCAGCCTATTACAAATCTGTCTTTTCTTCCCCTCTCAGCCCCACACCCCCAAAAAAGACAACTTTGGATAAAAACTATTTGTTTTCAGATGTTCTTGGGCTTGCTGCATTTTTTTTTCCTGGTGGGGTGGTGTTGCTTGGTATATGTTGGACTTTTGTTGTTACAATTCATCTAAAATTACAACTGCTTTCCACTAGGTGTGTCACCACAGCCATTCTTAGACATTTGCTAAGTGCAGAGAGGTCTGGATTTTGTTTTGTCTTTTGTGTCTTTTTTAGTGGTCTGTTCAGATTTCTGCACCACATTGTTTAAACTGATGTTGATCTATTTATGCAATCATACTGTGAAAGAGCCTGCTCACCACCATGGTGGCAGGGGCTGCACTAACAAAAGGGGTAAGGATCTGAATTGCTTCTTTTGGGCCACTTTCAATCACACAGACTTCTTCTCCCAGCCTTGTAAATCCCCCACTTGACTCTCTCCTTTACCTCGCTGCCTCTGAGGTGCCTCCCCACTGGGATCCAGGTCTAGCAGAATCAACCTCTCTGTTCACACCATCATACCCAACAGAGGCAGACAATACTGCTTTTGCAGCTTCTCAACTCCTCTGTGGTTAAATCAGTTCAGTGTTGAACCGCTGGGCTCCCTCTCCTACCCTGTTCTGGAGCATTGGTGTAGTCAAAGCAGCTTTGAGGGAAAGTGCTGGAAGGAGAAACTCTGATTTTATGCCTTCTTTAATATCTGCCCACTGACTGGTGTTTTCCAGCTAAAAAAATCTGAACTCTCAAATCTGTTTCAGCAATCAAAGTCCAGAGGGGTTCAAAGCAGCAGTCTGTCAGCAAAGCATGGTTCATTCCAATATACTTTTGCTATGTATAGATACTTCCAGTTTCTGCCTTCCCAGTCACAATCTGAGGTATTCTATCAACTGATTATCATGTGTTACTGGAAATTTATTACATGAAAATACAAACTCAAGTAAGCTTTTATGTGGTCCTCAGTGGTTCCCTGAGTTATAGATGAGCCAGTTTGAATCCAAGTTGATGGCTGATGCTCATGCTGTCTTAGCTTCCGTGGCAGGAGTGCTTTATGTAAGCAGTAATAAAGCACAGAGATGTCAACACCTCCTGCAGCAGCAGGCCTGGGGGCAGGCACAGCCTGTGGGCAGCAAGATGGCACAGCCTAACGTAGTAGAGAGGTTGGTGTCGTGGAGTTCTGCTCAGCAGAGCCACACAGCAGGGCCATCCACTTTTCTCAGTAAAGACAGAGAATGGCATAAAAATTAGGAAAATTATTTTCTTTATTTAGGTCAGGCTGACAGATATGTCTTCATACTATATGTCCTGTTATGTGCAGAATAAAATTTCAAAATCTTTAAGGATAAACATGGATGCTTTAAAATGCCCTCTTTTGAAACAAAAAGCCCACTTTGTAAACATCCCAGAGCAGGACAAGGGCTGAATGAATCAGTTTGCTGAACCACATTTTAATCCTCTCTGGAATGTCACTAGGCTTTCCCAGCCGATGTTTGCTCTAAACATTTGCACCAGGTTGTCACCTGTTATGCCAGTGTAATTCTAAAGTAAACTACAGTGATGTTACTACAGTTTTGTCTGAGTGAAAGCAGCATCCTGCCATTTGATGGCAAGATATGAAGGGGACATGAACTGTAACACCCTTTGCCTGTAGTTATTGTTAAAATTGAGACAGGTTTGCTAAACTGATTAGAGAAGAAGCCTGAAAATACTTTTTGCAGTGTTTCTACAAGAGTCAGGTGCCCAGGTTTAACGCTGCCAGTGGAAGGTGTTTGACAAGAGGGAGCTCGCCTTGCCATCTATGCAGAGGGAGCCAGCAGCAACACGATGGAAGCAGTTACCTGGAACTAAAGGGGGATTCACTGAAATAAATATGCCAGGGGGCTTGGAAGGCTGAATTGGCTGCCATCTGAAGAGATGGCTTCACGGCCTGTTTACACACATTGTTGAATCCAGAGCATTGATTCTATGTTTGATGTGAAAAGAAATTAAAGCCCTGGTCTCATTAGATAACCGGTTATGGTTAAAGATCACAGGGAGACTCTCTCTTCCTTTGTATGTCACTGAATGGGTCTCAGCAGGCAGCTCCTTGTGCACAATTGATTTCAAGCCGAGTTTTGTCTGAAAGATGCTTCTAGATTATAGCAAGAAAGCATTCTATAATCCTTCTGCCAATGTAGTTATGTTTAACAGACATTCAACTCTTATCACTGATTGATAACACTTAACTCAAAACATATTTAAGCTTTAGGAATGTCAATATTTTGCCGCCAAGTGAAGGTGACCCTTGCTCTTCTTGTTTGCTAAGTGTGCGCAGTGGTTTGCTGGTAAATTTGTAAGGGTGGTTATGTGGGCAGGCTGTTATGGATTTGCTATCTTAGCCTGAAGTGTTTGCTGCTGATTATGTGATTAAATCAATAATAATTTCTGTTTGGATCCTGTGCTTCTGGATTCATCTTCTTTTCCATGTTGTGGAGCAGAACAATGGACTCTTGCACTTGAGCCTGGAGTGCTTTGTTGTTAAAGAAATGCCAAAGGTACGGCAGGTGGCTTCCAAATCTCTTTAGAAAGCAAAATATTATAACAGCTCTACAGGTAAATAAACCAGCGAGGCCTTTGTGGCAAAGGAGGTGAACATGACAGGTGCAGAATAGGGGGCTCCTTTTAATCAATGCTACTGTTTATTCTGGCTTACCTGAAGTAGTGCATATCCTGCCAAACTGCCTTCATTCCATATTAAACAGATATTCTTTTATTCTGATACAGAGTGAATTTACATTTAAACAGGCACAGCACTCGCATTCACAGCATATGGTCATTCTAGCCACCCCGGCGGTTTTACATTACAACACAGGAGGTCTGTGTGATGCACTTCACAGGACAAAGAGGATTTCCTCTCTCTTTCTTTTTCTCCCTCTCTTTTTCCTTCCCCCTTGCCCTCCTCCCTTGCCTCTTATACACACAGAGACACAGAAACCAACACCAAGCAAAGTATATTAGGAATTCCACAGCATTCGGTATGTAGTGTGAGCAGTAGATCTACATCAGGGAAAAGTTGCTGTTTTCCTGAAGTTGCTCTAGGCTCAGAGTAGGGGGGGTTTTGCATTTTTTTTTTCTGTAGCTTTTCTCCAGCTAAAGAAACCATCATAATTATAGAAACTCATGTATAATATGAACCACATTGGATGAATCTTCAACACTTGGAGGGGGAACCTCCTTTAATCCTTCTTTCCAAACTCCTTAGTGGCTAAAGGGGCTTTACCTTGCAAGCAACTTTTGTGCTGCTCAAGCTCCCAGCAGGAAAATCTGGGACAATTCAATGTCCCAGCGGAAATCACTAGGACACCAACAGATCTTTTAACATCAGAACATCTGGTCAGTCACCTTATCCCATTTGGATAAACAGAACTTTCTTAATCCGGCTGTGTTAGAAAACTGATTGAAACTGAAGGTAGTTTAATGGTTATAGGATAGCACTTGGCTAATGTTTTAACACTGAGAGCGTAGCACACTGTGATGGACAACAACTGTGCTAATCAGTTCTTTTAAACAACAAATTGCTTGTAGCAATGTTAAATATCACTTTTTAAAAATGGCACAGCAACCTCAGGGAACATGGTCTTCTCTACTTATGAAAGAGGAGTTTCCTAAGGTGATCATTCATCTATTAACAACAAAAGGCACTGCTCATTCAATATATTTAATTAACACTGAAACTGAGGCTGGACAAATTCATTTTCACTCATCTTAAGACTGTTTCAGAATTCCTACCAAGCTCTCATGTTAGGGCCACATGGATGGCACTTTCATAGCTCAGATAAAAGCAGCAAGGAATGAAGAAGAGATGAAAAAACTTGGGGTAGAAAAACATTTATTTTGATTAAGGTTGGAGAAAATTAAATATCCCAGGGTTTTGAGGAATAAGAAAATTTGTCTTCAGAAGCATCAGATACTATAATGAAATTCAATATAGTAATATGTAAATACTGCAGACTAAAAGTTTGAGTATGTGTGTAAAAAAAAAAAAATCAGCACTGGAAATGGAAGTGGAAGACTGAAAGACAGCAAAAGGAGATTCTATATCGATATGCAAGTATTAAAGATCCCAACAGCATAGCTTTCTTGTCTCCATTTCTAAGTGTATCAAAAACACCTGATTCCATATGCAGGGTGCTTTTTCAAAACAGTTTTAGGCAGGCAGTTCTGTGCTACAAACCTTCACACTCAGGCTTATCCACAATACAGGATATCCCTGTTTGTTTGTTGCACTAAGGCATCTGGGCAGGATGTGACCCACAGCAGCCATCTGTGTGTGACCTTTGTTGATGAAGAGGTACTTCAAGTGTACCTGGTGGGCAGGGTTAGGTCTGCAGCTGGGGAGGAGGGGGGTGTAGGCTCCCACTACCAACCCACTTTGTGGGCTTCTATCAAATTATTTGCTACTCATAGTGAAAAGGAAGGGTAGGTTACTGTAGGAAGAGATATTATTCAGAATTTTAGAAGATACTTTGTTGTGAAAATAGTAAAATCATCTAAGCCTGGGGCAGATAGAGGGAAATTCATGGTTCCACACTCTCAGTTAGATCAATGTTTACAGCGGGGGGGGGAAGAAAGAAACAAAATAAAACAAAGAAAGGTATGCTTGTCTTGGCTCTCCTCATTGTAAATCAGGACCAACTCCATTCAAGTCAATGGATTTACACCAGTATATGATCAAAATTGATCCTACTGAAGCCACAGTTGCACAAATATTTTCAGAGAACCTTATTCACAAATTCTAGGGACGCTGACACTAATTGCTGACTTTGAAGAGGAATTATCATGACTTGGTAGTTTCCTATTGCTCCAGGTGTGACGTTTTTCAATGGCTTGGTTGTTCAAAAAAGATAACAGTGAGAAGGTCTTGGTGAAGGCATCAAGGGAAAATTCACTGAAAAAAACGGGCAGAATCTGGCCCCAGTGATGAAATCAGCTGTGTTATACTAATGTATTATACTAATTCATTGCTAGTACTGTTCCCTTGAGGAAATGTGGAATATGAAAGACAAGCTACCAAAAAGGAACTAAGAGGGGAAAAGTACCAGATGTACAGTAAATAAACAGGATCCTTAAGTGAACAGGCATTCTATATAAAAGGGATGCTGTTCCTTTTCTGGTGCTGTGTTGGTGGTTGACATCTGACTATCCAAATACCTCACATCTCCAGAGAAGAAAATGGCTGGAAGGCCTCAGACACTCAGAATCCTCTTGCTGTCCTCATTTGTTGGCCAATAAATCTCATCACACTAAATATTTTAATTCTTCCATGTAAGTGCAAGACATACTGCACAGAGGGGAAGACTGCAACAGAGAAGGTTGTATTTGATCCGTCTTTTTTTGTGCCCCATGCTGTATTTTCCACTCATATTCTTTGGCAGCAATCAGCAGAGAAGAGTGACAGGAACTAAGAGAATTCAAATCCTTCTAAATCCACTGATATTCCTGATCCTTAAACACACATCTTTTAACTTATAAGGGGACGCCCACAACTTCCAATTGTGAATCACCATGAGGGAAACAATGTAGTCTGAAGCTGTGTGGTTTTGAATAGTCCTTTAGGTATGCATTTTCTGGGTATAAGTGCAAAGTGAGGTGACAGGCTAATTTTTAACATTTTTTGAGGAAAATTCCTTGTTAAATTTATTTTGAAGTAAGATATATACGCTAGAGGATTTCCTTCCTTTCTTTCCCCCAGTCTATTCTGATTTATCTTGCCATCACTTGCCTCTGCCAGTCTAGCTCAAACATAGATAGGAAGACCCAGACAGCCCTAGAGGCATGGTGCTTCATAGTCTACTTTGCCTAATCTGGACTCACTGGTCCAGGTATGGGTATTCCCTATTACCTGTCAACATATGACATGAAACTTTTGGAATTGTTGCTGGACTGATGTCCAGAAATGGCCTTTCACTAATACAGTGAGTCAGAGAAAGGAGTTCTGGACTTTGCTTATTGATGGCCAAATATTTAATACATGAGAATTACTTTAATATAGGAATTACTCTTGCAGATGTATGCAAATTCCATGGATTTTCTTTTTGTGCCTGTCATCTCCATCCACTCTCCTGATTTTGGTTTTTTTTAAAGAGAAAATCATTCATCATCTGTAAATAAACCTTGTATCCCTGAAGAGTGGATCACCTACACCTTTGCTGATCTTAGAGGCTTTGTGTCAGCCGATTCCAAGCTTCTGTGGCATCTCTGGGTGGTTCAAAGCAGGCTTCCACTGGAGACTCACCCTCTCAGGGAAGTAGGAAGAAAGAAATTTGGCTGTCCAGCAGCCCCATTTTTTGTAGTAGGAGAATTTGCATAGCCACTTGGGATGCATAAGTGCAGAGCCTGTACCTTTGAAATTGTCTGAGCATTACCTCCTCTGACTGATTCTGAGGGCAGAAAGTGTCAACAAAGGCTTCTGCTTCCTCCTTCACCACATTTAGGCAGGGTTGTAATGTATATCACTACACAGATATATGTGCAGATGTTTGTATACCCTTGTGTGCCTACTTTTCACATTTCACACACGCTTAAGAAGATTTTGCCTTGCATTTTTGTTTGCTCAGATACAGGCTCACCCCACACCCCCCTTTTGTTTTTTGTTGATGTTATACTCATTTTACTCTGAGCAAGCTAGTTTGTCCCTGTCCTCTGAGGAAGTTCAAGGTATAATGAGCAAAGCATCCGGATTAATTAAGCAACCTGGTGCAATTTCCCCTCCCCCACCCCCACTCCTCCTCCCATGGACTAGATTGGATCTAATCCAAACCAAAGCAGCCTCAAAGTCAGTCTTCAGCCAACAGTCAGTCCATTCTGCTGACATCCAAAGAATGGTTTTACTATATAAATGATAAGAAATACCCTTACTAAGACAAGAAGCCCTTTAAAGACATTACTGTCACCTTCTCAAATGTTTGCAGTGACTCCAGTCTCTTTCCAAATACTGAACAACATTTGCAAACTTTTCTGTTGTCAAGCATCCCAGTGAAACGTGATGCTTCAGAGCATATGAACTGGATGCCCACAACAACTGACTCCTCTGAATGCCTCGGCACCACACACACAGCAGACTAGACAAACTCTTTCCTCTTTATTTATAGTAACTTAAACTTGGGCTTGGGCAGCACCAGGTATGTCAAATTACCTTGCTCATGAATCTTCAGGAAATTATTGCTCTCTCTACATAGTGCCATGTCCTTTAAAATGTGCAAGGGGGAGGGCATTGTGTTCCCAACTGGGGAGCCGCTGTTTTAAAGCATGTAACTGATACTGATTTATGCTCTAGACAGAATTTATAGCAAGATAGAAAAGGTTATGTTTTCATTGAAAATTTACTTCCATCATTTTCTTTAACCATCTATCTTTATGCAATCTCAGCAGCTATCTCAGTCAACCAAGTGAGTCATTGGGCTCTAAATGAGGGGACTGCTGTGGGTTCTTTGTGGGTCTCCTTTTTGGAAGATTGTCGCTATTTACTGCAGAGAGGTCATTTAAAATAGAGATCACAAACATATTTCTATGCTATGCATGTTTTGTGCATAATTTAAATTTTTGTATTAGTGTATCTTTCTTCAGCTTCTCACACAAGCACTTCATATTGCCTTCTATAGGCAGTAAGTGTGATGCACAGCCAGCTCAAACAGATAAAGTATTAATGCTTTGGTCACCTGAGGTTACTAACTTTACTGATGTGACAGGATGGTTCTGGGTTGAGTGAGTATGTCCTGGACACAGGAGGCCAGATAATGCATAATGCTCTTGTTTTGCATAATGGAACCATATCATTTCATGTCATGGGGAGGCAGAAAAGCCCTAAAGATAAGTTTGAACAGAGGGAAAGCATAAGATTTATTTATTGCTATTTTCTAAAAGAAGAGTCTGCAGAATTAAGGGACCTGGGGATCCATTCTCCAGCTAAAATCATTAGAATCTTCAATAAGCATCTGCTATTTGGCACTCTATCTGTGCCTCCTACACAGCAGTGACTCTCTGGTCAGATGACTCTTGCACATACTTTTGAGGCTATTGATTGGTAGGAGAATCATATCATCCTGTATCCTCTCACTTTTTCTCATGTGACAGTTAGAGGGAGGCAGGATGCTAAAAGTCTCCAGCAATGGGGACTGCCTAAGGGTAAAATGGCAAAATGACCCATTCTCATCACTGTCTGCAAAAACAACTAAGCTGAATACTGGACTTAGCTCCTCAGACTCGTCTATGTGCTGTGACAAACTGTTTTGGGAGGAGTGGGCAGCAAACAAACATCTTTTAGCAAAATGCCATTGCTTGGAAACTCTACTGGGAGGGGAATACTTTACAGTCATAACTACAACACTAAGGTTGATGAAGTGAAAAATTTCAGTGGCCCATAGTGTGCTGACTTCTTCTGAATAAATATTTCAAAAATACACCTTTGAAAGGTATTGAGTTTTATACAGGAATCATAGCAGAAAGCTCAGCAGCTGCATCTTGCCAGATGGAGAGCTACACATGACTGTAGCTAAAGAGTGTTTCTGGCAGAACTGAGGATTTTAGAGATGCAATCTTCTCTTGATTTCCACATTGATATTCCATAGACAGTGGAGAAAGCTGCAGTTTTACAAAGGGGATGTGCAAGGCAGATTGCAACACAAGAGATATTTGTAGTGCTTGTTGTTCCTATGCAGTTTAGTGGGAGCTCAGAGCACTGCAGGAATTGCTAGAGTACATGGTCAGTAATCACACATTCTAGAGTTCAGGGTAGTCTCCCTGAAAATTTTTACCACTAGTACTTTAAAACATACTTGAGAATAAGGAATTACTAGAGGCCAAATTTACAAGTTCTTATAAGTTTAGAGATACGAATAATTTTTCTTAATCACCATCCAGTGCAGATCAGCTTGAGTGAGCATTTCTTTCCCTCATGGCTCTCTTCTTTAATTGTCACATCTGTGCAGGATCCCCAACAGTGACACCTTGCAATGGAGAAGCACCCAGGAGATGTGAAGGTGAGCTCAGAGTGATGCTTAAAGAGGACTGGATTTGAAGGCCTCTTAGTGATTCTGAACAAGGTGGAACTGAACTCAGCATCTTGAGGCAGAAGTTAGAGCTTAAAATCTGTTATTTTTCTTTTATCACTGAATTCTTATACTAGGATGAGTTTCCTTCGTAAATCAGCATAGATGTCACACTCCTCTCATTCCATTTTGTAGAATGATCCCTGATTTTAAACATCAGACTGCAATTAAATGAAGGAAGCTTCATTGTGCTCTCAGTTCTCTGATATTACATTTGAATGATTGGTACACATAAGATCTCAAAGTCTGAGGCTCCATTAGTTCTTCCTTAGTCGAGATCCACCATGAAGCATCCGAACACCTCACCAACCACAATCCTTTCACCACTGACACTTATTTGCAGCTTTCTGTACTTTTTTAATACAAGACATTTTTCAACTGTAGCATCATTCTCTTAAGCTTCAATAAATGCTAGATAATACTGGCTGAAATCCTAAAGTATTTTATTTCTCATCAGAACTTTTCTGAGTATCAAAACAGCCTCTGCAAAAATATTTGCAAATAAGTGATGAAACAAATGGAAAGAAGGAAAATTATTTTGTGAAAATTCAGTCTTTGTTTTGTGCTACAGTTCAAAATCAATACAGCCAGCTCTGCAATAGCTAACTAACAGCCTAGAATTAGCACAATCAAATGGTTAAAAGTTAATTGAAACCAATGTGTGTTGAGATCATAGTGTGTTTTGTTTAGGGTTTTTTTTCCCCAAGCAAAGTGCTATGTGTTATTCAGTCACAGAGCATAAAACAGGTCAAAGTCAGCAAGTCGCACGGAGAACAGGATTAATACACTCTGGTGCTAGTGGGCTAACACACTGCAGCAGCACACCGGTGGCTAAATATTTAAATTATATGTATGTCAGTGTGCAGAACAACTTGAATGCAACCTGCTCTCTCCTTCCTATAGTCCGGCTGTGAATCCTGAATAACATTCAAGTTCAGAGCAGCCACCCCCTCTGACTATCACAGAGTTAACTGGCCTATTGTGGTGCTGCTGCCATTTTTCCCCTTCATTTTTTCTCCCAGCATACTGGGGGTATTTTCAATTAAGAAGAATTCAATTTTGAATCACAGTTTTGCAAAGTGTTCAATGCTAATGAGTAAACATAGGAGGACTCGGTAATAATAATTCATAAGCAGCAGGAAGAAAAGTGTGTGCTTTGTTGTTGGACTGGTTGGAGCCAGTTCATTTTATAGAATTTCATGCCAGCTACACTCCATAAATTTTTCACAATGATCATAAAATACCTTTTTATTTTATTTTTTTTTCCTTTTGTTGCTCTCCAGAGTTTATTCATTACACATGAAGCATATCTGTGCTGTGAAATCCGTTACTAAATACCTCAGGACCTATCATGCCACTGTAATTTAAATTGAATGTAACAATAATCCAGCCTGATTGCCCAGCTCACTAGTTAATGTGAGGATATTTGACTCTGTTAATCACCACAATAGCCAGGTCACATTTCCACCATTGCATAAGTAAACAGATTAACCGGCATGCAGTGCAGCCCTAACAAACATCTCGCTGGTGACATTTGCAGCACAGCAAGCTACAGCCTCACCTCCAGAACAAGAAATTGGCTCTGGCACTGCAAACCACAATTTTAATCATATACATGAAAACCCAAAACTTTTTAAAAGAGGCTTAGATAAAATACACGTGCATTAGAGAATTAACCATTCTGAGAATGGCACTCGAGGCAGGCGGGTTATTCAGCACATGCATATTCACACACAGAGCTCTCTCTTTCTCCCACTAAAGCTTTATTGCCCATCTCAAATATAGCTCAGGCTACAAAGAGATTTAGGTGGATTGATTTTACATTATGTGAGGTCTGCCTCTCACTGTGCAACGTGTTATGACAATCAGATTTTCTGTGTTTTGCTCTTTACCTTGATCATACGCTGAATGTAACTCTGAGCAACTTCTAAATTACCGTGTTAGCTACCTCTCAGGTCGCAACTTCTGAATGTTGGAATGGGTAAAAAGATAACAGTAAGTGCTGTAGTAAGATTTTTTTTTCTTTTTTGTTTAGCATATGTTATAGAAAAGAGGGAGAGGAAGAAAGAAAAAATAAAGAAAGCACAACAGTGATGGTAAAAGCTGATAAGATTCAATCAGGTGAGATCACAGCCTTGCTATTGTACCACTATTTTTCAAAATTGCCCTTCCCCCCTCCCCTCTTAATCCACTTTATGTCCCCAGCAGTTGGGATAAGAGCTGGAGTGGATAATATCATTTTGGTTTGTCTCAGCAATATGATGCTATCAGGGCGTTGGCGGTTCTTTTAATTAAGGGTGAGCACGCTAACATGTTGGGCAAATATACGTTATAAATCTATTTCTGTATTATCTGGAGAGCAGCATTGTAAGAGCTAAGATCTTGAAGCTTAATCTAGGCCTTTGTGATCTGTTTTGTAACCTGGTGTCTTGTCTGCCGTGGAAATGCTGTCTTTTAACAATGTAAAGGTTATATATCCACCATGACTTCTGTTTTGCGCATTTTATAGGAGGTCCGAAGTCATCAGGGTCTCATCACGTTAAAGCTGCCACCCCTCAGCCTTAGTGGCTGATATGTATTTTTGACACAGAGTAATCCAAGTAAGGTTACAACCCAGCAACAGCAGCTCCTGTTGTATTTTTACCTCCTGCTGTCTACTTTTTCCCTTCCTGTTGTTTATTTTGAGAGACAGAAAAACAGGAAGGAAAAAAAAAAAAGACATTGCTGCTCAGCCAGTAGTAAAACTTCTTTTATGGGCTGGCCTTGTAGCCTAATACTACTGACACCAAGGATTTGAGAGAGGATCCTGAAGAAGCAATACACACAGCTCTCCCTCAGCTGCTCTGGCTCATGACCTGAGGGAAGCGCCGAAGGAGCTCTCTTCATCTCTTTGCTGCCAGAAAAATGATTGGCTCAACATAGGTTCAAGGATGAGAGACACCAAGCCAGGGACGGGGAGGGACTTCACTTACTGAAATTGGCCAGGAGGACAAAACAATTTCTCTTGTGAAGAAAGAGGGCAAAAAAGCCTGAGAGCAAACATTATAATAGGACAAGAGAATATATCATCGACACGCAGGCAGGTACCAGAACACAAAGTTATGACATATTTTTTCCCCAAGAAAATGTTTACAGTTCACACCACATCTAAAGTGCTGCCACTATTGAATGAGGCTGGAAACAAAGCTGACTTAGTGGTTTCACATGCTTTTATATAACCCTATAATTTTTTTAAAGTGCTTTGTTTCATAAAATGAAATTATGTAGGCAATTAGTCTATACTGTGCACTAACCCCTGTTATGCCTTGGCTAGGAAAGGGAATTTAAAAGAACAGAGTTATTTCATTTAAAAACAGGTTATTTTGTATGCTCTGCAAGTTTTTCGTTAAAAAGTCTTATATTTATTGTACAAATGAATTATTTCATTGGTCTTCCTCACAAATGCTTTGCAAAATGTTAAAAGATTACATTTACTTGAGCACATATATCCAGAGCTGAAAGCTCTATTACCTGGGAAAATAGGTGAAGTAGGAGAGGATGGTGACCTGAACTGGAGCCTGTTACACCGATATTGGGAGCAGCTCTGGGCTGGTAACTCATAAAGAATCAGCTGGTCTGGTATTGTTTCACCATGGCTCCCTGAAAACCTGGCTTACATATAATATGAAGCATCAGTTCAGGGAAAGAAAGGTAAGAATAGAACTGGAATGGACAAAGAAGCATCCTCATAGTCCAAAGTAATGGTCACTACTTCTTGAAATCTGCAGCTTGCTCAGACAGGGAGATGCCAAATGGAAGACTCCCTGCATCTGACAGACCTGGGGGAGGATAGACAAAGTGTGGTTAGAGTGTTTAATCCTTGAAGGACTCTGAAACGTTTCAGAAACACAGTGAGAAGTTTTGTTTTTCTTGTTATTGTTATCCCATTTTGTCACTGGCAAGTCTAATGGTAGCAACCAACTCCAATAGATCTGAGCAGGGATTGTTTACATGGCAAGCGGAAGGTACCAGCTGTCTCTGGGTTTCAGGTTTTCTCCTTGACTGTGCAAAAGAAGTCAGAAAGATCTGCTTGATCAGGGGAAGTAGTGCTGTCAGAGTTGCCTGGAATTCTTCAGTTTGCATGGTTTGATGCAACATTTAAAGGCATCCCAATAAAATTCTGCAGTTTTTCGGAAATAGAAAAGGGGCTGCAGAGGAGCCTGTAAAAGAAGTTTAACTTCCTGGTCTAAATGACATGACAATATACTAGAGAGAAGGCCAGTTATCACAGTGACAGAAGACAGAAGCAAGATAACAAAGATACATTGGATATTTCACCATGAAGAACACACCACACTACAAAGACACAAAAAGCAGAGTTTTCTGGAGCAAAATATGAGGCTACGATGGACTGAGGAAAAGGAATCTGAGACCATTGTTGATCTTCTGGAAAATCTTACCCAAACTTTAGATTCACACAAAACTTGATAGCAGAAAATGATTTGAATTTTGGAGGATGTTTTCTTACATTGTTACTACACTAAGCAGAGCTCATAGGCAATGCTGTGCACTACTGCAAGTTCTCCAAATGTGTAAGGTCCCCATGCCCAACCTTTGCACTGCAGCATTAGAGGTATCCAGACTAATTCTGCCTGGGCTGAGATGTTGTCACAACCTCTTGCAGATGCCAGGTCATTAAATGTGTGCTAGTGTCTGTCTTATCATGGTACAATATTTGGGCTAATTTATAGCTCTGTACTTCCATTTCTGGAATGTTCATTGGCTATGTCTATTGTGTATATAGTAGCAATACTGCAAGGATGCTTCTTCTAGGATAGAAAAATGAAAACAAAAAAGAAAAGAATAGCTAAATTGCATCCTGTTGCCAACCATGAATTAATAATCAAGAACTCAGATTTCTTTGACTTGTAGGAAGAGGACAGAAATCACTCCGACTTATATTATAATAATTTCATTCAACATTTTTGAGTTACCTTCATCACAGCTACGTTCTGTTCCTCAGCACTCTTCTCCTCACCAGTAAACAGCTAAATTAGGTTCTCTTTGTACCACTCAATGTGCTGAAACTCTCCTTTTTTTCTATATGCTTTTTATTTCATCAGGATAAGGTATACTAAACAAGCATTCTCCAAAAATATTAATACTCTGCAAATACCTTTCATACTACTTCAAATAAAGCATTAAATGATACCTTTTGACAGAGCTACACAGGATTTAACTTGCTCCATGTGTTTTTTCTAAGTATTGAAGAAGAAAACTATCCATGAAATAATAACACAGCAGAGTAGATCAGGTGGAAGAAATCAGAATGCGTGGAGAGCTCTTCAGCCTATTCACAGGTTCAAGTTCTGTCAACGACACCTGACATTCCAGTAGCAAAATACACCTTGAAAACTATAGGTGTCTGTGAAGGGCAGGGCTCTGAAGAGCTGCTCACTGAAACATTACCCACTGATTTTCCTCTTCAGCTTACAGCTGCTTGACTGTTTTCTTTAGACTCCCAGAAAGGAGCCAGGATTTTTTTTCCAATTTGATCAGAAATCACTGAGATTGATGAGGTGTTGATAGGCAATTTCTGTTGATCCCAACCATTTTCCCCTGACAGGCTTTCAGTTGTAGAGAACTTTTGTAAGGGAGATAGACAGATGAGACGGTGCCACTGCTGCCCAAGTTGTTTGCCACCAATTGTGGCAAGACTGAGCAAACTGAGAGTTCTTGCTTGCCCTCGTAGTCTTAAAAGCGCTAGCAAAACTAACTGCATCGCTGGGGCTGTTACAAGGTAGAGGCCTCAAGCTGAAAACATGGAGGCAGGCTTGCTGTTATCGTCAGCTTTCCCTTTAGTTGGTTTTCATGGTCCCTATTGCAATCATAGGCAACCTTCTAGGCTGCTGTTTTCCAAGGTTTGACAGAAGCCAGATGTAGTTGGTAAACCTTATGATGTGGTCAGCAAGAAAATATGCAGTATCACAGTCCCCTAATGCTGGGCAATGTTATACACCACCATGAGGTATGTCTGTTTTGCCAAGTTGGTCTATAAGCATATTTTCTGATTACAAAATAATCTCTTTGTAAAGATAAGACATTGTACAGAGTTGTGAGACATTCTGGTGGAGGGCCATATGCCCCAGAGAACTCAGCTGAGATAAGACTAGAGCAAGAGCATTTGGAATGCACTTGCTTTGTGTCAAAGTGTACATATAAATTTAATACTGTATTGGCTTTTGTACTGTGAAAAGAAAAATACAAGGATCTGGATTTTAATGGTGATGACTTTGCCTGAATCTCCTTTGCTTTCAAAGGTGCAGATTGAATCCAATATTATTTTAAAGCACTTATGCAGATTTATGATAACATCTGCAAATTAGTTTAAACTGCTCTTGTTTGCCATTTCAACAGAAAATTTTGCCTTTTTGTTCTCAAATCTTATCTCACTGATCTTCCAAAAGAGAAAGGATGGAAATTAATTTATGAGCATACCCTTCTTTCCCTAACAAACAGGCCTGAGCACCCCACAAGTATACCCCTAATTTATAGCACAAAGAGTTGACACAGCAGTGGCACAAATTATCCAGAACTTTTCAGAACTTCTGGCTACCCCTTCAAATCCTCTCCAGCCCACAGAAAGCCTCTTCACCATTCAGGTGGCTCCATGGCTCACATTACTCCCCAGCTTGTCCTCAGGGAAAAACTCCTCACAATGTAGTACTTCCCTACAATTCCCCAAAATCAAGTCTGAGCTAATAAGGCACAATTCTGCCCACTGAGCAAAAAATTTTTCCAAAGGAGAGGTGTGTTCAAGTCAATGAACATGGTGAAACCACGGTTTTATAAGGTTAGGTGATTTATGCTGTGTAAATAGTCATTGTAGATATTTCAGGGAAAAGTCTTGACTCGTTTAATTTCTGGTGATATCTTATGGACTGATTATAAAAAACAGGAGCATGCCCAAAGATTCACACGAATTTTTCAAACACAAAGATAAAAAAGATTAAAAAAAGAAAACAAACTTCAGTGTTATTCAAGAACCTGCTCAGCAACAATCAAACAGTGTTCTAGTCATAAATCCAAAACATAGCATCTTATGGGCACAGAATCTAAGGAGTAGAAGAACCATTCTGACAGTAACACCATTATTAATGCACCTCAACATTATGCATCTTGGATCATTAGGACTCAACATTAGGGCTGTTCTACTGTGCCTGACTGTCCACAGCAGTTCCCAGTGAACTATTTCAGGGTCTAAGTACTGCCAGAGCACAAAGGTAGTCTGCCCATGTCCCATTTTTCTAGGTGGTAATATTCTAGTGAGGAGGGGTTAACTCTGAGCAGTCTGGAACTACAGTTCTGGTTTGCTCAGGCAGTTAGCACTGTGTCTGCTTTTGCCCAGAAAGCAGCCATCCTGGAACAGATGCAGTGACGCTTCTGTTTCAACCTCAAATCTAAACAAAAAGTAACCTTTTGCTTGCCATTTTTAATGCCCATGATGAAGAATCAGATTATTTATTTTTGCCAAACCCATGCTAACAGGACTTTCTGGACATAAAGTTTTCAGAAGTCTTAGTGAAATATTTGGGTGATACAGAAACGTGAACCAAACTCCAGAGACCACATTAAGAAGATGACTCTACTATCTTGTGTCTGGATCTGTCTTAGATTACCATAATTGATATCTGTTACTACCTATTTGAATGCTACCAGACATTCCTACTCGTACCAAATGTGCTGCAGGAGATGCAGAACATATACAGCTCTCTTTACTGTGCTAAAATAGCAATTAAATAGCAAGATTTACATTTACCACCTCCCCAATGTAAGGACAGCAGTGTTGGGTTCCAGATTTTCTACTGATGTTGCTGAATGTTTCCTCAGTTCTCTTCTGTTGTTCTTTTCCTACACAATTTGGAGAGGACAAAAAATAGGTAAGAGGGAAACAGCATCCTTCTTTAAAGTCATCATATCTGTGACTTGCAACAATGTAGGCTACTAAAAATACCCTTTTCTCACTCAGTGCTGCACATATGAATATCTTTTATCAACGGCAAAATCTGTCTGAAGGTTGTTCACAGCTTGTTGGACTTGACCAAATTTGTTAAAAGGGAGAATTCTCCTGACCTGGCAGACAGTGAATATTTGGACAGAATTTGCTTACTTTATCTGTGAAGTGAGCGTTTAGCTCTTGATCATTGTTATATATAACTGCATACGAGGTATCTACAAACAATCCAATATGCAGGTTTTGAGACCAGAAAAATACGGTGCTCCTTATTAGTCTCAACAATTTCACAGACAAAACAGAGACAGACAGTCCAAACAGGAACCATGAAATGCCACAGCCATGAAAGGGAATATTTTCATTCCCAGGTGCATTACTTGCACACACAATCATCACCAAACTTTGTAACTACCCACTGTGCGGTAACAGTGCTCCCTGAAAAAGCTCTTAAACTCTACTTTTCACTGTGCTTGCCCAGGGCTCCAGGAAAAACTCACCAGCCTCAATGATTTTAACCCAGGTCTCTGCAAATCACGCA
>VYXF01010313.1:313077-353207 GCA_013397295.1 Polioptila caerulea | reverse complement strand
TTCTTTTTCCTGCCCCATATTGTCTACTTTACTATAGACACTTAAATTCAAAATAATGGTATCCAGAAAGTTCAAATTAAATTCCGGAAAATTAGGAACACCAATAAGCACAGAACAAATGAGTGCATCTCTAAATGAATATCAAAAAGGACAAAATAGACCTAAAGGCTAAACTTCCATAATTTTCATGTAGAAATCTTGCTATGATACCAAATTAAATATGTAAAAAAGGATCCCTTTGAATTTAGTTTTTGTAACAGGTCAGGCCTACAACATGATTAGTCAAAATATTAGTGGGAATACCTCAATGTCACTGCCATTTACAAAGACTACTGAAAAAATGGACTGAAAAGAGCTTCTGCTGTTAATGCTTTCTTTTAAAATAGAGGAGAGTTTGAGTTTTGCTTTTTCTTTTTTTTTATAGGGAGATCTTAATTTAGAACTTGTATTCTGCATTTTATCTTTTCTTAAAATGTTATTAGCTGATGTAATTTTAGAAGAGTTTACTAGTAACACAAAAGAAATTGGGAAAGTAGCATTTGCCCATGAACAAAAAACAAAAAAAAAAGGAAGTTCATCCACCTTTAGCTGGAGTCTGGATATCAAAATAGCTATACCTGTCATAGCATCACTGGTTAATGAATAGCCAAAGTCATCCTATGAAACCACGTATCAACTCATTATTTTAAGTTAAAAAAATTTATTATGGACAATACCAGACCATGGGAGTTCTGACAGATGACACTGCTACCTAAGAATAATTCTTTTAAAATGAAAATCTAACTGCAGTTGTTGACATATTCATGACTGAAACTTAGTCATGTTTCTTCTTATTACTGGGATTTAGAAAAGTCAGGATAATTTTTGTAAGACACACTACAAATGACAAAGAGGTGCACAAACTCCGGCGCTCCCCCCAGTGTATGCATACCTTCAATTAAGCACATCCCATTGAGACTTCTGAACACTGTTGACAATTGACAATAGCTTGTGAAGATAATCAAGCATTAGTTTTAAAATGAGGATACAGCAGACGGTGGTCTGGAAGTATAAAGGTCTGTTTCTTCAAATGAATTCTTTCGGCAATTCTAGTTGTGAATATACCGCTGAGGACTGCAGAAGTTTGGGAAAATAATCCATGAAGTGACCTGTCCTGCTTCTTTCTGACTGTGCTCTCCATCTCTCATCACAGATGCACTGCTGCATTGACCAGCTCTATGGTTAGTCCTGGAGGAGAATAGATTTGCTGATTCCAGACACTGTTTGGAGGTGCCTACCTCCAGACAGCCTGACGTGGATTTACAGAAGGCAATTTATATTCCGATCTCTAGTTGCAGATGCCCTTCAGAAGAAAAAGGTCATTGATCTAAAATCCATGAGTATTTTCTCCATCTTACCTTTTTCCAAGACTGAATGAAATGTTGTATGTCCCTACAGCTGAAAATTTTGCCTTCAGTCTTGTATTTCTATATTTTTAGAAAATTATTGTCATAACCTTGCGTGTGTATCTCCATATGCTTCAGAACATGCTTTGGAGCACTCCTGTGGCCTGTAGGCTGGCTGAGCTCAGTTTTCACAGGGAAGTATTACTGGAACTTTAAAACAATGTTAACCTGAAGCAATGTCTCCATTTTCTGTAGCAGCTTCTTCTGACCTGACTTCAGTTCCTATCCACCAGTTATATTTGATCTGGATAAAAAAACAATCTTTTTCTAATTTCTCCCCTCCCTTCCTAAATTGATGAAGTTCTTCCTGTGCTTCAGATATGAAAGGACCAATCCTCTTTCCATACAAAGGATGTCTTTGATAATATGTTTACGCTTATGATGATTTTCACTTTAAAGTTGATTAAAAACTTGTTAAAAAACCACTAAAAAATATTCAGTTTATAATACACAATTGTTGTGGGAAACTCAGTAGATGTTGAAAGTGAAAAAAAATATCATTATTTTTTGCCAGAAATAATTAACCACAACATGCAAGGGCTTGGTTGTACTATGTAGTATTTATTTGCTTGTGAACAATCATTTTAACATGCCTTTAAATTATCTGTAGTATTTTCATTAAATATTGCTATGAAATATTTATTTGTAGGAAAAAAAAAGTTGAGCTGATGTGGTCACATCAGTGAATAAACTACAATTGAATTTAATTCCTGGGGAAAAAAAATTAAATACCAATTGCAAACTAAACCTTTACGATATGGAAAAACAAATAAGTTTTGCCCTATTTAAAATAACAGTTTTAGTTTGCAGTTTATTTCTAAAAGGAAAGCATAAGTTTCTGATACAAGAAAAAAAGGTTTATTGTGTTCTCTGTTTTTACTTTCAAAGGCCTTTCCAACATGATTTAAAAGATTGCCCTTTTTGCAGCTTGTCATGCTCCAATTGCCACTACCAGCAGGATAACAACAATCAGCTTTTGTGAAACACAGGTACAAGGCACAGGTAAATCCTGTGCTTCCTCTGCTGTTTCAGAGTAACTTTGTATTTCAATCTGCATAAATACCTAACTGTAAAAAAGTGTCATCCTTTGCAGGTCCTGACTTCACAGAGCACATGTGTTAATATTTATTTACATCCATAAATGGCTGAATTTGGTAATGCTGATGGCTGCAGACATATTTACTTAAGCCCCCATCATCCCAAGTGAGGGAGAATTCCAGCCTTGAATTACTATAAGAACAAGGTCCTAGTATGAGCTGGCAGAAGAGATCCCACTTCTCTTATGACTATGCATCAGATAATACAGGGTATATGGATATACCCTCTAAAACTGGGTTTTAGGGTCTTACCCTGTCTAGGCCCTCCTGAATAGTGGGTTGGCTGTTAAAAATTAATAATCTCTGTGGAGTTTCAGCAAGCTGTCTTAACAATTCTATGAAACACAATATTCCCTTGTTCTTCTTTTAATATGGTTTAGCTTTGGGTTTTGGGGTTTTTTTCTCTCACTTGTCTCCCCTCCTATTATTCTGCTTTGCAGGCACAATCAGACCATGAGATGAGGCACAGTAACAAGTTTTTTCTAGGTTCAAATATTTTTAATATCTTCTTCTGGGCAGCAGAAATGGTCTAGAAATGGCTTTCTACATCCAGCACAGTTTTTTCCTTGTTTCTTTAAAAATTGTACTTAGAAATGTATTTGGGCTTTTTTCACCATTTCCTCCCAATAAGTTAACTTGACGCTTATTACGTCCCTTGGTGGGGCAGAGTATGTGTGGTAACAGTAGTAGCAGAATTCCAAGGTTAAAACTTAAAACAATAATTTATGGGATATTTTAAGGCGATAGAAGACATTCTGTAATGAATTGGTGAAGCAAATAAATATGTTGAGGCAATCAACAGGGGCAAGTCTTGTCCTATGAGGCGTATCAGAGGGAGCTGGAAGTGTTTAGCCTGGAGAAAAGGAGGCTCAGGGGAGACCTTTTCACTCTCTACAAGTGCCTGAAAGGAGGGTGCAGCCAGGTGGGGGTTGGTCTCTTTTGACATGTCTTAAGTGAAAGGACGAAGAGAAGAGGGTTTAAGTTGTGCTAGGGGAGGTTCAAGTTGGGTGTTAGAAAATATGTTTTCTCTGAAAAAGTGTCTAGGCATTGGAATAACTTATCTAGGGAGATGGTGGAATTTTCAAAGAGTCTCTGGATGCGGTACTTGGGGGTATGGTACAGGAATGATTATGCTGGTGTTGGGTGAAAGATTAGACTGGATGATCTCAAAAGTCTCTTCCAACCTTGTTATCTCTGTGATTCTTTGTTTAATTTATATTTATGGCCAACAAAGAAGAAGAAATGAGTGAATAAATCTCTGTGAAGCAATTTCAGCCTACTGGTGGATAGGTGGGGAGCACAGTAGTTGGGAAGATTGCCAGGACAGGAAAGGGAGCCTAGCATCCCTTAACTATCACAGGAAGTACTCAGCCTAGCAATTGAAAAATGCCATAGAACTGAAAAGTGACAATAGACACACTGTTACATCAGAAAGTTCTATGTGGCAGTGGATTTTTTTAAGTGGAGTGGATAGTTAATAACTGAAAACTAAATTGCAAAGGAAGTACAAGCAAGAAGTAATTTTTGAATAAGTAGAAAAAAATTTGTTGAGTTGAAAAATATACAGTAGTAATACAAAAGGCATTGAATCTTTTTTTGTGGACATGGGTGTATAACCAGAGGGACCAAGATGAGAGCCATGTCCCTGACGAAATCCATCTCCTGCTCTGTGGGTTGGTACTCAGCATCCTCCAGAACAGCAGCCCTGCCAGCCGTGGAACTGTCCATGGTCCTTGTAGGAACTTCCCTGAGGCTGCTTTTATTCGCATGCACAACCAGAAATCCGTGACTAACCCTTCAGCTAGACTGGCTTCCTCCTTCTCATAGAAAACAGATTATCAGAGTTGGATATAAGTTATGGACATTTTCTTCTGAAATTTCATGTACCAGTTTTAACCATTTGATGCTGGGATCTTGTGACCAAAATGTCACTCTTATTTAAGAAGAAGCACATTCCTGGGGGACAAGAAAAGATGCACTTGAAAAGCTTCTCCTTTTTTTTTTTCCTCTTTTTTTTAGCAATTTAATCTTGGTTCAAAAACCTTTCCTTTTTTATTGAAGGAGGACTGTTTAGTGGCAATGGCAGCATACAGTTTCTCAAATTAAGCTTACTCTTAATAAGAAACATGGACTAAAGCTGAAAAAAAAATGAAGAACTTTTGATTTTCTAAGCTTTGTGCTTCTCTTTTTACTAAGCTATATTCTAGAAAACAGATTTTAATAAGAGAGTGCATTGCAGCTTATAAATTTGTTGTATTGATTTAGTCCTTTAAAGTCTCTTTTTGTTTCTTTCAATTCCATTCAAAACACAGTCTCTAAAAAGTGTAATTTTATCAATATTATTTTGCATATTAAAAAAGAAAATGAAAGCATATTACATGAAAGAAAAATAAGATGTTACTTTTAAAAATGGTTAAAAGTAAATAATCTACGCAGATTGACATAGGTCTATCCTATCATACAATTACACAACTTTAAAGAGACCAGTAACAAGTTATTCAAAGCTGACATGTAGCATAGGGCCTCTTTACAGATCTCCAATCTACATCTGGATTGCTTTCATCTTCCTTTCAGCAAAACTCCATCTCAAAACAATCTGTGGAAGAGTTGCATGAGTAAGGAAGTACATGTTGTCTTTTAATCCAAAGGAGACTCTTTAAGGTGTGCAGGGGGTATAAAAATAAGGTTAAAAATTAAATGGTGTAAGCTGGAATGCCAGCAGTCAGATTCTGAATGAGTAAAACCTACATTTTATTCATCTCAGTGTCCAGTGACGAAACTCATAAGAGAGCAAAGTGGTGAGGACCACCTTCCAACAGGCCCACCCATTTCTAATTCAAACACGTAGTTAAAGCAAGATGTTTTACAATCCATGTTGAATGTGCTGCAATGAAAAGGGATGCCTAGGATTCATACTCAGGGCCCTTGGATCTAGTTGTTGACCTTGCTAGAACCACAGCCTCAGGAAGACCAAGTGGCACCATAAATGATTGATCGATCATATCTGTTTACATTCACAGGATGCATTTTGGTTTTTCTTACTGAGTTACATTTGATATTAGTTCTTTCATTTGATCTCTTATGCTTCTGCAACTGTCATAGCTTTAAATTTACAGTATTCACACTTACATTTGTATAGTAGTCATTGATCAAGAATGGAGAACTATTCTTTCCTTTCAAACCCTTGACACTGAAAATTCCTCTAAATATGATCCTAGAACAGAGAAAGGACTACTGATTTTCACATTCAGCGAAGTCACACATTGAAGTAGGATCTTCAAGGACCTGTATAGCCAAGGAAGAGTACAAAGGACTCTACTAAGATTATTTCCTTAGATGTTCTAGGATCTATGGGTCTTTTCGTGGAACTCTAGAGCAGAGATTTAATAACAACTTCTCCAAGATTACTGATTGTGGATTTAATTTTCACCTGTATTTTCAATTCTTATAGTCAGTTTCAAACATTTAGAGGAAAATTTTTCTTGGTATGTTGAAATACTACCTATATGTTCCCTCCACTTTTGGTTACAAGTCTAACTTCTTGACAACTAGCTGTTGCTTGCTACCTGCCAAAGCTTGGGAGATTCAACTTCAAAGAGTTTTCCTGAAGAAAGTACTCATTCCTAATTTAAATTACAAGTATTCATTCTTATAGTGTTATTTAATGTTCTCAGGTTTAGGTATTTTTTCAGGTTTTGGCTGGTTGGTTTTTTTTACCCAGAATAACATAGACAAGCTCAAAAAATAAAGTATTATCATCTTTTCTTCGCAAGCATTTTCTCTACCAGGTTCAGTAATGATAGAATATAATTTGAATAAACTATCAATAATGCATATTATCTGTATTTTTAGACATTCAAAAGTTAAATTCTGTTTGTACATTTTAATTTTAATAGTGTCATTCTGGTTGTTCTTGTTTTCTGTGGTTTTTGGTTGTGCTGCAGACCTACCATGTTGAATTCATACACCTCTTTCAGACTTGTATCGCCACTTGAATGCCTCAAATGTGTACCTTTATGCTCAGAAGTGAGCACAAACTGTCTGTGTGTTGGCTGGTTCACAAAAGTCTGTTCTGTAGCAAAATTGTGTTTTCTCCCTTCTATTTGAATAATTAATGGTAGAATTGCTTTCCTATTTACTACGCCTCTATAAAATTTCTTTGTTAAAGACCGCTATAGGATCTATCTGCTGTTCTAGTTCTATGCTGATCCATCTCCGAGCATTGTTATAACACTTCATTTCTGCAAGGCCTGGGATCACGACATTCACAATGCTTATCTTTATTCTGAATGATCAGATGAATTATACCTTCATTAAATATTGCTTGTACCTACTAGTGACTAAGGAACAGGAGAAGAAAATCTGATATTCAGAATTGTTGGCTACATCTGGAGTTATTTATGAGATAGACACACTCAGACACCAGTTCATCTTTTCAGCTGCAGGAATCTAAGTCCAGGAAAAAAAGACACAGGAGTATAAAAATCTTGTAATTCTATTATGAAGTTATCTCCATACCATGAATGAAAAGACTAATCTCTCTTGAGTGAACTTGAAATGTTAATGGGAGATTTTACTCCCAAAGCCTTTTGCAGGTATTTATTTATGGTCCTTGATCAGCAAACCCACAATTTGAGAATATTACATTATGGCTACTCCCACAGTATTTTCTGAACATTGTTAAGATATATCTCAACTGTTCTTAATCATCAGTGGTATAAATTTAGGAGCTAATACTGTGTTAGAAAAAGCAGCTAGTCAGAGAACCAGAGTTCTGCCATTTCAAAAGTCCTGGGGCAGGCAAGTTCTTATGTGCCCATGGCTTCTGTGGATTAACTCTGGCAAATCACCTGGAGCAGAAATACAGCAAGTCCAACAAATAGTTTTCTTTGGACAAAATCCACATGATTCTTATGTGTTTTCACAAATATATTAATACTGCACCTGAAAGAGATACTGCACATCCAGTGATGCTAAATATCTTCAAATGTAAAATCAAAGTCCATTCAAATCATGTACACAGTTTAAGAAAAACACGTTACTTTGCATCAGCATAACATTATACCAGTTCCTGTAGGAATGTAGAGCTGCAATTTTATGTATCATGTACACTAAAAACCAGAAGAAATCTTAGTCCACTGATCTGTTTTAGTCAAATTTTAGAAATTATTTGGCCAAAATTTTCTATAAAATTGATACTTTAATATTCCTGTCCACCCTATATTTGTGCAGCACTCAGCAGCTATTTCTTGTTTTGATTGGAAGAAAACCTTTAAGATGATCAAGCCCAACTATAAACCCAGCACTGCAAATTCACCACTAAACCTTTTTTCTAAGCACTACCTCTACACATCTTTTAAATTCTTCTAGGGCTGGTGACTCAACCACTTGCCTGGACAGCCTGTAATCCTCCATTTAAATCCATATTACATGTTAAGTACAGTAAATTTAAGATAGTTGACAGAAAAATGATGGATTTTCTTCTAAAATGAACAATTTTTACAACTCTGTAATAGAAGGGAAAATCAATTCAATAAGAGAAGCAATTTATTAGGCATTGACTATGAATAAAGGAAATCATGAAGCATTGAGCAAGGCATTCTAAAAGACAGAAGAAAGCCTATAATATTTTTATTAATAGATTATAAAGGAAAACTACTCCAATTACAAGTCTTTTTATATTTTTGCTAAAATGTAAGCATCCTTCAATGTTTTACAAAGCCTATTGCCCTGTTGGGGTTTTGTAAGGTCCCACTGATTCTCATGTGACTAGCCTATGTCATTTAAAAATATAAGAGCATTACATAACAGAAAGGAAGTAAATAAGTGTTCAGAAAGCTTTTGATGTGCATACAAAGTTTAACAAGTACACGTTGTAATTCAGAAGGGTTTTTGTCCTTAGTCCATGGTAATTGTAGAATGTTGAAGGAATTATGAAATATGTTAATCTAGTCTCTTCCAAGTTTGAGGTTTCCTTTTTTTCAGGCCTACCATTTCAGATTAATTGCAGACATAACTAAGGAGGGAGGTATGCTCACTTTCTTGTCAGATTCTAAAATTCTGTCTCAGTCCTTACCTGTAACACTTCCCCTCACCTTTGAAATGTCACATACAATCATAATTTACTTTCTCACAGGGAAAATATCCAAGGAGATTCCCTTCAGAACTTGTAATATAAATTCAGATAATGAGAACTTTATATGTTTAACAAAGGAACCTGTCTGAACAAGAAGCTTTTGAAAAGCTATGCTGTCGAAAATAGCTGATGGTTTGGAATGAACTGAGCAAACAGAGAAGAAGATTCTTTAAAAGAGGACTTTCCAATATATCAGAAATAGCAGGTTTGTCAAGAAGGCATCAATTTTGCCTACAAAATGTTGGTGATGATATGTCAGTATGTGCTATGTCTACATGTATTTCATACAAAGAAACAAACAAGTGGCTCTGAGTGACAGTAGTAGAAGCCATGAATATAGACTTCTGGGAAAAAAAAATCAGTACATCAGAATTGGACCATACTATAACCCTGAATTGAAGTTATAAGGAAAAAAAAATCTTTTTGAATAATTTAAACTTGAGTTAAGACTAGCACTCTGTGGTCTCTCCATAATGGAAAAACTTGGTTATATTGCATAAACAAGTTTTGGTATAGTGTTAGTATCTGTTCAAACAACATGAGTTTAGTTTCAGTTTATTTTAGTTGTCTCAGATGTTCAAAACAGTCTTCAAATCTTTGGAGACATTCTTCTTAATGAAACCAGACATTTCTTGCTTACTATTTGCCCCATTTCTTCAGGCTTAGTTAATAAAGGTCTCATGCACAATAAGTATCCGTATATTAATAGAGTACCTGACAATGCTTTTAGATTGATTTATGGAATGAAAAAAATTGTTATTTTATGAGCACAAAAAGGAAAGAGACTACTGTCCCTACAGAAGGAGCGTTGCAAAAATAACATATATACACTTGTTAGGAGAAAATAAAAGCTATAAACTCTGCCCCTATTTTCCATTTTGTTCTCAGCATAGAACAACAGAAACACTAGTTGGTCATTGCAGAGCTTATTCTCCTTTTGAAAATGCTGCCCGACAATAGAATAGAATGTGAAGAGCCACAGGTTTTTTGCACCTATGGGCATTCAGAGAAGAAGGGGAAGAAGATAACATCTGTTTCATGGTCTGCACAGATTTTTCTCTTTCCAATGGATACTGCTATGCTCACAAGAGAAGCATTTAAACAATTTCCATGCAGCTGGATGGATTGTTTCATGTTATTCTATGTCATCCTGGCATCCAACCCAATTGTCATTCTAACATGACAAAGCAGATGCCCCAAGTTTCATATGTGTTGAAACCTTTTTCAGCAGCTGTGAATCAAATGCTTACAAGAAAAGTAAGTCTAATATGCGCCTCCAGGTTATTTTCAAATTAAGACGTTCAAATCAAATGGTTTCAATATTGTCAGTCTTTGCAAAAGTAACTGATTCCAATACAGGCAGAAAAGATTTCATCATGCAGTCAAGAACACAATGGAAAGGCAGAAGTATCCTGGAAAAAAAAAAATTGAAGTATCAATGACTGCGGCCTCTTTTCAAAATACAATATTCTATCTAGAGCTAGAAACTAAATAGAGGAAAAAATGGGATGAAAAAACTGTCCCTAGTTAATTGTGTTGCCTAGGTTTACTTAGAATGCCTGACATCTCACACTTCCCACTTGCAGTCATTTACCTCTAGCTGTGTACATTTTCACCAGTGGTATGTCCCCTTATAAACACAAACACTGCAGTCCAGAAACTTCTAAATTGTCTCTTTGGAACTTTTGTAGCCAGTAAAGAAAACACTGGCAAATACTGAAGCACTTATTTGCAAGGATGACGTGTAACCTTCCTGTCAATCAGTCAGTGGAGAGACATGAAACACATGCTACAACTTCCTGAGACAGTCTTGTTCATCATTTCTTCAGAAACACACTAAAGGGAAACGATACAGTTATTTCAGCTAAGTATGAAAAACATTGTCTGTTAGTAGCCACTTATCAGGACTGAATTTCAGAATCATAAATTTGCACCTCATAAGTCTCTCTGAAAATGTGTGTTGAAAATATTGTCAATGAACACAGTGCTAAATGAGACTAAGAATCTCTATCTGTGATGGAAATCATGCAGAGCTTTTCCTCAGAAGTGAGGCTAGTAAAGCCACAATAGGCAATAAAATAAAAAAATTAATTGCATTCTAATTTTCTAAGATTTGCTGTTATTTCAATATTAGAAAATATAAGCATGGGAAAATAATTTACAATTACATACATTCAACTACATATGCATGAATATATAGAATATATAGAAGATATAGAAGATATAGAAGATAGATATAGAAGATATAGAAGAGCAGTGATTTTGCCTGTTTTCTTCGTAATTTTCTTCACAGTAACTTGCATGGGGCTATGTTTTGAATTTGTGCTGAACATGGAGTTGATAACAGAGGAATGTATTTTTTATAGCTGAGCAGTGCTTACACAGCATCAAGGCTTTTTCTGCTTCCCTCCACACCCCACCAGTAAGGAGGGTGTAGGTGCCCAAGAATCTGGGAGGAGACACAGCAAGGACAGCTGACCCCAACAACAACAGGATATGCCACACCATATAACACCATTCCAGCATATGAAGCTGGGGGAGAAAGGAGGAAGGGAGAACATTTGGAGTCTTTAAACAAAGAAGATGTGCTTAATTGCACTGGTCCGTGTTGTATCTGACAAATGTTATATAAGAATATAAACACATGACACACAGGTCAGATAAAGAGGGTAACCACAGGTTGAGTACGTACTGTGTAAGATGGGGACATTTTCAAAGGAGGCTCAAAGATCTCATGAACTTTGTGTCAAAAATAGGTTGGGGAAAGGTCCATACTCTAGAGAATTGCAGAACAAACTTTAATAATATTCGCTTCAGCCCTCCTGAGTGAATGTTTTTAGGATTTGGTATTGCAAAGGTTCCACAAAAAACCACAGGATTCTACATGTGGAAATATATTGGATTGGAATACAAACGAAGCATTTTCCTTATAGTTTATTACAAGGAAGGAGAGAATATTGTTACTTGGGCTGCAGAACACAGTAGATGTCACTGATGTTTTTTGTTGTTGTTACCATATGTTTTGGATGATGATATGACTAACTCTGAAGTCACAACTGACTTCTCTAATCCTTCAGAAAGGATAATAAAATGTAATTGCACTCTACATCATTATATAAGGAGAAAGATAGCACTTCTGTGCCTGTTTGTTTACTTCTTCTGGTTGCTTATGGGCTCTGTTTTTCAGTTCTTATAAATACACTGCAAGAAACTAAACTTCTTTTTCTTGGAAACTAAGAAAAACTATTGCACGTCTAGAAAAAGCTGAAATATTAAGATTTGCAAGAAGTCACAAGGTCCACAGATGACAAATTAAATTATTAGGTGAATTATTTGGGTTTACTCCTTTAAATGTAACCACAAAATGAAAACTAATCTGAGATTAAATATATATATATATATGCATACATATTTTTTTTTACCATAATGTGGTAAAATCTCTGGCTTTTAAAAATATTTTTTCATTTATTCTTTTTTATCAATTTTTCTCCAAAATAAGTAGATTATATGATATGCATAGATTTATTATTCTTCAGTAGTGTGACATGGGAATTACTGGGTGGCACATTTTATTCATTATTATCCAGGTATTCAAAGTAAATTATTATACTGTTCCATTTTATTCATAAAGCATATGTCTTTTTTTATGGGCATCTTACGGTGTGTTGTGTACTGCAAGTTTTTGGGGTACTGATCTTCAGCCTTGCTGAAAATCCAATCTGTAATAATGGTAATTAGGAAAACAAATTCTAGGAGAGTCCAGAGTTCATAATTTAAAAAATATATATATTTAACATAATCTTCTTAACTCTTGTAAATCATTACACTATTTACAAGATTCCATGTCTCATCATAAAGCAATGATGTGTTGAAAATACTGCCATATCACTTACTTCTAGAAAAAATTGTACCATATTAAAGGTAAATTGTTTATCAAAACTTTTCAAGTCTTTAACATATTAAAAGTTTTTTGAATGGAAATTGATAGGTGCCAGAAGAGATGCCAGGACTTCCTAACATCTAGACAGAGCTATTCCTCTGACTGAGCTGCAGTACAGATCTTGAAACCTGATCATACCCTGTGTGCACAAGCAGACCACCTATGCCACGGATTTAATATGAACAAGATGACTCTGCATAATGCTTGTGGAATAGGTCTGGTGCTTTTCAGAATCATCAATCTGACTTTGAAGAGCATACAGGCATGTACTGTTGAGAAAATCCCAGGTAAAATTGTGGTAAAGCCTATCCAGGAACTAATTTTGGTGGTAAGGACTACCGATGTCACTGCTTCTAGAGGAAAACTTCTATGCTCTGTGGGAAATGACAGGGATTTTGTGCCACTATCTCTTCTGGAAGGTGACTTGGAGCACAGCTGTGTGTTCAGTATTTCCACTCATCATAATCTTTGAGGAGTTTCATGTTCACAAAATTGCAGAATCACAGAATGGTTCAAGTTGGAGATCATCTTGTTCAACTCCTCTGTTCAAACACAGCCACCTACAGCAAGTTGTCCATGATTGTGTCAGGATGGCTTTTGAATACCTCCAAAGATAAAGATTCCGCAACCTCTCTGGAGAACTCATGCCAGTGCTCAGCCACCCTCACAGCAAAAATGTGTTTTCTGGCATTCAGACAACACCTCTTGTGGCTCAGTTTGAGCCTGACCCTCTGGTCCTGTCACTGGGCACTACCGAAAAAGTCTGGCTTCCTCATTTTTGCACCCTCCCTTCAGACATTTATATATATCAGTAAGATTCCCCCTGAACCTTCTCTTCTCTAGGCTAAGCAGGTCATCTTGCTGAGCTGAATATTGTCCAAGATACCAGCAGCCTTCTTTACAACAAGGGCACTTCTCTGGCTCATGTTCATCTTGAAGCCCACCAGGACAATCAGATTTTTTTTCTGCTGAGCTGCTTTCCAGCTGGGTGTCCCCCAGCATATACTCATGCACAGGATTGTTCCTCCCAGGCACAGGATCCCGCACTCCAGGATCTCAGAACTTTATGAGGTTCCTACCAGCCCATTTCTCCAGCCTGTGGAGGTCTCTCTGGACAGAACTGTGTTTCTCTGGTGTATCATGCACTTCTTCCAGTTTTACACCATTTAAAAACTTGCTTAGGGCACACTCTGATCATCCATATCATTAATGAAGGTGTTAAACTGGACTGGAACCTGTACTGACCCTTGGAGCACACCACTAGCTACTGGCCTCCACTGGACTTTGTACCACTTTGTATCATCAGCTTGGCAATGAAGACAGAAAGCAGGGGGACAAAAAAGATGTAATTTTTGTTTTCATTATAGCACTGGAGGAAACTGCCTCAGCTATAGCATTAGACACAAAGCTGCCTGAAGCAGTGTGTATTAAAGCTTCTGCAGAGACCATGAGCATGAATGATTTTCTTTCTAAATTATTTTTATTCTCTGGAATTTCAAAACTTTTGTTACACTCCAAGGACATTGGAAAAGACAACATCCAGTAATTCTCCTGGTGGTGTCAAAATAAGTGCAGTATCATATTACTGTGTGACACGCAGAATCCTTTCCTATGTGCCTAGAAATCCTTGCAGAGAAGGATGGGCAGAAGTCCTGCTTGGGGCAAGCCCATGTGGCTAGAGCATGTGTATGTAGACAGTGAATGTGAGGCCTCACTGAAATCAATGTATCCCCGTGAGGATCTCCAGTTTCAGAAAATGGGACTGCAATACCGAACCCTGAAGAAAAGGGTCTATGTTTGAATAGCCAGGGCAGTGCACTTTATCATAAAAAATCTAGAGGAAATCTCACCAGCAATAAAATGCATTTAAATTATTAACAAATACAGAAACATTGCTATCACTTGTGTGCTCAAATTTTGTGTAGTTTATCCAACATTATAAAAAAAAAACAGAGACTGAACAAAAAATTTCCCTAGGCACTGATCTTATAGGAATGTAAGAACACTCTTAATTAAGCACTGTGAGTAACTCATCGAGCATTAAAATGAAGTATATGTTTAAGACTTTGCATTACAACATCCTGGGGCAGTAGACCATTCTCCCTCAAATGATCCAGAGAGGTTAGAGGGAATGTGGAAGAAAACGAACCGTGCATTTTCCCCTTTACTTTGTAATCACATTTGTGCATCGGTTTTGTTGGAATTAGACACTGTATGAAAAAAACAGAGGAGACGGTAAATTGACAATAAAAATGTATGTCTCCAAAACTGGTGGAGTAAACGGGGTATGATATCACTGGCAAGTCAGTCTTACTGCACACAAGCAGACAGAATGCAAACATTACAAAGACAAGAAACTTTCTCCTACCAGGAAGTGCTGTCTGGCTGCCTCTCCTCTTAACACTATTGATTATGCTCCCCAAAGGTCATAAATTACTGGAAGAGTTATTTTTAAGAATATTTGCTGAGCCTGACCTGTCAAGAGAGGTTAATCTAATGACTTTCCTAGCTTCAGTCTGCAGTAAGCTAAAGCAGGGTTTCTTCTCAACTGCCGTTAAAAGCTCTCACGTCTTCCAGATTCATCCCAACTTGTTATTGAAAGACATAAATGAGTCAGTTCACAAAGTGGCTAAACTCTTCTGCATAGAGGCCAGAACAAGGGCACTGAGCAACTCTTAGTGATGAGAGAGTGTGTGTCTCGCCATAGCAAAGCAGTGTATTTCTTTGCATGAGGCAAGTCTACACCAAAAAACAAATAGTGAAATAACAACAAAATAACAAGAATCCAAATGCTTGCTTTCACCCAGAGATATATTTTTTAACAAATATCTCTGGGGGCAAACATTTATTGAGGAAAAAAGGAGGAGGAAAGTCTTCTTTGTCATAATGGAGTGATTTGCTTATGCTTTTCCCCTCTGTTTTTTGTTTTTTGGGGATTTTTGGAGGAGGTTGTTTGTTTGTTGTTTGGGGAGGGGGGGGGTTGTGGAGTTTTTTGTTGTGGAGTTTTTTTTTTTGACATACAGAAATTTTGGGAAATGAAACTCATATTACTTCATTATTTAAATATTTCCACAGAAAATATGAAAGGGGAGACAAAGAAAGATTTTTTTTTTTTAAAGAATAGGAAAAGAATGAGAAAGACATGGTTTTTTCTCTTGGCTATTTTGGTACAAATTGATAATACTCTCCTAACTCTGATGATTTTAACTGATATATATACTTTTACAGGACAGCTCTTAGTATAAAGATTTTTTTTTTTTAGATTTCTGAAAAAGGGAGATAGATTTATGAAAAAGGGAGAGAGGACAAAGTGAATATTTCATGGAAAGAATCAACAGAGATGAAGAGTAGTAATGCTGGATGAGGATGCAATATTTACTGTAGACACTCAGAGAAGGAAAATAGCCTTGCAAACCTGCTGATACATCAGAAAGGTCCTGTCAACCAAAGGCACAGCTTTGGTGAGTGCTAGACATGGAATAAGAACCTTTAAATGTATTTGCCTCATCCAGTTCCATGAGAATCCCAGACATCACTAAGCAGTGTGTTGGAATTCACAAAATATAAAAGTACAACTTTAAAGGGTGCATGAGTGTTGCTTAGTTCTATTTGCACTTTGATTTTTTTTCTTTCGTACTTGGAGGCAGCTCAGATTAATTTTACTGCAGCTGAAAATCATGCAAATATAGTTTAGGAGGCATTTAATTCTTTATTGCTCTTGCACACAACACAAACGGCACCTCCAGTACTAACACAGCTAAGTGTTTTTAGTGTTATTCCACTATACAGTACATCACAATGTTAATTTTCCACATTACTTTATTTCTTCTCTAACCCATATTTTACAACAGAGAAAACAAACTGCTTGTAATTACACTGCATGCCAGGACAAATTAAGTAAACACGCATTTTTAATGCTTTTGGCTGTTAGGGTGAGAAACAAAGGGCTCTGGTTAAGGTCAATATTAGAGTTATGCAATTGCTCTGGGATACAAAAGACAAATGCCAGTGATTGAACATTGGTGAAATGGAAACTGTCCATTCTGTGCAGTGTTTTTGAACTCCTGAAAATAATATGCTATGCTGAGATGAGGTCAGTTCTTTGTTTTCATTTCCTTTCAGGATAACACTAATACCAATAATAAATAATAATAATAAACTAATGGGAAAATCTATTGTGTCATTAGTGAAGTGATAAATCAGCAAAAAGTAAATGAGAGAACGGCTATTGAAGATCAGCCTTGTGCTCTGTTTGCTAATGCTACCATCTCAGTACTACGGGGTGATACTGATAAAGGTTAACAGCAACTATAGGGGAAACCTAATTTTGCTCTCACTGATACTGGTGTAAATCTGACTTCAGTGGAATTATACCTCTCTAACTAGAAAGCAGACAGTGACCTGATGGTTATATTGTTTGGCCATGGACAATGAGGAGTTTTACGTGTTCTTGCCTTTAATGGTATGGATTAGGCCAGAGGCACAACATTCAGAGGCAGATGAAACCTCACGGGAAAGGGTACTCAGACTCATCATCTTTACTCAGTCAGCCACAGATACTGGGCTACTGGCTTATGTACATCTCTGTTTTAGAGATAAATTAATCTTTCTCTCAGAACAAGGAATATATTTCTGAGACATTGCCTTTGCTAGCAAGAGTGCTTAGTACAAGAAGAGCTGAGGTAAAGAAAGAAAAAAAGCCCACACAACATATTTCACATGGAGAAGAGCATGGAAAGAAATAATACCAAGAAAGAGATAATAGACAAGTCCCTAGAGGGTGACACCAGCCCATTTTGTGATGCATGGACATTCAGAACGTGGAACAGAATAAAAGTCTTCAGCCAAATTTCAAATAAGAAGTCCAGGCTAAATCCTTAAAAACTTGAGAGGAGATATTCAGACAAACCAAGAACAACTTTGGCTGTATCTCAGAATCATGTAGCTAAAAGGGATGATAAGTGCCAGCCACAGTCTCTCAGTGAATGAATTTGTGAATGCTCAGACTATCATTTGCATTTCCAGCTCTTGGGTGGTAGAAATATTTCCACTCCTTGTAATATCATCTACAGCTGAAGTGTCTCCTTTCCATCAGAACAAGGATTGCTCTCTATTTCAGCACAAGGAGCTCATGCAGGCGTGATGAGGGGAAAGGCAGGCTTTTGCTGTCCCCTGGCCATACTCAGTCTCAGCATTTACCAGCACATTCAGCAGTCTCAAGGAGAAGCTCTGCTGGAACAGTGTGTTAGTTGGTCCTTCACCTCGAGGCAAGGCTGTGTCCCTGCCAGGACCTAATGTATGAGTAAACCACTTCCAGTTCTAGGTAGAGTGGTACTGTATTGCCTTTGTCTGGTTCCTTTACTCCTTCCCTCTGCTACACTGGTGTATGTGGGATTGCACAGCCAGAGGCTATGCAAGTCCATATGATGGACTAATTCCAGCTCCCAGACAAATCCAGAAGCCAATTAGTGCAAGACTGGCACAGACTTACAGCAGGAATAATGTTCTGAAATATTTATTTTTATTCTCTTGTGATTTCTCTCTCCCAACTTCTCACATCACCTTAAACTTCACTCCATGATGTTGATCCACATGAACTAAAGAAGGTGGGGTAAATACTTCAAGAGTAACAGAAGAAGGAAAAGTCTTTTAAAGTGAAAAAGATAAATATTATATTACACCAATGTGTGGAAAAGGAAAAAGGGAGAAGAGATTGTTGTGGCTTAACCCCAGGCAGAAACTTAGTACCATACTGACACTTACTCACTCCTCCATCAGTGGAATGAAAATAGAAAAGTAAAAGAAAGAAACTTATGGGTTGAGAAAAAACAGCTTAATAACTAAAATAAAACACATACATGCAAGCAAATAGAAATAAGGAATTCCTACACTACTTCCCAAGGACAGGCAGGTGTTCAGCCATCCCCAGGACAGCAGGGCCCCATCATGCATAATGGTGACTTGGGAAGACAAACTCCGTAACTCCAAATGTCCCTTCACTTCCTCCTTCTTCTTCCCCCTTTACATACTGAGCTTGATGCCATATGGTCTGGAATATACCTTTGATCAGTTGGGGTCACCTGTCCCAGCTGTGTCCCCTCACATCTTCCCATGAGCCTCTGGTTCCCTTGCAAACTTGACAGCACAAAAAGCAGTAAAAAAAGCCGAAAAGGCTGTGACTCTTACCAGCAATGACAATAGCATCTCTATATCATCAACACTGTTTTCAGCACAAATCCCACACTAGCCATTGTGAAGAAAATTAACTCTACCCCAGCCAAAATCAGCACAAAGATTAAGAAAGTTTGATCTTAACAAGGGCTGTTGATGAGTGGTTCAAACTTGGCTCTGATTTTGCCTACAGCTTGTGCTGCTATTAAGAGCAGAAAAAACTTACTACCCTGCTCCAGAATTAAGAGGTACACCCACTAAAACAAGGGACAACAAGCTAATTTGAAGAAGCTAAGTATTAATACAGCTCTATATTGTATAGTTACTACATTACTTTATAAATACACAGAGCATCCACAAATCATTCCACCTATTCTCTGCGAATCACTTCACTTACAGCTGAAATGTAGCTCTCTTTGTTCATAATCCAAGTAATATAACAAGTTTACTTCTAAGACAGAACCTTGTGTTTGCTGCCTGCACCTTAGGATCCCACATGTTTTATCTCTTAATGGGATGCCATGCCATTCATTGTCTACTAGAATATATTTCTAAATAAAATATCACTATTTTTTCTTTCTTCAGGCTAGCTTATTAGCTACTTGCTTTCTCATAGTGGGCATATGCATCCATGCCTGTGTATTTTTTTCTTCAAAAATATTTTATTGTTACTTTGAGAGTCCTTACCTGACCTGCCCATTTGGTTTTTTTAAACAATTCAGCTGGAGAATTTATGTCACATAGCCTGCGCCATGTATGAAAACTGAAAACTATCAGTGCTACATTGTCAGTTTTCTGAATGGAGAAGAGCTGTTTTCTAGAATCAAAGGTTCATAAATGGCTTGTAAAAGTTTAGTGAACAGGGCCCATAACCTATTGATCCCATTGTATTCAATACAATTCACTTCAGTCAATGAGCTCAGTAAATAATGATACTGCTGTTATGAGCATCTTTCCTTCCTTATAAACCACTATTCACTTGTGTCCTGTTATAATGATAATGTCACTGATTTACAGAGGTTGCCCAAGTTACCTTATTAATTAGAAGATGCATTAGGCCTATTGCAAAACATTGTTCTGACTGTGAGCTATCACTGCCCAAGGACCTCTAAAAGACAAAGAATTCCATTTTGCAAAATCTAGTTAACATATCAAAGAGCAGTAAATGTGCAAATTGCTGTCATAAGGAATCCTTTATTGCTTTTCCTTTTCATGATAGCACCCCTCCCCCATCTCTCCATTCTACCCACTTTGACAAGGTCACTCATTGGAAAGAAGAGCAGCTATTTATGTTCTTCAGATGTTTACCTTCAGCAAAAGACACTTCAAAGACTGCTTATGGGACTCTCCTCTCACCCAGCAAACACTTAAAACCCATTGTTGTGATTGATGGGCCCTTCCTGCAGATTTAATAAATATAAGCAGAAGCCAGATCCCTTTTTTTTAGGCCAGCTGTATTGAATAATAGGCAAAAAGCTCATGGGTGGCCAAGGTAGACAGGACTCTTCAGGAAATGCCTAATGATTGTTTGATACATTTTTGTTTATGTGTTTTGCAAGTTTATTGTTTAAGCTTCCTCAATACTTTGTTCTGTTTTCTGCTGCTATGGAGCACAGTTACTTAAACAAATCCCACAGATTTTTATTGCGAATTTTGTTCATTCCCAGTGTTCTGTAAGAGACAAGAGAGCCTCATGTTTATTTAGATTTAGATTGAAGCTGAGCTGCTTCAGTGAACTGTGAGACCCTCCAAACATAGGACGTTATCAGATTGAAAGAAGGCAAAGAATTTCAGAATTGGAGCTAACAAACTGGTCAGGGTGCTGGCACTCAAAAAAACCACCACCTTTAGCTAAGTAGGTAATGCTACAACATCCCAGTACTGTGACTTATTTACAGAGAGACGGAAAATGATGAGTTTTTTGTTCAATTCTGGCTTGATTGTAGAGTGAATAGCTCCAATATGACATAGTCAGGAACAGTAAGAATTTCAGATATTCAACTCAGGGGAATGAGTCATATATGTAAAGTGGGATGGGATGTGCCTGTGTTTCATGTGAATATGGCATGTCAAAGAGCCACCCATTGTGCTAGTGTCTTTCACAAAAAGATAAGTCTTTAAATCTTCCCTAAGATACTTGCATATCAGACATGATCTGCAAAACTGCTAGTGGCTCATGGAAACAGAAGGCCTTTGGGGCAGGAGATTGGTGAGGTCATGTAGGTTAATTTATTAGACTCAGATCTGAGACTTATATATTTCGACTAAATTGTGCTGTACATCTTCCAATCAATTGCACATTTCACTTTCAGATGAAGTGACTATGTTTTGTTTGTGCCGCGTACAGAATTTACCCCAGCTCTCAGTGTTGTGGTGAAAGATGTGAAGATTTTGGCATGAGTCCTTATGCCTTCCATGGAAAATTCGGAAAATGGCACACATTTCCTAGAGGCACCTAGGAAACACTCTGTGTTTGCTGTCTATGCCAGCTTGCCTACCTGGTGAAGATAAACCCATTATCACAGTGTTAGGCTGTTTGGCTTCCCCAAAAAGGAAGATATGTATGTAGAGCCAATGCTCCATCATGGGAACATATTCCTCCACAAATGTTCTTTAAATCTTCCAAGATTTGCCGCCAGTGTCCTGTACTGTGTAGTGGGAGTGACTCTTTCTTTCCTGTTATTATCCTCTCTGTTAAGTATTATTGAATACTTAACATGGCTTGGCTTTTTCTCTAGTGCTACATACTCACTCTTGGCCATTTCCATCCAGCCAGATCTGAGCTTCCTCTCTATTTTAAGATATTCCTATTATTATTTTGTGCTTTTTCTATGCTATTCACAGGTAATCAGCTGTCCGACAGAAGTACTGTACAACCTCATATAAGGATACATGGCTAAAATAGATTTTTTCCATGGAGTTCAATGTTTAGACAGGAAAGCTATTTGTTTAATAGCTTTGGCAGATTAATGGTGTACGCTTGAAAATTCAAACAGAAGATTTTATATTTTTAAAATTGTGAAGTAAATGAGGTTTTTTTCTTTTTTTCTAAGAAATGAGATGCAGAAATCTCTCTTGCTATAAGAATCTCCCTCTAGAGTTAGTGACTCAGTTGCTGTGCAATATACATGAGAAATTTTTGGTCCTTGATAAGTACAGGACTTGCATGACTGGTATGCTCAGCTGCCAAAAGATATTGTAAATTTGACATGAACCATAAAAAAGGGATTTCTGTGAAATCCAAGAGAAACAGGTGACTTTCATACTTCAAGAGTGAGCTGTGAAACGCGTGCAACTTGGGCCTTTGCCTTTGCCTTCCATGTAAGTTATAAGCCTATTTAACAAAACCTCCCATAAGACATGAGCTTATTTTTCTTTTGTCACTAGCAGAAAAATAAAAGAGGATGAAGTCAGTCTCTAAATGTCTCCTAATAAGTCTTAAATTAAGGTGGTTGGGTGGAAAACATTAAAGATGTCTGCAAGCTTCTTTCAACACTACTGATGTCTACTGTCTACCTCTTCTGTCATCCAACACTCTTATGAAAAAGTTTCAAAGAATATAATGAATAGTGAGAAAAAAATCCCCACAAATATTACAAGTAGCATACAATTAAGTAACCTTCAATTCTATAGCTAGTTTATTGTTCTCTATTGATTAGTAAAAAATGTTTCCCCATTTCTCTAAAAAGGATAGAATTTAATTAGATCTGTAACCCATTTTAAGTCTTATTTGTTATCCAAATACTTTACAGGTTCTATGTATTACATGACAAAAGATACTTTCTAATATGGGCTAAAGAAAAGAGAGTCCACTTGAAAAAGCACACAATGATCTGCAGCCCTCTGTTCCACAGACCTTCCACATCAACCTTTGAGATCTCCAGTACTAAGTTACTATAAGTCGTGCTTACCTGTGGTTCCTGGAAAACAATCTGAGATTTCTAGCCTGATCATTATCCCAGGTATTATTTAGCAAATGTTTTTGAATTACCTGTTGTAGACGTATTTCTTTAAAAGAATAGCTATATTACTACGTGTTCTCTGCCTGCCCTCAAGCTGAGAACATTAGACTGTACCTGCAGAAAAATTAAATTACAGCCAGAGAAGTTGATTGTTTTTCCAGTGAAAGTACTGTAAATTTTGTCGAGATACAATAGCAATTCCTAAACACATTGTGTTCTGTTTAGGAAAAATCTACTGCAATCAAATACAAGCTGAAAATTCACTTTCATATTTCTCTTAAATAATTTCACTCCTCTTTTCCTTAATATTTCCTTGCAAACAGAATATTTTCAAAATATCTTAGGCAAAAAACTTTACTTCAGAGCCTGAAAACTTTATATGAACAGACATTGTCTTATGATTGGCAGAAAAGTTCAACCTTGTTTTAGGGTCTCTAGTTTATAATGTTAAAATACCACATTTCTATTTTCCATATGCAAAATTAAAAGAACAAATGATGAAGTTCACAAATATACAATACAGTCTTCTGAACTTCACAATTGAACTTGACAATGTATTTTCTGGAGTTTGTTATGCCAGAAACACAGGGTTTGCTACTCCTCTGTAAGAATTTTTGTATATCACCTTAAATATTCTCAATTATTTATTTAAAGTATAAGAAATGTTCAGTGGCAGCATTTAGTTATATCTTACCCATTTTTGAAGGTTTCTTTCAACACTGGGTGACAAATTGTGGTATCTTTCATGTAAGACCTCAGGAACATAAAATATATAGCCATAAGGTCTCCTTATTCTATTTTCAGACAGGTACCTAACCAGAAATAAATTCCTGTGATGGCTCCATTGAATTTTTTTTCCTTAGGTGTACCATCCATCACAGCAAATCCTTCAAAAATAAAAACCAAATGAACACAAAACACATTACATCCATCTTCTGCTATCTTTCCTTGAGTTCCAGGAATAATTTGATAGGCATTTTATAACCAGCCCTATGCCTAGTCACATATGTATTCATTAGCAATGAAATGTTATTTGAGGGTCTGATATAAAACTTAACAAGCACTGGATGAGTTTATGCCCCAGCTGATGGTCTATCTTAGGCTCACATCCTAGGTCTTAAACCTGAATCCGAATCTAAGTGTCTTCACATTCAAATTCTCAGACTTTTAACTCATTCAAACAGCTGAAGAAAAGTTCTGCAGGTCATTCTCTACTTCAGCTCCAAGATAATGAAATCTTACAGCAAAAATCTCAGATAACCAAAGCAGGCTGAGCCCTGTTTAGGCATTTGTGTGCATGCAGACAATATTACTCAGAACTCTAATATTCAGAAGCTATCAGGCCAGATTCTGATGCCTGGACCCTTAGGAAGTAATATTTCCCTACTGATCTTACTGAAGCAGGGGCATGAAAATATTTGCCAAAAAAAAGCACTTTGGAAATGGAGAGAGGAAAGATACATGCACAGAGCACACAAATTTTGGTGCAGCAAAGTATCAAATTCACTCAGGCTATTTTGAGTTTTCAGCCTAAACAGAGTTGCTTTATCCTTGACCTCAGAATGTTGTTATGTGTTAACACTTACAGAAGTGCCGTGGACCTAAGCTGACTGCTGGAGCAGCCTGATCTTCTTTAAAATTAGGTCTGAAAATTACTTTTCATTTTACACCAGCTCAGCTTATGAGTATAATTTTCAGAATCTTTGCAAGTAAAATTCTTTCAGTACAGGAGGTTATCCTTTCGGAAACACTACTATTTGAGCTTAGGACATCTTGCTGTTCTGCTGATGGCCTATGAGTTAAGTAATGGGCACTGCAAAAAACAACCTGGAACATATTTGGTAACACTCCTTACCCTCATCACTCTCCATCTTCTTTTCCCCGTGTTTTACTTCCCCAGCAGTTGATGACAATTAAATCTATGGATGCAAAGAACTCACCTCACACCACTCTGCTGCAATTATAACTTTGCTGCCGACTTCCAGATCTGACAGGCTCCATCTTGTCTGCCCCTTGACGCTGTGGCATTTATTTACAATCTCAATAACATCTTGTGGAAAATGAATTGTACTAGAGCCAAGGATCAGAGATTGATATATTGTGAATGCTAGGAGGAGCAGATATCGAAAGGCAGAGAATAAAGGACTAAGATAATGGATAATTATGTTAATTTTTCAAGGATCTTTAAGAAGGTGACATCCTTTGCATGTCAAAAGAAAGATAAAAAAGAAAAGATTACAATTAACCATAGGATGCAAGGAGAGGCAATAAACATTCAGAAGAATTGATGGATTTTTATTTTTTTTTCTCTGTCCNATATTGTGAATGCTAGGAGGAGCAGATATCGAAAGGCAGAGAATAAAGGACTAAGATAATGGATAATTATGTTAATTTTTCAAGGATCTTTAAGAAGGTGACATCCTTTGCATGCCAAAAGAAAGATAAAAAAGATTACAATTAACCATACGATGCAAGGAGAGGCAATAAACATTCAGAAGAATTGATGGATTTTTTTTTTCTCTGTCCAAATGCATGTTCTGATTTTTTTTTTCTCTTACACCTGCATCCATTTATTGGAAACTCAATTATAAAATATTGTACTCCAGGGAGCAAAAGGTTTTTCAGTACCATTTGGCTGGGTCTTCTAAAAGCAAATTGCAGATCAGTTCAAGGTGGAATGCCATATGTACCTTAACCATACCATGAAGACTATATTTTTTAGTTTGACAGTGCTTCCAAACTTTTAGCTCCATTTGTACATGATTTCTAAATCTCAAACCAAGGCAAGCTCCAAAATTCACCACATGCATCTCTGGCCATTTCCTAAGCTACCCTTTTCCCTTCAAGTGTCCTGGTTACTGCAAGAAGGAAAACCAGGTGTGCAGAGAGGAAGGCATCTTTGGAACACATCTGTTGCACCTGCCAGATGTAACTACACAGCCTTTCAAAAAGGTCTCATTTCTGCATCCTCTGCCCTCCCTTTCTCCCGCTCTTCAAGTACCTGCATGGGGCACCAGATGGGAAGACCTGCTGGAATGGTTTATTTCTCCAATTTCATACTGTGACATCTTCATCAGAATGAATGTTTTTGGAAAGAGAAGGATCATGGGCTACTTTCCTTTCACAAATGCATGTTTGGAACAATATCTGCTTGAAGAGACCCTTAGTACCTTTGAAGCTATAGTGGTTGCCAGCATTCAGCCCAGGGGCTGACATTCCTCTTTTTGGGATTTTTTTGGCATCGTCATGTGCAATCCAGTTACCCTTAAAGTTTAGATCCCAAGACAATGCATTCTTTCCTACAGATTTGTGACATTTCTTTATGAGGAGCTTGTATAACGTGTGTGAGAATCTGTCAAAATAGTTTTCTTTATTAATAAACTCCATAAAACCTAAACAAAGCTTACTGTTGTCTGTATTATTCCCTCGGTGCAGCAGAAAATGTTTTGCCTTGCCAAACAACACTGTTCCAGAAATGCCATCTCTCCAGAGCAGTAATCCTCACATTTCTTACTCACTTGGCAAGAACAATGAATTCTGAAGCAGGGTATAAGCTAAAAAGAGAAGTTTCCAGTTCTCAAAGTGAAAAAACAGAGGACTTTCCAAAAGATATCAGCTTGTGCCATTTTCCTCTTTGAGAAGTTGTTTGATGTATTCAGGGAACATGCCAGAGCCTGAGGCTGAACTCAGTTATGATACTGTAAATCAGGGCAAATCCTCAGCTGGCATTGGTGGACTTAAAGTAGTTTGTGTTTACTGTAGTGATCATGGTTCTGTCAATCAGATTCCCTCCTTATTTATGCTGTGTATATACTTTCCTGAAGGCTTTAAAACATTTTTGCCAGTTGTGTGTGGTTGGGGCACAGTGATTTTCTTTTTTTTTTTTTTTTTTGTTTAATTGTAGGAAGCTAAAGAGTAATTTCCTGCTGCCTGTACTCGACAGGAAGTTTAGTGTGATCCCATGCGAGCGCAGCAATCGGTGACCTGTGAGAGACTTCACCATTGGCTGAGAGAATAGTTTTGGGGGAAGAGAAGTGCCGCTCAAAGGGGAAAGAGAGGTATTTCTCAAAGGCAGCTCACAAGGCAGACACAGTTGCCAGCTATTACAGGACTGATCTGTGCGCAGAATCCTTCTTGGTGCTTTCAGCTGCTGCTGCTTGCTATGAATACACACAGACAAAGAGGAAATAGAAAAGAATCGAGGAAACTGAAAGTGCTAACGTATGCAGAAAGAGTGCAATGTTCCCAAACAAGACACAGCACCAGTGATCTTCTAAGCAGGCTCACCCACTGGACTGGGGCCAATATATTCCCCCCCTGAGTTTCAAGGGGTTTTTCTCATAAAATGCCTGCAGCTTTGAAGACAAGGCAAAAAAAAAAAAAAAATCTTGTTCAGATTTTGGAAATTGATTAATGATTAAACATATTTAGATTGGTCCCTTTCAAAGTAGAAAAGATTTGCTGATGACACAGATGCATCCTTAAGGGAAATGGATGTTAATTGCTGTCTAGACATTTTATTACTACGGTGGGGCACTAGTCATTGACCATCTCTCTTTTTTTTCCCCCTTTTTACACATTAAACTATAGGTCAGGCTAAATTGTTTGTTTCTGTAGAAGATAACAATGCGGTTTCAGGGTGGTACGTAACTGAGAACTTTGAGATACCAGTCAGCAACAGGAAAGTATCCAAGTGACAAAAACTCTACCATTTTTCAAGATTTTTTTTTTTAATTCAATAATACAACTGTGTTTTCTGCAATTTTAACAAATTCCTTCAATTAGCACAAACATTCTGCAAGATCTTGCACTTCTGCCTTTGCCCCTCTTGGAACATAGTGGAGTAATTGTTTAACTAGCTTCAGAGCTGGATAAGATGCTTTGACTTTGCATACATAAAATGCTTCAGCACACCTAAGTTCAAGCCAGTGTCATATTTTGTAAGATGAAAAGACTAATGACTATTTGTTCTGCTTGTCTAGCAAGCAAGCAGTTAAAGATTAATTCAGATGAAATGTAAAACTCATCATCAATAGCCCTCAACACAGGAGAATAGGCCTGAAGTCAGTTTGCCTGATTCTGACCTTACCTCAATTTTCCATCAATATAAATCTGTTTCTGCCAGACAGCTTGATCCAGATTTACATCAGGGTAAGCAAAACAAGACCCTTCTTTTTACAGGCTTCACTTATGCTGCTAAGTGATGCTGATTTACTCTAATGAGGACATATCTGCATTTCACAAGGTAGGTGAGAGCATTCAGAAGTGGTTCTTCCTGGAGAAAAATTGAGGACATGGTGGGAGTGAAAGTACGTTGGTTGAAAGCACACATTGCTGGTTCAAATAACATTGTTGAGCAATGAAAACGACAGGAGATGACATGACAGTGCTCAATTACTTGGTTCAAACTTGTCAGCCTTATTGTATTTTTTAAAAGACATTGTCACCATTTCCCTTTATCATGTATTTGCCTCTCAGTTCTACTGTCTACTATTTCACAGTCTGCTTTGGGAGACTGTCTAGCTGACCCAGGTGCAGAAGGACAGTCAGGGAGAGCCCATGACATCCTGGTGCTCATAAGAAAGGTCTACAATGTTTCATATTCCCTGNGAAAGTACGTTGGTTGAAAGCACACATTGCTGGTTCAAATAACATTGTTGAGCAATGAAAATGACAGCCTCACCTACCAGAAGAGAGAGATGTTGTGAGGTTCAAGGCCTACAAAATATTTTCTTTTTTAAATTTTACATTTAAAATCGTCCTTAGCTAGACTTTTTATCAATGGAACTTGAATTGCTTTGCTAAAATATCCATTGCCGTAATCACCCCTTTGCAAGAACGCAAAATGAAGAAAAACACAAAGAAATGGATATTTTTTGAAAATAGCTTATCTTTGAGGAAATAGCACTTTGACCAAAAAAAAAATGAAAGATTATGCTTCAAAAATGTCATCTCCTATGTTCTTTTCCAATTTTGCAAGGGCTATGGTAGCTTTATACACATATAACTGGTTTCAACCAGCCTCCTTGTCTCTGCAACTTTCTCCTTCAAGAACTTTTGTCTGATCAGAAGTCACAACTCTGATGCCTTAGGCTGTTCTCTTAAGTCACCTCAGAGCCAGAACCACAATACCCTTCTCCCACAGCATTTTGAGAAGCCAAGCTGCTATGTACCATTAAAAGAATTTGTAAAATTGCACATAGGGTTTACCATAGAAGTCTAAAGGGAATTGCTAGTGTTGTTGTGATAAAACCATGTGAAAATAGTGACAATAATAAATCAAAGAAGGTTGAAAATAAATTTAAACGCCGTTTTAAAGCAGATTTAAAACCAGTATTGTTTTCAGTGACAGAGGACTCTGAACTCAGTATTCATTGTAGGGATTTGTCTGCATTAGCAAATACTGCAGGTAATTCTTGCAGACTCCTAATCTAAACACAGTTAAAAGAGTTGACTATGGTTTCATTTCTGTCAGTAATCAATACAAGCTGAACAGGCTGTCTTTCCTGCTTCTTTTGCCCCCAGGTTGCCAGGTTTGCCTAATTTCAGACAGTAAAGCTGGCAGAGCATTCCTCTGGAGTTCATCTGGCTCCTTTGGCCAGGACCAGGTCAGGGAGCCCATCTGAAGGGCTGCCAGATCCCACATGGACAGAAACAAGATGATGGGAAGGGTTGTGACTGTTTCAGTAGGCACAGAAAAATTTAGATGTCTGTCTGTAGTCTACAGAATAGAGAGAAGTCCATTTCAAGGCTGCTGAGCACATTATTGTTGTTGTTCTTATTATTATCGTTATCATTATTATTAATATTATTATGTGTTTTCCCACCATTCAGCACCCATATTGTCTTACTCTGGTACAGACTGCCATCAGCTCATTTTTACTGGCAAATCTTCAAAACCCTTTTCGAGTAAAGTCAGGGAGACTGATTTTCATTAGAAGTATATTAGGGAACACCCATACAAATGCAACGAAGTCTCCAGCTAGTGAAACAGCATTTAGTGCAGTGCTGTCTTCAACCAGAGACATTGTACCTGAAAAAACCATGGTAAAAGAGACAATTATTAGAGGTTTTCTCAGTTTTAGTAAGGTAAATTCAATATATAGCTTTACTAAGCTGCAAAACTCTGTGGGCCTAGATTTTATCCTCAAGGTTTCTGAGAGTGTAATATGTAATGGTAGAAGAAGAGAGAGCAAGGAAGAGGAGGGACAAATTCTTTATCCTCTAAATAAGTAGTAAATTTAATTTTTTGCTGTTCTAATAAACAACCATGCTAGGCCTCTCTGTTTCAGTCCCCCAATCATCACATCAGAGTTCCTGGTGCTAACTAGTCAAATCCTCAAATCTTAAACAGGATGTCTACTTTATTAAAGAAGCCCTTTCAGGCAAGATAGAAGCATGTTTTGACTGGAAAATACCAATCATGTGAAGGGGGGCAGTCAGGGGAAGCATGGTGGTGAGGGTTGCAGGTAATAATATTCTCTGGATTATCTAAAAGTGAGGTTTTCTCTCAGATGGAAGAGAAGGCAAAGAGGAAGTCACAATTTCAGACAGTTTGCACAGATGGTGACCACCCTCAGTCAACATTCTCGTAAAAATGGCTGTGTACCTTTCTTTTACCCTCAGTATATACAGAGAGAAATAAAAAGGGGAAAGATAAAAAAAAGGTCAGTGTAAAAGTGCTTAAGAAGGCAGAATCTGTGTGAGTGTGTGGAGGGAGGAGGAGAGTAAGAAAGAATGTCATTTGAGGAGGAGAGGAAGAAAGAATGTCATTTAAGTGGCCCTGCTTTTTATACTTTTTAAAACTTGTCTTTCTTTCCTCTCCATCCGTAGTGAACTTTTGAGTCTCTCACAATCTGAACACTCACCCAGTTCAAACTCTCTAAATATTGAGTCATAGTCAGCACAGTACAAAAGAGGGAATATAGAGAGGTTATGGTTATGGTTGTGGTTAGAGGGAGTTTTGGCCACTTTGATAGTCTCTAGATACTGAAGCAAGCAAAGAACTAGTTTAGTCACTGTAAAAGGCAAAGCAGAGAAGCCTGAACACTCAAATGACTTTTTACCCTCCATTCAGAAACCAGTACTTCACACAACACAGGTTCATGGACTGAGACAAAAAAGCTTTAGCCCTTGGTAGGTTACGACACCACTTGGTAGGATGCAATGTTGTAACAGTGTTTAGAAGCAAACCAAACATTGATGAGGTTGTCCATTCACAAATAACATGATGGTGCAGCATGTGTGGTTGCTCAGGAATTGCTCACATGTCATTTGTTTGATAGAGGTCCTTCCTTGCTGTGTCTTGCAGTGTAATCTGAGCCTCAGCACAGCACTCCAGCACAGGGAGGGCTTATGCAGCTCCCAGGGCAAACAGGCTGCCTCTGGCCAGCATCTGGAACCCTGCAGGAAAACTGAACCTGCAGGCAGAAGCTGGCTGAGGATGCAACAGAAATTTCCTTTACTGGAACGGAAAGACTGGCTTGTGCACTGTGTTCACACAGAAAAAGAGATGAGTTTAGGATGCTGCGTGTAGGTGATGCTGAGGACACCAGATGAGCATGCTACAATATTCTAATCCTAAATACACTGTCTCCTTCAGAGCAGGCAGCAAGCTAGAACCATGTTTGAAAATCTTAATAATGGGACAATTTTATATGCACTTGCTCTTGAAGGAAATAGGAAAAACCCCAACAATATGTTTTAAAGGGCATTTTATTTATTATTTGCTGATATTTCATGTATTTCCAAACACTTTTAAAATATTGTTGTGAAATAAGCTTACAAAGACCTTACATTTCACAGAATCATAGAATGGTCTAGGTTGGAAAAGACCATAAGGGTCACCAATCCTGGCCATAAACAAGACTCTGCCAGGCCCATTGCTAAACCTTGTCTATAAGGTTTAGAAGGCATCTCCACCAGATACTTTCCTGTTAAGCAGATTTCCAGACACTTTGCTAAGCCTGTAGCACTGCGTGGAGTTGTTGTGACCCAAGTGCAGGACCTAGCACTTTTCCTTATTGAACCTCAGGNGAATGGTCTAGGTTGGAAAAGACCATAAGGGTCACCAATCCTGGCCATAAACAAGACTCTGCCAGGCCCATTGCTAAACCTTGTCTATAAGGTTTAGAAGGCATCTCCACCAGATACTTTCCTGTTAAGCAGATCTCCAGACACTTTGTTAAGGCTGTAGCACTGCGTGGAGTTGTTGTGACCCAAGTGCAGGACCTAGCACTTTTCCTTATTGAACCTCAGGCTAGCAATCCAGCCTGTCCAGATCCCTCTGCAGAGCCTTCTTGCCCTCCAGCAGTTGTAGCGTCCGCTGCAAACTGAATGAGGAGTCATTCACCCCCCTTGTCCAGATCATTGATAAAGATGTTAAACAGGACTGGCCCCAGCATGGGGAACACCACCTATGCTGTGTTCCCCATGGTGGGAACCCCACCAGGCCTCCTCCGTTCACCACCACTCTCTGGACCTGGCCATGAAGCCAGCTCTTAACCCAGCAAAGAGTACACCAATCTAAGTCACAGGCTCCCAGATTCTTCAGGAGAATGCTGTGGTAAACAGTGTCAAAGGCTTTACAAAAGTCCGAGTAGACATCAACAGCTTTTCCCTCATCCACTAAGTGGGTCATCTTGTTATAGAATGAAATCAGGTTGATCAAGCAGTACTTGTCTTTCATAAACCCATGCTGGCTGGGCCTGATCCCTTGGTTGTCCTTTACATGATGTGTGATGGCCTTCAAGATGTTCTGCTCCATGATGTTCCTCAGTACAGAGGCAAGATTGACAGGCCTCTAGTTCCCTGGATCTTCTTTTCTGCTCTTTTTGTAGAGAATGTCACAATGTCCAGCCAATGGGACCTCCCGAGCTAGCCAGGACTGCTGATAAATGATGGAAAGTGGCTTGGTGAGCACTTCCATGACCTCCCTCAGAACTCTTGGGTGGATCACATCTGGCCTCACACACGTTTGTATGTCTAAGTGATGGAGCAGATCACTGACTGTTTCCTCCTGGATTATGGGGACTTTATTCTGCTCCCCATCACTGTCTTCTGGCTCAGGGGGCTGGGTCCCTGGAGAATAACTGGTCTTACTATTAAAGACTGAGGCAAAGAAGGTGCTAACTAACTCAAACTTTTCCTCAACCTTCGTCACTACACTTCCCCCTACATCCAATAAAGGCTAGAGGTCCTCCTTAGCCCTCCTTTTATTGCTGATGTATTTACAGAAACATTTGTGTTGTCTTATATGGCAGTAGTTGGATTAAGTTCTAGCTGGACTTTGACCCGTAAATTTTCTCCCTGCATAATCACCCAACATCCTTGTAGCTCTCCTGAGCTGTCTGATCCTTCTTCAAGGGTAATAAACTCTCCTTTTTTTCCTGAGTTCCAGACAAAGCCCTCTGTTCAGCCATTGTAGTCTTCTTGCCTGCTGGATCATCTTCCAGAAAACCAGGGCACATTTAAAATTTCCTTCCTGAATAATGTCCAACCTTCCTGAGCTGCTTTGCCCTTCAGGACTGCCCCCCAAAGGACTCTGTCAACAGGCTTCTAACCAAACCAAAGTCTGCCTGCTGGAAGTCCAAGTTGGCAGTTCTGCTGAACTCCCTCCTTCTCCAAGAATAAAAACTGCTATCATCTCAGGATAATTGTGCCCAAGACAGCCTCCAACTGCCACATCACCCATCAGGCCTTTTTTTCACAAACTCCAGGTCCAGTGAGGTACATTCATTCCCCAGTCAGCTCCCTCATCAGCTGTGTCAGGAAGGTCTCTTGCACACACTTCTAGACTGCTTACTCTCTGCTATGTTGAATTTCCAGCAGACATCCAGTAAGTTGGAGTCCACCCCAAGAACAAGGGATACTTCTTATAGCTGCTTATAGAATGTGGTCTCTGCCCTTTCATCTTAGTTGGGTGGTCTATAACAGACTTCCATGAGCATATCTAATCTATTGGCCTTATCCCTAATTCTCACCCACAAATACTCAACCTTATTGTCATCATTATTAAGCTCTAGACCATCAAAACCCTTTCCAACAACCAATGATACTCCACTGCCTCTCCTTCCTTCCCAATTCCTTCTGAAGAGTTTACGGAGTTATTGTGCAAGTCATCCCACCACAATTCTACGATGGCAATTTTGTCACAGATTTCCTGCTGCACAATGGCTTCCAGTTCCTCCTGTTTGTTGCCTGTGCTGCATGCATTGGTGTAGATGTCCTTCAGCAGAAAATAGGAGTAAACTTTGAATTTATGTGTTAAACTTTATAGCATTTTAAAAGGCTTTCTCTCAAGCCCTACATATTCTCTGTTGTCTACTGCAGATGCCAGTAAGTGCAAAGTTTATATCCATCTATTTTCTCTGCATGTCAACAATCTCTCCTTTCTGAAAAATGCAAGTGACTCACTTATCCAAAGCTGACAAAGAAAACAGTCACCCCTGAGGCAACACAGGAGACAAACAAGGAATTCCAGCTGAACTGCTTCCCAAAGGAGGAGAATGGATGAGGTTCCATGAAGATTAATCTGCTTCACCAAAGATGGTTCAACTAAAACAAACAGAAAGTCTTTAACAACAATAACTCAGCAAAAGACACTAGAAACCTGAAATACCTTGGTGGATAACATGTTGTGTTGGTTTTTCATGTCCTGGTTTTTGGTAGCATGGGGGCTACAGAGGTGGCTTCTGTGAGGAGCTGCTGGAAGCTTCCACCATGTCCAGCAGAGCCAATCCCTGATGGCTCTGAAGATGGACATGCTGCTGGCCAAAGCAGGGCCAAATACAGATGATGGTAACACCTCTGTGATAACATACTTAAGAAAGAAATCAAAACAAAGTGGAGGCACAATTTTCTAGCCAGAAAAGAGGAGGAAGAGAGAATATGTGAGGGAAACAACATGGAGACACCAAGGTCAGTGGAGAAGAAGGAGGAGGAGGTGCTCCAGGTGCCAGAGCCGAGATTCCTCTGCAGGCCATGGTGATTGATGACCATGGATGAAGCAGCTGTGCCACTGCAGGCCGTGGGGATCCACAGGGATGCAGAGATCCACCCACAGCCCATGGGGGAGGTGCCCACACTGGAGCAGGAGGATGCCTGGAGGAGGCTGTGATCCAGTGGGAGACCCAGTGGAAAGAGGGGGCCCCTGCTTCCAGGCTGGAGCAGCCTGTTCTTGGAGGACTGCACCCCTGGAAGATGGGACCATGCTGTGGCAGTTTTGGGAGGATTGCTGCTTCTGAGAGTGGAAGCATGTTGGAGAAGTTCACAGAGAACTGTCTCCTGTGCGAAGCACTCCCCAGTCTCACAGGGGAGGACTTCTCTCCTGGAGCAGTAGAAGAAAACCTCAGATGATGAACTGACCAAAACCCCCATGCCCTGTCTCCCTGTGCTGTCAGTGGAAAAGGGGTAAGGGCTGAGGGAAGAAAAGATGTTTTCAAGGGCTTGTTTTACTTCTCATAATCCTTCTCTGATTTTGTTAGTAATAAACTCACTTTGTATTTCTAAATTAAACCTGTTTTCCCTTGGAGTATTTCTTTCAGGTCCTTAGCTCATGAAGCCTTCATAATATTTTTTCCCATCTGCCTGCCTGCAGCAGGGGAGGGAGAGTGAGCAGCTTTTGTGGGTACCTGGCATTTGTCCAATGTCAAACCACTACACATGCCTATCCAGCTCTGCAATTAAATTTTTGTAATGCAGGCTCTAAAATAAAAAAAAACCTCCATGTTTGAAGTTACCTTCTCCTTAGGTAAGAGATTATGAGGAGATTTACAGAGATCAGGCTATGCCCCTACTGCAGATTTCATGCAGAGCACTTTTCAGACCATGAGTGTTGGTGGACCTGCAAAAGAACCAGTGCAACATTTTCCTTTCTCAGATAATGGAGGATCTCTCCATAGAAGGACCACTAGGAAGGGGGAAGTAGAGCAGAGCGCAGGAGACCATGTCTGGAGTTGGGCAGCGGGTGACCAAAACAGTTTTTGTCAGGTATCTTTGCTCAAAAAAGCGAAAGCTGACAGACCCGTCAGAAAATTAAACCTGCAAAATTCATCAGCTTGTCTGAGACTTGTTTACACAGCTTCAGTGGGAACATGTTATGAAGAAACTTTACCAGGGAAATAACCCCCAATATAAGAAACTACAATCAAAATGAGACCAAGAGGAAGACCCTCTGCATTGAACTGTTCTGTGTTTAAGGAGAAAAACATAGTGCAGCAGTTAAATAAAAACCAATCCTCCCTAATTTCTATGATTACAAACTTTCTATTTTCATTGGCTGATATTAGAGAGATAATTCAAGTCCCTCAAGATCTTTGCACTTTTTTTTGAAAAGTCTAACTCTTGCCAATGCACAGTGGGCCACAGTACAAAGCATACTGTGTTTTACTAGGAGCGTTTTTTAAAGTATTTTTCTAATTTTTGTGTAACATGGGACGGGTGTGCAAGTTTCACTTCTTGCACACAGATTCACCTCTCCTTCTGCACTGGTACTGGTTCCATTGCTGAAAAACCCCTAATTGCCATCACACAAAATGGTGGATAAGCTAATGATGCAGTTTAAAGGCTAAAGTACATCTTCTATTCTAACCAACATGAGGACAGACCTCTCCCTTCTATGCCACCTAGTGCAAGTACTATAAATTAAAATGCTGAGCAAAGATGTAGGATTTAATAGAATTTGAAAGATTCATGAGCAGTAAGATTACAAAGGGTTTCAAATTATCTGAGTGAGACATCACAGGATTAGAAACCATAGAGAGAGAAATCAGTATAGTGTAAAACATATCTGAACTTTTTCTCTCTTCACCAGTTTCTGGGTATTGATTTACACTAAAATATCTTTCTTTATTTTTATTGTGTTAGGTGACTCCTTCTTCCTGAATTATGTCTGGTTTAGACCTTTGTATCACTTTCAAGATTTGTTAACCTGCAATTCAGAGTTTACTTTTTGTTAAAAGCAAATAACTCACAGTGCCTTATTAATTACTGACTGAAATTTGAGCCAGAATTTGGGAAGACAGCAGCCTTCTTTCCCTCTTGCTAACATTAGTGTACATCTTCTTCTGTACATCTGTAAACAGATTCAGCTTTTTAAGCCTTATCATGGGAGGATGACAATTTTTGTTTAATTAATGAATGCTCCTTTCAGGGCTTCAGAAGGAACATAAAGGTTTACACTAACAAAGTGTTAAAGACTTTTAATCTCGGGACACAGAATTTTTACACACAGTTTTGCAGTTTTGAATTGCAATACTTCATTTAGAAATTGCTAACTCCTTTTGTATGTGGTTTTGGTTGAGTAATCAAAGAGATGGCCAAAGTGGAATGGCTTCTCAGACCCACACACTAGTACAGGGCAAGATGGGGTCCAACACTAGAAGCAGTTTTAAACTCAGAGCTCAACCACTGCTCATATATCTGAACACTGTTTTGTGGTGAACATTTCTTCTTCTCCTTCTTCAGTGAGAAAATTAGGGGATTCAGTCTAAGAGGGTGGGAGAGGGGAAGTGGGTGGGGTGACCAGTAGTTTGTTCTTCACGTAGTTCTATCACTAACTGTATAATATCTCAAACACTGAGGTCTTTAATGACCAAATACTGTTTTCTGACATGTGGTGGCTTTGGTCATATATTAGACCAGTGTGATGCTGCAGTGCAGGATCTCTACATTCCCTCTGCAGGGCACCCAGACACAGATGGATCTCAATGTCTTGTATGTTAACAAGGCCGCATTACCCCAAAGGTTTGTGCGGTCCAACCAGCAGAGGAAGACCAACAACCAAGCAGCTGTGTTCATTTCTGATGCATATGAATTCAAGGCTCTGATTATATTGCTCCATTTAGAATTCAGAATTAGCACAGCACTGAGAGAAACAGATGGTTTTTTCTACCTGTCTAAAAAGGTAGAGATGGAGTTCTATCTCCTTTGCATTAGACTTTAACATGTAGGTGTCTATCTCAAAGCTAGAAATCTAAGCCCTCTACATTCAATGGAAAAAAAAGGGAGAGGTTTATTGCATCCAAATAAAGACATTTAAAAGAGATTGGGTAAGTGATCTCTTCAGAGTATTTATTTGTATCCATACGAGTGCTATAAAAATTTAGCTTAAACAGTATACTTACTTTAGTTATCTAAGCTGTGTGAAATTAACTCTCCCCAGCCTTTGATTTTGGAGCACAGAGATAGCACAGAGATAGCCCAGAAATTTTTAAATGAACTGTCTTAGATGGCAAAACTTTTCTTCCTAAGACAACCTGCAAAACTGCCTTAGCTTGTGTAGATCTGTCTACTTCTGCTCATGGCCTTTGAACAAGCTTTGAACATTTAATGTTTGTTAGGGTATTTCCATAGCACACTGCAATCTGCAGAGCAGAGAAGTCTCTTTTAATTACACATTTCAACTCTTGGAGAGGTTTTGTCCACACAGGACAAAGGAATTTGAATTGATGGGAACTCATGATCTTGAATGTCAGGTAATTTCCAAATGTTCTAGCTCACCCTGCTACCATGAAATAATATATTTAGACATGGGAATTAGAATAATTAGAGGGTGACTTCATATGTCTGCAAAGGTAGGTTTCCATTTTCTTGCCTTGATGACTTCAGCATCTCATAGGCATTGACTCAAGATTTCAGTCTAGTATACTGGAGTTTTAGAGGCTTAGGCAAGGCAAAATTCAAAATGTTTATACAGATCACTAAAAATATCTTGCCCTATGAAGGGAAGTATATAATACATTGGTCACCTGCTTGAGGGGGATAAAGAAAAATTAGAATACTGAAAGGGAAGTTGTGTCCCAAAGAACTATCTCGTTAGAAACACCGGATTTGTGTCATTGTCTTGTGATGAAGGCACAGGAATGACAAATGTTATTAAGAAGTTATTTACAAATCCTGTGGCTATTAAGGGTGAGATTAGTTTTTACACTTGTACTTCAAAAGTATTTCCAGGCAGGGTGAACTTAGTGAAAATGCATAAAAAGCTGGCTTAGCTTATTCAGCACGACTTCTTTCTGCTTTACTCTATTTGTTGGTTATAACAGTTACACGAGGCTTATGAGTTTGAATAGTAGATCTGTCTACTTGTGCAGGGGTGCAGGTGTGCACCTGTGAAAGGAACCCACAGGCACTGGCTAAGAGCATCTAAAAATAAAGGGTGATGTTCTGATCTCTCTTAATCTCAGCCATAGCAATGTAAAATGAAGAGGAGTTCCAAATCCCTTAAGAAAGGTATATAGGGAGTGAGGAGTATTCTAGGCTGCTAGGCTAGAATGCAATTCCCATCTTTCTGAAGGTGGCAGTTTGAGTTTTATTCTGTTTTCTCTTGTGTAATTCTGGAGTTTTCCTATAGCCCAACACCTTGGACTTCCAGTTGCAAGCTTTGTGAGTATTTACGTATATATATATATATATATGTATGTATGTATGTAAATGAGAATGTTCATAGTGTGGAAGCAGATCCAATGTTTAGTGCACAATGCTTTTGTGTGTCTGTAAGAGGCACAAAAAGGTACATCTGGGCAAGCTAGCACACGCAGAGCAGTGGGATGGCATAGTATTTTGAAGGGGGAAGGGAACTGGTATCTATTCAGGCATCCTTGCTTCAGCCAAGTGAGCATGCTGAGCTACCTGCTGTGGCTGGGGCAGCTTCAGCTCACCTCACTTCAATATCTGCTTCTAAGGAGGGNCACCCACCCACCCACCACCTTATTTTACATATCTAATACATGACATTTTAAGGTCTTTTTACTTCTTTCAAAGTCCACTTAAATACCAAAATAGAACAACAAACACAATGTTCCACTGTTTATTGACAATATGAAAAATGTGATTGCTTTTACCTTTCCCACACTGGGACAAAAAGAAGGCCTCCAAAGGTAGAGAAGAAGAAGAAAAGGAATAAAATCCATCTACCCAAAATGCTTGTGATTCAGAGAGTCATCAGAGAGAAAAGCAGCTGGATGGTGACAGCCAGAGAGCAGTAGTCACTGACTCAGAGTCCCACTGAATATCAGTGACAAGTGGCGTTCTCAGGGGTCCGTGTTGGGACCAGTGTGATTTAACATCTTCATTAATGACATAGACAAAGGAATCGAGTGCACCTTCAACAATTTTGATGACAACACCAAGCTGAACAGTGCAGTTGCCACACCCTGACTTATTGAGGTGAGTATCTGAGGTGACACTGTTGACTTGATTGCTTCTTGCTGTTCCATGAGAAAACACTGAAAGCAGAATTCTTCTTTTTCTTTATATGTTGGCAACACAAGGGAGCTAGAAGTATAAAAATGATGTCTTGAACATGATTAGCAAATTCCTACCAGCCTCACGAGGCACTGGAGCTGACCATATGTTACAGAAAGAAAACTTGCAGAC
>VYXF01010313.1:250604-312401 GCA_013397295.1 Polioptila caerulea | reverse complement strand
CATCAGAGAGAAAAGCAGCTGGATGGTGACAGCCAGAGAGCAGTAGTCACTGACTCAGAGTCCCACTGAATATCAGTGACAAGTGGCGTTCTCAGGGGTCCGTGTTGGGACCAGTGTGATTTAACATCTTCATTAATGACATAGACAAAGGAATCGAGTGCACCTTCAACAATTTTGATGACAACACCAAGCTGAACAGTGCAGTTGCCACACCCTGACTTATTGAGGTGAGTATCTGAGGTGACACTGTTGACTTGATTGCTTCTTGCTGTTCCATGAGAAAACACTGAAAGCAGAATTCTTCTTTTTCTGTATATGTTGGCAACACAAGGGAGCTAGAAGTATAAAAATGATGTCTTGAACATGATTACCAAATTCCTACCAGCCTCACAAGGCACTGGAGCTGACCATATGTTACAGAAAGAAAACTTGCAGACAAGAGTCAAGACTTAGTACATGTTAGGCATGTGGTTCCCACAGGGCCACTGTCTTAAAGGGGCATCATAAGGAGAAGGCATTACAGTCTTAGGGAATGGATTTGGAATAGTGGAGAATGCTAAAACACACACACACACAAAAAAGAGTAAAAAATTCCTAAAGGTCATGAAACAGGAGATAATTGCTGACATGAATTCCATATTGATTTAGAAATAGAAAACCATACCAAAAGCAAACCCAAAACAAAAGAAAAAAACAAACAAATAAGAAAAAACCTGAAAGGTCTTTTCAGAAATGGGGACTGAGCCCCAGCCCAACCAACCTGTTGTACACTCCAACAACTTGACATACTGACAAGATTTCTGTGCCATCTCCTCTTTGCCATTCTCCTGAACCACCCCTCAGCCCTCTGCAGCAACAGCAACTTAAACACACAAATTCTACCATAACCACAGAAAAATTGATTGGTTTTGTCCATTAAGCCTAGGAAGATGTTTAAAAACTTTCAGAAAAAAAAACCATTATAGATTGGTTTCTTATTTACTTTTCCTTGCACAAAGCTTACAAATCTTTTAGATCATGTTTTATTATTTAATATTCTTAGGTATCGAATAAGATCATGTATTAAAATGTTAACATAGTTTATACAAATTTGGCTGTGCCACCACAGGCCTTTTAGATATGAGAATACTAAAACACAGAAAGACTCTAGACTCCAACACACACAATGGAAGTTAGTAGCATCCAGGCAAGAAGCAGAAACACAGATTCCAATCTAAAGATCACTGAAGTCAACAGGAGCCTTTCTCTTGACATTAATGGGTTTTGGATCAAATCCTGAATGACCTGTCCACAGTCACATAGCCCATCAGAGAGAGAAGGGAAACAGGAGACTCCTACCCAAATTACTTTTTCCAGCGAAACTGACTAGATGGCAGCAAGGTAAAAAACTCCCCAGAGGTATTATCATAGGCCCTGACCTGTGCTACACATTTTCAATGACACTTTGTCATAAATGAAAAAATGGTTCACTGCTCTGATTTTCTGAGGGCATTTTCCTTTCTAAATCAGGTACATCTCTTAGAAATTTCAGAAAATTCTAGCCTGAAATGTCTGCTTTAAACAGAGTAATTTCTGAGCTCTGTAAACAATAGCGGGCTTTTTACTTCTTGCCTATGTTTGTCTAGTAAAAAATGGGGGCTGAGACATGAATACTGGTCCATCACTGAGTTCTGGGCCTTGAATTCTGGCCCAAAGTGATAGTTCTCCAAACAGTACTCATAAACAATGCATTCTTTTAGTACTAAAGGCTCACATACATGAGAAGGTCAAATTTTTATGCTGGTAGAAGAAATCTAAACCATGTGTAAGTGTCTGTGTGCAAGTCGATATATGTTTATATGAATGTACAGACAGGCATATTTTCAAAAATAGAAGTAAACATAATTTCATCATTCAAGATGAAATAAAAAATATTCTTTCAAATACTAAGAAATCATTTAATTTAAGTGCAGGTCTCAGCACCAACTAGTAATATCCTAACTTCATATTTCATCATTTAGCACAATGCAACCACCCAGACTTTAACGTAGCACAGCAATATGAAGATTCAAATGCCTGGCAACCCTATTGTAAGAGTCAGCCTCTTATTCTGTCTTTGGAATAAATGTTATCCCCCCACAAACTAGACAAAAGTTTAGACTAAATATTTGAGATCAGAATATCTGTGTTTTCTTTCTTTCTCATCTCCCTTTTTGGTTTTTGTTTTTGTTTTGTTTTGTTTGCTGGGTATTTTTGTTGGTTTTGATTTGTTGTTTTTCTTTTTTTTTTAAAGCAACCTAAAAGGTCTGGATTCTGAGTTTTTCAATTAATAGAAAATAGGAATAGTGACATAAAGGCATTTTTATGTATTAGAGCTTCTCTTGTGTTTCTTGCTTCACCTGATGTCTTTCTTTGTGTAATGCCTGCCTAGCAATACTGGCAAATTGTTTCTGAAGAGCTACAGAGAAGAAAATGCTTTGATCTGGTAGAAACACACCAGTGTAATAGCAGTAGATACCTTTTATTTCCCAGTCTTTCAATGGCCCCCTTCAATTCACAAAACACACACTCGGTGATTAAAAATTCCTGTCATTTTTGTTTTAGAAACTGGGAACCTACAACTTTAAAGTGTGGCAAAGTAAATCTTCTGCCGGAGTGATCAAGGAATTATGCTATTGTCCTGTCTTTATGTTTTCCACAATGCATAAAGCATCACTGTCCTTAATTGTTCTTTCATCTCACCCATTGACTTGAAATCAGCATTGCTCTCCAGGAGTAGTATTAGCTTGAGAACTGGCAAAGAAAAGCAAAGAGGCTTAGCATACCTCAGCACTGCAGATTAAGTGCCTCTTCAAAGATGTCACCCCAGATGTGGCAGGCTACATTCCTACTTTCCCTTGGCAACAGCTGTGGAGCCACATCAGTGCTACTGCCTTATGTTCCTGAACATTATGAGAAGGAATAAAAGCTGCCTTTTTAATGGCTTGAGTTTGTGTTGGAGGCATAATTTTCTGTTTACTTTTCAAAAGGGCAAGTCTTCCTGTGTTTTCACTGCTGACAGATAAAGATGAGTTGACATCCCACAAGCAATGCTTCCTTTTTGGGCTATTCCATAGTGTACCCTCTATTGGTTTGGTTCATCGTTCCTCTCAGGAACTGCAATGTCTCTTTCACTACGCTGTGATTACAAAGCAACTGCTTGCAAATTCTTTAATGTCTTTGGTAGATTTCTCTTCCAATTAAAGTGTCAGAGGTGTGAGTTACTGTGAAGTGGGCTGAAGACAGCCAGGCTGCAGGTACGGCAGATGCAGCAAAAGGAGGGTTTCAGCAGTGTGCTCCATCTGGGGCACACTGAGGTTGTTCACACTGAGATTGTTCACACAGGGGCAGAGAATGAAAATGGCACGGGTGCATTATGCAAGGTCAGCAGTATCTGCTTTTTCCCGTGTGCCTCGGAAAACCCAGGCTGGACTCAAACTGTGACCAAGCAGCAAAAGTTTCTGTAGCCATCTGAGGCTACCTCTTCCACTATTAAGCTGTTACAACTCTGAAGAATAAATGCTGCTAGTGAAAGGCAGGTTGACACACCAAGCACTCACTCTACCTTACTGCTTTTGATTGGCTGTAATTTATCTGTATTCTATAACAGCTAGTATGTTGAATCTGGGGATATCCAACATTTCCAGGTTTGAGTTGATGGGTTTTTTTCTCTTTTTATTTTTCTTTTTGGAAAGGGAACACTAAATGCATTACAATTTTTTTTTTTTTAAAATGTCTATGTGAGCCTTTTATTTCAAAACCTCTTACATACACAATTCAAATTCTATTGCACAATGTAACATTTTCCTCTGAAACTCCCCTTACCAACACATGTATTGACCCATTAGATCTTGATTCTCTTGCCCAGATGTGTGTTGTCCTTTTTTTCTGAAGCTTTTGTCCTTTATAACAGCCCTGAAATTTTACCTTTTCTGACTGGCTGCTTCCTTTAACTTACATCAGTATTAGATAGTCTCATTGATCTGTCTGAGGGATTCTACATCGCTTATGTCTAGATGCATTTTTGTCTGACCTGTCTCAGACAAAAGTGCATATTTTTTGTAGCAATCACCACAACTCCATAATTTAACACCTTGTTAGTACATACAGAGCTGGTAGAAATATATCCAGAGAATAAGTAATCTAAGATTAGTAGCTTTCATGCAGCTAATTGATTGACTTGGAACCTAGCTTACAAATTTATCACATTTAACACTCACTTGTGAATACATGCCAGTCATTGTCAGAGAGGAAAATGAATTACAGAAACCTCTGGTGTAATCCTCTTGGAAATTCATGTTTCCACGCTGACATAATACAAGGGACTAACGTTCCTGCAGGTTACACACAGAGTATGTAGGAATAACCTCAGAGAAGAAGGTATAAGTAGATCTATGTCCTCTACACCATAGCATAGCAAAACAATTTTAAAAGTGTGACCTATTCATAATTCTCAGAACATCGTTTTTACAAGTAGTGGCTGGATGTTGCTGAATGGATCCAGTTTATCTCTGTATGGTTAATAATTTATTATTATATGTGTATATTACAGAACTATTTTAAGGTTCACCTTGATCATAGAGGTACGAAAAAAATGTCTTATTAGGATGTCTCTGTTACCAGAATTGATTTGTACTGTAGCTAATGAACAAAATGCAATTTTGTTTACAGTCTGTGACCTCTACATGTAGGTCATTCCTATGAATATCCTGGCTATTAAATGACATCAATTCTACCTACCTATTTAAGATGCAGGATAAACTATAAGGATTTTAGTATAAGAGTAATAGTTTAGGACAGTCAACTGGAGTTTATTCCCCAAGAGCATTGGCTGCTTCCTCTGCTGTAGGGAAGTAGCTCTGAAAGCAGCAGTTTCTCTGTGCATTTCACACAATCCACAGATATTCAAGTCTCTTGTTGGAGATCAGAATATGAATGTTTGCAAAAGGGGCAGGACCTTATCCTGTTGCTACATGAAACAGAATAAAAAGACAGGAGTGAAATGCAGTTTTCTTCCCAGCTACATTTTGCTATTGAATAATGCAAGAAGGATTACCATGAATATGTTGTGACTAGATGGCCCATGATGTCCACAGAAGAATAACACATGAAATCTCAAGTGTTTTTAATCTGTTAAAAAAACACACATTTTTTATGATCTGTGAATCAGCTCTTGATTGGAAAATTCTTGATTACTTTTAATTTAAACTTTTTTTGTAGTTCTTATTTTTCTGCTTAAAAAATAATAGCAAAATTGTTTTGTGATCATCCTAATGTATCTGTCCCCACTGTAGTATCAGAAGAATATAAATGGGATTTCCCAGGAAAGAACTATCTTCATCCATGACAACAAAAACCTCCATGGCCATAAGTGACATAATACTTTCATCTCAACATGTAAAGGCTTTCTGTGCCCAAATTGCTTCCGGTGCAACAGCAAGCCTCTCATAAGTAACATGGGAAAGTGATACTGGAGACCTAGTCTGCTAGGCAGAGTCATACACACTCCTGGTGAAGATAGCAGGGAAGTGCACACTGAAGAAAACTGTACAAAACTGTTCCAGAATGGGAGAAAAATAGAAAAGTACTTTTCCTCACCACTCAGATTTTGGCCTGAATTTTCACCAGAGAAAGGTCTATCACAGAGCAGACGATACAGAAGAAACAACATCCAGTAGAAAGGATATTAAAAACAGACATGAAAACACTACTAGGGAAATCAAAGAAACCATGATAGAAAGCTTTAATTCTGAAAATAAAGGACATTAAATTGGCCAAGAAACTAGGATCAAAAAACATGCTAAATTAAGAAGAAAACTTTTAGTACCATATGCTTACAAAGAAGTTCCTTCAATGTCAAGGTAAAAACATGTGTCCCACTTCTGCCTTTTATTATGTGTATGCTTGGTGCTTTAACCAAAGTGCAGCAGTTTCTTCCCACACTTCACCTTCCCACACACCATCTTCTAAAAGGTTATCATATTAAAAATATGTAAAGACAAATGTTCGGTCATGGGGAAAGCTGTGTGCTGATTTATAAAATTCCTAGGAAAATGGGATAGAGTTCTAGCCAGAAAATGAGGCACACTGAAAGCTTTTCTCTATATAAAACTACTACATGCTTCCTTACCTGACTCTGACACAGGCCACAGTAGTAGCTAATAATTTTCCCTACCAATTCCTATCTCTGAGATAAAAGACAGAGAAGCCATGTGTTTTCTTCAGACTGGCTGACCAGAGTCAATCAGCCAGCACACATTTATTTGCCCTTATTGTCCTCAGATAATACAAATTACATCCATGATCTCTTACAGAATAGGGAAAAAGGAATGAGAGAGTGAGACAGGGTGGAAGGTGTACAGTCAAGAATCCAGACAGAGAGGCAAGGGAAACTTAGAAAGAGAAGTAGTGGAAGGAAAATATGTTCAGGATAATACAAGAGGAGGATGTTGCTCTCAAAGTCCAAACAACCTGATTTTACATTGGCTAAGTTGATTTCTTGAGCCATTTCAATTTCTTTTTTTCTCTTTTTTATTCTTTTCTGAATAAGGTATGGGAAGCCTGCTGCACTGAGGAGTCTCCTCACATCACTCTGGGAGGAGAATCATTGCCAAATACATAAAGCTGAGGGAGTGAAGATGAGAAAATGAAATCATATGGAAGTACATATAGAAGGAGGAGGAAGAAGAAAACAAAGGTGATATAACAGAGAGATCAGAGAAAAAATAATAATGATAAGAATTCATATGGATGTTCAGGACTTCCTGGACCAAGGTATGATAAGTGAATAATAAGCTCCACAGGGAGCTTTTGCAGTGAGTCTGAGAGTTCCAGACCGTCTCAGATCTGCAGCACTGTTGCAGACTAACCCTGATGCACATGTGTAGTGGGTCAGAGACAGCCAGCAGACTTTAAACTCACGGCACATGATCCAAACAAATGATCTATGCATTCACAATGCTCAAACAGAGAATTTGCACGCACCCAGTGTCTCCCACAATTATGTGGGAGTTCTCACCAAATTATATGTTGAGAACCATTACATGGAGAAACCAAATTCTTCTTCCCATTTTGTTGTGAAAAAGAGTCTCCAGAAACTCACACCCCTGGTGTTCTAAGGAAGCCTGCAGAAACCTCAAGGAGCACAACTGATACAGGTAATAGAAGGGTGAGGAATGAGTGAAGAAACTTCACCTCCTGGAAATCAGTATCTCCTCACAGTTACTTGTTGGTAATTACTGTAATCAGAAGAGGTGATGGTGGAGTAGAAAGAGCAGCAATAATGTCTGTATTATCTAAATACCTACAAATAAGACACTGACACGCATCTAAAGGATCAGAGAAAAGAGAGAGCAGAAGAAGGAATTAAAAAGGAGAATGCTGGACTATCATAGTATTTCCCAGTTGTATCAAATTCCACCTGGCTTATAAGACCTATTCCTTGTCAAATTCAACGTTATTGATTTTTTGCAAATAAATCACTGCCTGGGTCCAATTTTACAAACAACCATGCCAAGTGTAATGCAATTGCTGAATTCTCAGAAGGTGCAAAACCAAAGTAGATGGCTCTACCACAGCCCTGTTCTATACTTTAAAGGCCAGTAGGGTGAGGATGGATAAGGTCAAACTATGTTTCCATTTCCAGTAATCTGGAAATACAGTCTGGTTCAAAGTTAAAGATCTCTAATTTGCAGTGGTGTACAGTTAGGAGGAAAAAAGGGAAAGGAGAGAGGAACTGTTCTGTGAGCTAGTTATACCTTTTACTCACCAGTTATCCCATTTTTGTCTGACACAATCAATGGTTTGGTCTGGTGAGAAATTAGTTTTTTGCATTGCCCTTTTAAAGATATGGTGTGAAAGCACTTTATGAGCCATGTGTATTAGTGTTCATATTTGTGTGGGTCTGTTGAGTTTTAATCAATCAGCCTTGTTTCAGAAGACTTTAATTTTGCTCTCATTAAGTATGTGTGAGTTTTCTGTGTGTGCAGGCGCATATATTTATCCCTGTCAGCATTAAGAAAATTACATGCCTCTAGTTAACATATTGTACAGTACTACAAATTCTCATGAATATCACTTATCACAAAGGATAGGTTCATCAAATGGAATGGAATGGAAACTTTTCTCATTTTCAAACAACTTGCCTCTGGTAAACACACAGATATTTACCATGTTTTTGTATTATGCTTGTAAAGTATAACTTTACAAGTTCCACTTACCAATGCCCCTGTATTTCCAGAGATTCCCTGACAAAACCATTGTCCAGAATTTCAGACATTAAAATGTCTCTGAAACATATTTAGAGCTGCAAAACTCTAGTATTTTTTACATTGCTCTGATGCAATACTTTGCTCCAGTGGCTGACAGCAGTCAGTGTGAAGGTTTTAGGTAAATATGTAATCCCAGCAAAAATATGAAGGGCAATAAAACAAATGCTAAGTAAGATTTCAAGTTTTTATCCTGATCAAATTGAAATTGCTCCTCTGTCATGCCCTAACCCACTAAAACTTATATAACTTGTTTCACTAAAAAGCACAAAACCTCCAGCAACTCTTCTGTCCTTTTCTTTCTTCTTCTTACCCCTTATAACCTTTAGTCCTTTCATTCTTACTTTGGGCTACAAGAGTATAAAACCTGTAATTAACAACTTCTTTATTGCCTCTGCAATAGTAATTGCCATGTATAGCCTTGAGGTACTAAGAATAAAAAATAATTTTCCTCCCCCTGCCCCTTGTATTTAACTAGCACTCCGCAGTTATTATTAGGATCTTGCCAAAACTTCACCTTTCACAAGAACCTTGTGATAAAAGTGTGATCCCCACACAGGGACCTCTGCATGCAGCAATCAATACTTATGCTGTAATATTTCCCCTTCTTGCTGTTTCAGAGCAGCCTTTAAATAAAAAAAAAAAAACAGGCTGGGAAGAGATTAGATTATCAATTATCATGAAACTGTCTGCAACTTCAAAGGGCCGCAGAGCAAGGGAAACCATAGTTTATCAGGACTGTAAGCGTCCTGCAATTATCTCTCATGTCACCCAGATGTAGAGCAGTAGTTGGGGGAATAACTTGGGTCTGTGGTGAGAGACTGGGCTGGTGGAAAAATATAAAAGCAGCATTTTCTTTGGAACATGAATCATTGGTTTTGGGTCAGATATTGACAATAAGTAGGATCTTGAATGTGTTAACTACGAGCAGCTCGATCCAATATACTCATGTATCTATGCAGCGTGAGCATTTTATCGATAAGCAGACATGGGACACTTTCTTTTTCCCTGAAACTCCAATTTTTACGTAGGTCAACAGATTGTTAATAGTGTGTCAAAGAATGATGCATTGATAATCAGTAAAACTGCAAGATGTTTGTTCTCAGTCATTCCCACAAGTATTAAGCCTATGGGTTTGCACAGGAAAACAGCTTCACAAGTCAAGTAAAACACAGAAGTTTGGAAGCAAAACTACAGCTACTGACATCACTTCCTGATGCAATATGGCATTTTTGTTTGGTCTTGTTTTCCAGTGGGATTCATGAGGCTCCAGTTTGACCTGTGATATCTTAAGCCCAGGAACAATGGAAAATTAATGTAATGTTTATTAATACATAGAAAAAGCCTCTGGCTATGTAGAGCACCTAATCAAAACAATTAAAGTAGCATGTAGTCACAAGTCTGGTTAATGTGCAACTTTCTGTGTCAGGATATGATATACTGAATGAAAATAAGTTCATAAAGGAATTTTACTTAGTTATGTTCCAACTAGCTACCCTTTTATTCCTCACAATACTTGAGCCAAATGTTTACCCTTGACCATGACCCCACAAGGACAAAAAAGTATGATTAACAAATCTGGACAATGTTATTAAGCCTAAAGAGGACTGGTCCCTTAAATATGTGTTATAAAGGTGAGGAAGTGAAATGCTAACCTGATTAAGTTACACAACTCACAAGAGTCTCAATGCACTCCCGAGCAAAGGAGATAATGTGAAATTTATATATAATGGGCCTTACTGTACCACAGACACATGGTAACAGGTCCTACCTCCAAAAATGTGCACAGATGAAGAAAAACAGGAGACCCAACTGGCTTGACATGGTAGAAGAGAGTCAGTAATGTTAGGAGCATTATGTTTGTGCTTCCCTTTTGTTTACTTCCCAGTTGTTTCTCTATGATACAGCATTGGGTTATTTGATGTTATTGACATTTCTTCAGGATTACTTATCACCCAAAAGACTGGATAATTCCTAAGCTTAGATCAAACATCAGTCTATTATTTCCTCATGCTTTTAGACAAGAAAACCATAATGGTGGAAAGACCTAAACTTTGGTAGAGCCAGGAAGATTAAGACATTATAAACTGTGTGCTGAGTGGAATATCTGGACCTCTTCGACCTTTTTATTTCTTGTTAAGAAGCAGGCCATGTACCAAAGATAGTGACATTTTACGTTTTAAGCAGAAGTTCTCAGGAGCACATCTGACAAAGAACTAGAATTTAGCTCCTCTCAGAAGAAACTAGGATGGAAAAGTAAAACCATTCACAATGTATGTGTTACTTCTATCTCCATGTGGCTGTTAACCAGGCAATGTAGATTCCTGATGGCCCCCTGAGGACCTGCTGGACATAAAGTACAATATTTCAAATAAATAGTAAATACAGAGGCTATGACCCACTGCTTCCTAGGGTGCATGATATCTATCCCATTAAAGGTCTCTGATGGCCTGTTGAAATACCTATATTTCAAAGGGTTGAAAAATGGGAGAAAAAATGGAATCAATTTTTTTGTTGGTTTTTTTTTGTTTTTGTGGACAGTTTCATGGCTCCTCTTTCCATAGCTGTCATCTTGCCACCTGCTGGTTTTTAACCTACTTCTCTCCAAATAGAGTGGCTATAGCTGAAAGCTAATCCATTGATTCCTGATACAATTATAGGGATAAGTCTAAACCTTGTATATGCTGAGAGTCTACTCTCCTGTGTTGGTCTATATTTTGCCTTGTCTAAAAATATCAGTGGCAAGGAAGGGTACCCCAACTTTCACCACTGCACGATAAGGAGCTTGAAAGATTGTGGGATAATATTTGGTGTGAGCTACTGTGAATAGGATTGGACTTCTTGTGTTGCTCATGTTTCTTTAGACCTCATGTGTTCATGTGCAGAGTAGGGTGCTCCTATGAAAAAAAAAGCTTTTCCTCCTGGTTGGAAATGTGTTTTGTCCCCATCTGACACTGATACAACCTGAAACTTATTTCTTTTGCTGGTAGCTAAAAAAGAAAACATTTTGAAACATATGCTGCATTTAGAGTCATTATGTAGAGAAATATTTTTCCTTAGTCAGAGATAACTTTATTTACATGTATGCTACTTTTTGTACTAAAAAAAGCTTAAGAAATACTAAAATTTTAAAGATGAGTTTCCTACAAATTTAGATGACATTGTATTTAATCTTCAGTGATGTCATAGTGCCAGATAAAACAGTTTCCTGGAGGAGAAAAAAAGTGCAGGTAATCAGTTTAACCCACTTGGGAATTAGCTTGAGCATCTTATTGTCAGAGTTAACTCTGAAGATGGTAAATGTCCTTTTGCCAGTGATAACAGCATATACACAACTATTTAATATCTACGTAACTATTTCATCTATATTTCAAATGAGAAAGCTTTGTAAAATAAGGTATATCATCTCTGTTGTAGAAATGCAGGTTGGCCTTAACTGGGTCAGGTTTCCTCTTTCTGCAAGTTTTGCAGAAGGAAGATCCTTTCTAGAGGAAACACACGCACATTCTTGTAATAAAATAAACGTTATTTCACATCTTCAGCATTTCAGATAGTCAAGGAAATGAGCGCTTTCTTTCATCATTTAAAATTGACCACTTTCAGGTGCTTTTGTCCCTATTTTTTCCCTCAGAAGGCAGTTAAAGAGGGCAGAAAGGACACTCTGTAATCTCTGAGCAAGTCTTGCTTGTCTGAGCTGGACAGAGCCTCCACAACTGCCTAGTTAGTCTTTAAATTAATATCAAGCCTGCACTTCTGGAGGAAATCTTGCAATCAACCCCATGCACCTGTCTCTAAGTGTGAAATAATCTCAGAGACATAAACTGGACTCTTTGGGGGTGAAACTGTACCAGAAGCTGCACTTCCACCTCCAGGGCACATCAGAGTTATTCTGAAAGGAACCACCCCAAAATGCACATGGCATTGGTGCCAAGTTCTCAGCAACAGCTGCTTCCTCCATTTACCCCCTCTGTGCTGCACTAGTTGCCAACACAGAAATTGTCATCTTCTTTTCCCAGCTTCCTAACACTCTGGGTGCAGGAGCAAGGACCAGTCTGAGCAGTGTTGCATAGTTTGGACTACATGTGCTCATCTAAGCATAGGGACAATTAAATATAACATTTGACATAAACAACATCCCTGTGGAACAAGGACACCTTGATAACCAAACTCTTATTTATGTAACTGGAGGATTATATAAATCAGCAGGCTTTGGGGGTAAAAGTCATTTGTTTGCCAAGCCTTTCTCTAGTGTCTGGCTCAGGGAGGCCCTGATGCATGACCTAACCTCTAGGCACAACTAAAACACAATAAAAAGAATTTGCCTGGCCACTGGGCAAATAGAAGAGAAAGATAGCTCCGGCCCTGCAGAACATAATTCTCCTGGTAATAAGAGGACTGGTCTTTCATATGTAAACAGAAAACTTAGATTTGTTTAGATATCAGCAAAAACCCTGAATATCTACATCCACACATTTCCCCTCATTAAACTGTTGCATGATCTGAACTCTTGGCAATGAAATGATCATTTAGCGAGAAGTTTACTGAATTTGAAAAGGCAAGACACAAACAAGAAAATGCATTTGATATGGTCAACATACAGTACAGCATAAGCTTTAAAATATAAGTAAATGGGGCCAGCTGGTAGGAGCAGCCACCACTTCATTAAAGTGGAGGTAGGGTTTACACCTGATGAAGAACATACTTTTAAAGTATCTGCCTTGGTACCTTCCTTGTCTGTCACACACAGCCATCCCAACGGGCTTGTGCAAATGCAGGGTTTGTGTACTCAGCACAAACACGAATATGCTCTTTGCAAGTTGTAACCCCATATATGTGTATGATACTCTTGCTGCCCCAGATATTTGATCATTCAAACTAAGAAACCCTTAATTTTTTGCCCTTTGGATAATTTCCTGGCTGAGCTGGCTCAAACTTCTGAACCTCTAAGATATACAATGAAAAATTCAGCATCAAGTTGGTGCTAGGCTTCTCATGAGCCTGTGCAGTCAATGGGTGAGCTGCTAATGTGAGTCATGCCACTTGTCAACTGAAGAAAGAAAACAGACTGAATTTTAAAAAATCAAAATCAACAGACAAACAAAAAGGCATTGGAGGCTCCAGTGCAGCACCTGCAGAAGTGAACCCTGCCCACGTCTGACACTTTTTTAAGGAGTTTTGTCTTATGGCAGTGTCTCAGAACTGCTCAGGCAGGTAAGGGATATGCCTTTGTCCTGGCTTCTAACCAATGGACCTAGGCATGAACAACCCAACAACAGAATATGGAAAGGATCTAACCCAACTTCTGCTGCTCTGAATGAGAGTTCAGCAATCAGCTGTTTTTGGAAGTATGGCTCAATGCAAATTGCTGGTGACCTAAGACAAAAGGCCAATTTTTAGGTTTCCGGTGTGCAATGCAAATAAGTGTTCTTATTTTAAGCTCTGCAAAACTTTGTTTTCTTTTAAAAATTCATTTAGTCAGAAGCATTTATGCAAACGTCACAGCTCTTTGCATACATTAGGATAAAATTCTATACATTACAAAATGTAGTAACAAACACCATAATTCCTGTGGGATTAGGCACAGTGAGCACAGAGCAACAAGGGAATAATGTTTATGAGCAGGAAATGCTAGCTTGTAGCAGACTGATATATTTACACCTGTTCACTCAAATGTCACATTTACATATACCTATTTTTAATTATATATGGGCACTGTAGTACTCAGACTTGTTTACATTGAGTGAATCCAGAGTTCTGATTTCTGGTTTTTAAACGGAAGAATAAATAAAATAAATACAGTATACATGTGTAACTGGGAATGTGAGATGATAAAATACATAAATTCCAAAAATTCAGATTCTTTTTTTATGTGTATCAAAATACAGTGAACCACAGAATAACCTGAGCTGGGAGGGAACCACAAGGCTTATCAAAGTCCCATTGTGCTGAATTTCAGACCAAGCCCTAGTTACTGAGCCTTGCCTCCACAGACATCCTTCAGAAGATCTCCATTGACACTAGTAGGTCTGGGAGATCTTATATAAAAACTCAAACTTTTTGCCTTGCTGTCCTCTGTCTTCCCATTCATGAAGAATCTAATGCTGAACAGAAATGTTGCATTTCTGCTCAGAGCTGACATAAGGACACAAAAGAGAAAAAGAATCATGGAAACAGAAAGCAGGCTCTTTAGCTACAGAAGAGATTATATAAGTGGTTGGCTTTATCTGCTTATCAAGTGTCCTTATCAAGGGTACTTGTATTTCTACATAGATTTTGCTCATTGCATTTCGAGTTGAATGGGACAGGAGATTTTTTTTGTTGGGACAGGTGGGAGAAGCAAGAGGGATGAAATTTTTAATCTAAACCACCAAAAAAATAAATTGAATGACAGCTTCACTGTTTCAGATAGATTCTACCCTGATGTGTTAGAAGATAAAATCTACCTGAATTGTCTTCCTCATTCAGCTTCCCTCATGCTGCTGCAGCAAGAAAAGGCAGAATGCATTTGTGACAGTGCATGACATTTGTTGCTAGTATTGTAAGAACTGCATTCAGAGTAGCAATCTATTTAAAAAAAAAAAAAAAATCTCTGCTGTTAATCTTTATTTAAAATAAGAATGATTCCTATGCATCTTTAAAAGTTGAAGCCCAGCTCGTTAGTTTAAAGGAAATACTGAAGCCAGTGTAAGGGTTATTTTAATTCCAGGCCATGTTGGTGTGAACATTATCAATTGATCTAGGATTTAAGTGACCTGTCTGGAATGCTTGACAAACAAATTTTTCTCATGAATTATACATATTACTGAAAACCATACTTAATGGGAGACTGGGAAGAGGGCAGGTATTTCCATCACCTAGGGGTGAAAGCCTTGCAAATTAACAACAAGACGGTTCATTGAAGCAGGTAATGGATTAGTCTGTGAAAACAAGAAATCTTTGTGGGAATGACTGTGATTATTCATATAGTCTGTTTGCTAATTATTGCTAGTATGAACATTATTTTAACTGCTTTTAAGAACCTTGGAAATGATGTGGCTTGTCAGAAGTGTTGTGAAACACTGCAATATAGAAGAGTTATAAGCAGAACACACTCATTCATGGGAAAACTTTGTATTTGATCTTGGAATCGAAATATGCAGACCATATTTATTCTTACATAATGAATACATGTCTGCCTTGCAAGAGGAAAGTATAATAGATTAAAAAGGATTTTTAAAAAATGGGAGGTATGATATGTCAGCACAAAATAGTGATGTTAGAGCTGCAAAGCTACCCAGCTAACACAAGGCAGAGCATGCCATGATCTGACTAGATAGGACAGGAAAAGGCTAATCCTGCAATGCTCATTCCTGCATTCAAATTTTATTACTAACATTGTCTAAACATACATGTGCTTAGAGAAGCCAGTGTCATTTGGAGAAATGCTATTTCTTCCTAGGAGCTACATAGCACAACATACATACACACACACACATATATATATATATTACAAAAGTATTCTTCCATTAAAATGAATTCCCTTCTTTCCTTTACACCTGTTAACATCCAGACTTCAGGACTTCAGTGATAACTTTGGCACCCATTTTGTGCATTTTGTGAGTTTCTACTCTTTCCAGTTTTGTCACTGTTCCTTTGAGGACACCCATTTGTGCTCCTTTTCCCATTTCATCTGCTACTTTCAGTTATTTCAGGAGATTTTAAGTTTTGAAGTATCACTCATTGCATCCTCTACTGCCAGTAACACCTGTCTTTTAAAGGATACTAGACAACTAAGTTTAAAATTACATATCACTACAGTGATATGTATACATATGATAGCATCATATGTGATATGATACATATGATACATATGTACATATGTATCATATATGATATATATCATAGTGATATGATACATATCATTACAACTTTTAGCAGAACATCAGTCTTGACTGTCTTTACTTCCTAGAATTAACATTTCAAAGCCAGAATGACCTATCTAAAGCCTTCTCTAGATTTCTACATAATACTGGTCTTCAGATTTCACTCCTTTTCCATTTAAGTTCCATATCTTTCAGTAGCTCTCCTGCATGTGATTTTAAAGCCATGCACAGCAAGATTCATATGGCATGTTCACCTATGAGAAAATCCTGGAAATTATTTATAAAAATATAATAAAAAAGGAAATAATATCTTTCTGTCATCTTTCCGTTATCATTAAATGTTCCCAACGCAGATTGCATGAACCAAGTGCTGTTTGTGCATATTTATGTTTTCCCATTAAATCTGAAGGAAGTTTGTACATCTTACCCAGCAGCAGAGGTCCATGCAGAAGATATTTGAAGTTAAAAAAGTGGGTCACACTCTGTTTTCATTTAAGGCCTTTGAGTGAGGAAAAAGCCTCAAATTCCTTTAGTGACTAAAGATAGCAGCAGATAAAAATTTGCATGCAATTTCTAGTCTGAATCTGCCTAAATTTCTAGTCTAAATCTGCTTCAATAATGAAATATTTTTCACTATTGGCACTGCTCTCCATACTCAGCTTCATTCTCACTCCACAAAGCTGTGGACTGATCCTGTCTTTAAGTGATACTGTAATGGTGTTTACTTTTACAAGGGCAAGGTTTTTATGCATAGTCTCTTGTATGTTCTCAGATTGGAGGAACCTTTTTCCTTCCTGAGCCTCTGTGATCAGCCTGGAGGAGCAATCACAGGATGCACAGTCCAGTTTTATTCCATCTTCCTGTCCTTCCTAGGTTTTTCATAAGCTGTTCATATTCATTTATCTCAAGTGACAGTGATAGTAAATCAATTAAGAAGCATCTCAATACTAATTTCCTTGGTGTAATTTCAGGTTGAATCTCGCAGTACTTGTGTCAAGGTTGTGTTAGAGGCACTGGGGAGTTCCACAGAAGGAGGAATTACTTTCAGGTCAGTACCTATGACATACTCCAAGATCATCTGGCTGCATCATTTACCTTACCCCAATAATGGAAACACTGATCCTTCTGGAATAAAATAACCAGAGATTGGCTTTTACCAAAAACAGCCACCGGATCAAGTTGTGTGTGATATTTTGACCAACTTTTAGAGATTTTTCGTTTAAGCAACATTCTTTGCCAGAGGGCTAAATTATTCATATAAGATGCTTGAATTATGAAATAAGGAATGGATAATCATAGAATCACAGAATGTTTTTTTGTTTTAAATGGACTTTAAATGTCACCTTCTTCCAACTCCCCTGCCACAGGAAGGGGCACCTCCCTCTACACTGGGTTGCTCAAAACCCCATTCAACCTGGCCTGGAACACTTCCAGAGTTGGGATATCCACAACTTCTCTAGGCAATAGACTTCTCTATTTATTAGTATATAACAGGTGTTACTTCTTATTTATTAGCATTCCACTATCTCTCAGCTGTGTTTTTTAATAATTGGTTATATTTTGAAAAATATCATGGCACAATTATTGCATTCAAGAAATTTTTATATACTCTTATCAGTGGCCACGCAGACCAGATTACAGAAGATATTTCACATACTTAACTTGCTTCAATGAAAGCAATGGCAAAATAATTTGTAGTAACTATTTATCTATACATATGGTTCACTTGATTTCAGTTCTTTTGAAGGCATTATTCCAAATATAATACTATTTGGTAATAGATGTTTCACTAGCCAAAGCAAGTTAAGTTGTCTTTTGTATAGACACTACATTTATTTTACTTAGAGTATACACCAGTGATGTTAAGCTTGTGGAGGCATTGTAGATGTAAAAGAAAATTACACAGGTTTAGAAATAAGTAACAGAAATTTTATGATGTAAACATGATTAGGTGAAATGCTATTAAACACACTGACAAATTTCATTTAAAGTATTTTTACTACTTATAGTCCTTTAGCTATGGATACTCATCTTAATTATTGTAAACTACCTGAATGAATATTGTGTTGTATTGACACAGTCAGCAATTATACTGATTGCCCAGCTGTAAGCTGACTTTTTCTGCTTCCAATATTAGAAAACTAAGGAAAAAAATACAAGACATCACTGGACTTGCACCATCCTCCACTGAAAAAGCTTCCTAGCAGAGGTAGTTTTTTAAATGTTATTTATTTTGAGAGCCTTATATAAAAGTTTGTGGGACATTATAAATATTTGAGTTCTCTCCTAATGGGCATGTAGGAAATCTCAAGCTTATTTTGTCAAAGGTCTTTTTATCATTGGTTGCATAGGCTGCCAGGGTTCCTGCATGCCACTAGCTTTTTAGATAATATTCAGTATTTTCATTGTAATTCTCTAGTTGTAGTCATTCATTTACAAAGCTTACTTGGTCTGGGCTAATAATCTTACAGATCATGTCCTGCAGGCTGTCTGCTAGAATTTTTGCCAGAAGTTGAAAATTCCAATTAATTATCAACAAGGACGAAGCTTCCTGAAGGCTTTGAGAACCTTACCCAAAATCTTATCTCACCATTCCCACTTTCTTGATTGCTGTGAATTATGTATATTATTCTGCTGACCATGTAATGTATAAATTTAGCCTTTATAACTTATATTCATCCCTAATATCTGCTAATTCATTTTGCAACAATCAGAACTTGCTATCATGCCTTGTTAATCTTTTGTTTCCCAAAAAATACAACTCTGGCTAGAGCTTGCTTACATCCCTTCTGTATCTAAGCATAAATGTATTAATATTGCAGCAATAACAACCAATGCATTGTGTTAATACAATAATATATTGCTGGCCACCATCCACATGGAAAGTTTTTACTAAGTAAAAACTAAACTTAATTCTGACCCTGGGAACATACACTGAGCAGTCACCCACTACTTTAAGAAATAGCCTGTGCAAGCAACCAGTCTGGTTTCTGTAACTGATAAGAACAATTCAGTTTCTCTTAGACATACCAGTCTCTTCAACAGAGATCCATAACCATGGTGCTGCAAATCCAGTCCCTCTCCATCCAGTGCTATCAAGCATCAGCATAAAGTGCTTGGTCCCACAGTGAGTCTCTGTAGACTGCAGGTCCTTTTATAGATGTGAAAACAATTCCTGGAAGCCACCAGTCAGCCTGAAGAGCCCATTGCCTGTTTTGCTGTTGGTTGTTCCCTAACCATTGATTGTGTTTTCTACAGAAAATCTACATTACACTTAAAAGAGAAAAACAAAAATCTTGATCCATGTCTAGAATAAACAAATAATCCAGTTACAATTAGAAAATATATCTAAAGATTTCTAACTTCCTTCCTAGAAAATAATTAAAGATTTGTGGATGGGACAGTAAAAAAGTAGTCTATGAACGTTGAAATGTATCTCAATGTAAATGTTATAAAAAAGGAAAGTGGAACATGCTGTGCTCAAGTTGACTAGGTTGTGTGCGAAGTATTCTTTATTAAATCCTCCTCTTTTCCTGCACAGAACAAAAATAGAGGATTTTCAATTTAACTTTTAGGGAGATCCACTTAGGTAATTGGAACTTATAATTAACAGACACATCTGTAAGAACATATATATTCTGGGACAATATTCTGGGAGGCTTAGCAATCACACAAACCAAGTATATTTAGGCAAATCCCTTTTGCAAAAGCATCAATAATTTTTCTACCTACATACACAATAGATAGAAAGATGAGTCCCAGCAGCACTCACAGTGTATAATAGGAAAGGATATAACTGCAGATCTTTTCAGAGACATCTAAGTCTAACATGCATCCATCAACGTAATTAGATCACCTTTGTGTTTTCCAGTGTGAAGGCTCATACTGTATATTCTGCTCAAGTTCCTTCTTCTGTGTTCTGTTTCTTTCTGAATCTTCAATTTTCACTCCAGTACAGTAATTTCTGGCTTCATCCTAATTTTTCTGTGGATAATTTCTCCTACTTTTACAACCATTCTTCAGTTTCTTATGCAACCATTCTTCAGCTGTACGATAACTCATTGAGTGTCAGGTTAGACTTGAAAGCTACAGTGTCAGAGCTGGTTTGAAATTAAAAAAAAAATATTTTCCTTTTTCTTAACCTATAGTAATAACTAATAGATGCTATATGAATTATGTAATAGTCTTCTCATATGAATACAAACAAAATAGTTTTTAAAGGTAGATATACAATGAAACCCCAGATTTCCCAGCTGGAGGGGCAAAGAGGCTTAAAACCAATACTAGTTTTGAAGATTGTAGTTTCAGAACATCTGATTGAGCCACTGATTTCTTGTAATACTGAGAGTCAAAAGACAGATGAGCAATTCAGACTGTGTGGTCTCAAAAGGTCTGCTAGTTCATCTCTGCTCACAGCAGAAAGAACTGCAGCAATTAGGCACCTACAGCATGTGATGTGCCTCACTTAGCATTACAAGTGCTCTCTCCAAAGCCTCAACAGGAGAGGCAGAACTGGATTGTGGTGAACTGTACTTCTTTAACTCTGACTTTATGGTAATATTCTAAGCAATTGACACCACTTCAGAGGGTATGAAAGCATGATGGCTTCAGAGGGGTCTTTTACATTTGACTAAGAAAAGGAGGTTCAAGTCAGTAAGATTTATTAAGTTTTATCCATAGTTTCTATCTCATTGAATTGTAGGCAGGAAATAGGAGAACTGTGCTCACAAACTGGAGCAATAATTGCTTTGTTAAAGGTCACCCAGATGGGAACACAGATCTTCAGAACCATTTTAAAGTGTAGTGAGAAATACAATTATCTTGCTTTTTTCTCAAGTGAGTCTGAAGTTGCATAAAAGACATTGGACCCTCTGGAATAAAATTTTAGGTTTCTTTCAATTAAGTGTATGTTCTTTAACTTGTAAGAAGGTGGTGTCTTTTTCTCCAAGAGTCAGAAATAATTCAGAAGTACCAGCAGCTTCATGACAGAACAGGCCACCAGTTTTCCAGACTTTCAGGATGAAGACATCTTACAGCAGGATATTTTCATTACAGTCCTGACTGAGCTCCTTTTAGGGACTGCATAACTCTGCTTTGTTAGGCTTCCCCTGTTTATGCTTGACCTAAGCAGACTGCACATCACAGTAGTTCTCTCTGTCACACAATTTGCAGCAATTAAAAGATTTTTTAAATAGTGTAGCAGTTCCTGATCACATTTGCTGAGGAATCATTAATTGCTGTGGTAATTTCAGAGAAACTGAACTTCCACTGTATTTTCTTTTTTCTGTTCTTCTTTTGATGAAATCCCATCACCTGGTAATTGTGTCACAGATACAGCCAAATGGACTTTTACTTCTAAATTTGGGCAGTTTGTGCTCGTGCTTAATCAGCTGAATCACAGTGCGAGTCTCTAATACTTATCCTGGTTGTCATTACGCTTATTGTCACTCTCTGATAAGATTTAGGGAGCCATATGTACTCAGAATTCCTTCTTTTCCTACCTCATTACACATAACATGGAGAAATTCCTCCCCTCCAGATACCTGCATGCTCAGCTGCAGAGAATTTTGAAATATAGACTTAAAACTAATAGAATCTTTGTTTTATTAACAAGATACTTTTTTCCCTGCTTTTTTTTCCCCCCTAAAATGAACAATTATGAATTGTAATAACTGTATTCCAAGAATGTTTTATTCTGTCAAAATGGAGAGCTCTCCCCCAGGGCCACATTAGTATCTTTTTCTGTCTAGGAATGCAGCTGTTCCAGGGCAGGCTCTGAGTAATGTCTCTAATCGGCAGATATGCAGAGTGCTTAAGCTAATTATGTAATAAGGGAATCACTCCTAAAATTTTATAAACGTTAATATAGACATTTAACTTCAATTTCTTTGAAAGTTGAACAGGAAATGAGAATTCTTGTGGTACTAGTACCAAATGCTCATTTTTATACTGAGGTTTTAAAATGTCGGGTATTGCAGATCTAATGCTGTATTCAAGCTGCAAATTACTCTCTTTGGCATTGAAATATTGCTGCAATTAAACCTGCAGTAAAGTATTAAAAGAAAAAAAATATCTTGCATCTAACTGCCTTCACACAAAACTATGTGGATCTTCATTGATCTTGAAAGATGGCCCCTGAGATCTGAGTTTTAGTTTTTCATACAGATCTACTCTCTTCCATAGTTCGTGACAAACAAATGCAAGATTTCTGATTTAAGCAGTTCCACATGAAAGTTAACATTGTGAGACCTATCTGAGGCAACTTCTTTAAGGCAGTTTGCATTGTCCAAATCAGCCTTTATTCATTTATCTGGGTGTATATCTTTGTTTCTACATTTGTATTACCCGGCAAACCATTCATTTCAATGACAGTCTTTTCTCATGTATTTGGTAAACAAGACAAATGTATTTTCAGTCACACTGTTTGAGCATGGTGAGCAGAGGAGGACATGAGAACAGTTGCTTTAGACCAAACACACTCCTGTCCTTACTCCAAGTTTGACATTTTCCCCCATTCATTTTCCCTACCTCTGAAAAATGCCCACACTGCAGGCAACCAAGAGAGCTTCCACATCCAGGGAAGTCTCACGTCCACACGCTCTACTACTTGGCATTAAGATAAAAATACACTCTTCATTTTGAGAATTAGGCTGTCATTCAAACACGTTTCCTTGAACCCACATTCAGAAAACATGATCCCAAATCCAAGTCCAGACACAGAGTAATTTGCAACCATGTATAAAATTTCCTTTTTATTATCACCTAAAACAGACCAAAAGATAGATTTACCTGTAATATGGATGAGCTTGAATGTGTCGTTTCTGTTTATCTCATCTGTTCTTGCCATGAGATGCCGCTGCTCAGTCCTTTCCAGAAGAGTTTCAACACTGCACAAAAAAGGATGAAAGTGATTTGTTGTCAGCCTGCCTCCGGTTGGGAGACTAAATCCCTGAGTGCTAGGTGTCCCAAAGCTTGCTCTATTGGGTGTGCATGTCCAGGTTTTGGTGGTGGAAGTGATGCCTTCTGGAGGCTGACCTGGAACAGAGACTAGACAGAGCAAAAGGATAAAGTAGGGATTTATTAAAAGGCTTCAATGGGTACACCTGGACCACACAAGAGTCCAGCCAGACCACACCCAAGATGCCCCAAAATGGTCACAAAATGGACGCCCGATCACAAGGTCTCACACTTTTTTAAGTTCTGGTCCATCACCATATCAGAATCAATTGTCCAACCACAGCTTCAGGTTATGAAGCTCCATCCTCCTGGTTTTTTCTTCTCACTTCACCACTGTTTTTTTTCTTGGGCCTGAAAGTTGTCCTTGGTATTGAGCTAGAGAAGGAATTGTTTGGTCTATCTCCTCTGTGAAGAGAACTCAGTAGCACTTAATATGAAACCTAAAACAGCACAGGATCTAAAAAATATAAAAGCTAAAACCTAAGGCTACAGAATGGCTACAGGAATAGCTCCTATGAGAAACTTCCAGAAGCTTCCCCCATGCCCAGCAGAGCCAATGCCAGCCAGCTCCAGGACAGATCCACTGCTGGCCAAGGCTGGGCCAATCAGAAATGCTTGTAAGGCCTCTGTGATAACATGTTTTAGAAAATTAAAATTATTGCATGGATGTAATTGCAGCCAAAGAAGAGCGAAGTGGGAAGGAACAGCTATGCAGACCCCCAGGTCAGTGCAGAAGGAAGAGAAGGAAATGTTACAGGAGTTGGAGCTGAGATTTCCCTGCAGCCCGTGGTGAAGACCATAGGGAGGTAGCTGTGCCCCTGTAGCCCATGGAGGACCATGGGGATCAAGAGATCAACCTGCAGCTCATGGAGAAGAGACTCATGCCAGAGCAGGTGGACGCCCAGAAGGCTATGAACCCATGGGATTCACGGGGGAAACCCATGCTGGAGCAAGTGAACCTGTGGAGGAGCTCACACTGGAGCCAACGCTGGAGCAGATCCTGGTAGGATTTGTGACCCTGTGGGGACCCACACTGGAGCAGGCTGTGCCTGAATGACTGCACCCTGTGGAACAGTGACCCACATTGCAGCAGTTCATAGAGAGCTGTGCCCATGGGATGGACATATATTGGAGAAGTTTGTTAAGTCTTGTCTCCTGTTGGTGGGATCCCACACTGGAGCAGGGCAAAGATTCTTCTCCCTGAGCAGCACCATGAAAAAAATGTGGTGAACTGACCATAACCCCCATTTCCCATCTCCCTGTGCTTCGGGGAGAGAGGAGGTAGAGCTTGGGAAAGAGGGAAGGGTGAGGGAGAAGGTGGGATTTTTAAAGACTTATTTTACTTTCATTATCTTGCTCTGATTTTTTAGTAATGAATTCAAATATTATCCCCAATGCGAGTCTGTGTTGCCTGTATCATAAATTACCTCTATAACTTCTTCCATTTGGATCAGTAAAGTCTCACAGTATTTCTGTAACTAACATGGATTTCAATCCTCATTTGACATCTAGTGAGATAATGTGAACTACAGAAAGGTTAAGTGACTCAACCAAAGTCATATCATAAGTTAGTGGCAGTGTATCAGAGTCAAGAAAGGGATATAGATGTCTTAAATTACTTGACTTAGTATTGAAGACATTTTGAACCAGAATGTTCTGAGAAATATTACACATGGTTCAACACAATTTTAGGCAAACAGTGAGAATATTCATCTTTCAGTCATGCCTTTTATTATCTGACCAATAAAGCAAATACAGCAGTCTTCTTAAATCATTTCCCAAATACAGCAGTGACAGAAAACTCCAAAAATGGAGTTTAATTTACCAAAATATCAGCTCATCAGAAACTAATCAAAATCATATTAAATGTCTTGTATAGGAGACCAAAACAAAAAGAGCATGCACAAAACATGTTAAGGGTTACAACCTTGGACAAGTTCTTTACACAAATCCAGGCCTCTGTTCCATTTCTACATTACTAAATTAACATGAAATGTCACAAACTTCAAACGATAGTGTCAATTGTCTTTAGCCATTTCTTTTATCAAAAAATAAGTCTTTATGGATTTCATATGTTGACTAAGCCAAAGGCATGGTCAGTACAGAAATGTTTACAGATGGTAGAACTCTTGTTTTTTAAAAAAAAAAGATCAAAGGGAGGTTGAGAATATACAAACCCTGGTGGTTAATACACACTCATAAACAAATAAATAAACTAGCATGAGGTTTGCCTATGGCCAAACTATCTGTGCAACTGACAGAGGCTCTGCTCTCAGATCACCTCTGCTTTGAAACCCTCCATTTGAGCTCCCCTCACCAGCAGGACAATACTCCTTAGATCAGGTTCTGTCAATACCAGCTCTGTTTTTTAGGGATTTATAACTTGGCTGTAAAACTTCATCTGAGGGTTAGGCTTGGCAGACAAGGTCTCGGCCTGACAGCAGTGTTTTTATTACATTATTTTAAAATGAAGTGGCTCTTTTTAACCTTAAGGAAGATGCAAGATGCATGTAAGTTAACCAGCTTCAGGAGGTATTTGGCTGCTGCTATAACTCAAAATGCTTGGGGAGGGGGGAGGAGAGAGTACATTTCCTTTTCTTTTCCCATGAAGATTGTGTGTGCATCTGTATGCATACATTGACAATTACAGACACAGAACTACGTGAATACCCCCAGACAGCCTTCATGCAGACTAAAATTACTTATAAAATTCAAAGCAATTAAACTTTGCCTACTTGGTTTAGGCAAATAAATTCAAATTGAATTCACACTGAAAAGATTTATAGTTGATCATCTAAGAAGCACTGCTAAAAAAGATTTTTGAAGTGTTTGTCCAGAGTGAAAAGCAGGAGATAGATGGAAAGACAAATAATCTGAGATCTACTCAGCAGAAAGGTGTTCACTACCCCACAAAGAGACAATAACATAGAATTCAAATGGACAAGGTGGGAGCCCAGCCATCCAGGGTGATGCTCAAAGAGAAAATCCTGGTAGCTGTAATTATATGTGTTTAAAAATCAGGAGCATTATTGCATATTCAAACTGCTTCTGTCAAAGTAATCAAACTTTATAATACATCCTGTGAAGAAGCATTTGATGGATTATTTGAATAATCTACAAATTTAATTATTTTTAGTCATGGACTGAAACTTGAGATCCTTATTGAAGAAGAGTTTCCTGTGGTTTAGTGTTGGGGTTTTTTAGGTTTTGTCACAGTTTCAGGTGTCTGGCCTGAGACACTGTCACCTAACTTCATTTTTACCAGAGAGTGATAGAGTGTCTGGCCAATAAATCAGGTACTTCTGCAGTGTATTAAGTTGAATGCCAGCAAATTGAGATACATTCCTCAATCTCTTCTGAAAACATAGCTGTGAAAGGTCAGTCAGTAAGGAGCATTTTGTGGCCACTTGGGCTGTGCCTCAAGAACGTGTGAAAGAAGAACTTTTGTCAAAAAAGAAATGCAAGACATTGAAATTATACAATTATGGAAGAAAAGGAGTGCTTTACATCGTGTTTCCTGGCTCTGTGCTTAAGACCAAGGACATGACTTATATAAGCCTTTTTTTGCTCTAAGTAACATACTCAAAGTTTATACAAACATGGTGGTGGAAGCTGCTGTGAGGCTATGTTGAATCAGAGCATCTAGTCGGCCTGGGTTACAGTAGGGAGGAAAGGGGTGCCAAGAGCTTTGTTTCACAGAATGGGTACAGGTTAGGCAGAGCAGACATTCTCTGCTTGTTAAAGTCTTTTCTTTTGTAAGAATAAAGCTTAACAAGGCAAACCCAGCAATGTTGGGAGGTAACACAAGCATGGTGAACAGCCACTCGCTGTTGATCACCACTTCCAGCACCTGAACTTTGAATACAGATTCTAACACAGTCATTCTCAAAATGACAGCGTCTGTCAAACGATCTGCTGTGTTTCAGCACTGTGTTAACTCCTTCCAGCACTCTTCTAAATATCTGAGAACATCACAGGCTTCCCTTTTTCATGGAGGAAGATGTAAGAAAGGAGAAGAGATACAATGATAGAGATCTTCCTGTGTTCTGATGTCCAGATGAGTGCTTTGGACACTTCCAGAGTGTGTGCCAAGGCATGAGTGAAACACAAACCACATGTACCTTTCCACCCCAAGATTTGCACAGGTCCCCATATAGACACCCCCATCTTTTCCAATAGGGTAAGTACAGACACTGACATCCAGGTATCCTGGAAACTGAGCATGAAGGTTCAACCAAACCCAAAACTACCTACATACCCAACAATTTGTCTTAGCATCTGATAAATATCTTCAAATGTGATAAATACATGATATCTCAGTAACTCTTCACCTTTAACTTAAAAATACCAGTGTCTTAAATATGTGTCTCACTAGTGGTTGATGCAGGAATGCCAACAAGGGGAGAGAAAAAGGAACAAAGCCTGAGTTCTAAGCAAAAAGGAAAGAAATAGAAACATAATCTGAATTCAGAGAATTTCTGTCTGTTGGAGGATGACAGAAGATCAAAAGAGAACTGAAAGTAAACAGATCGTGCTTGGGCAGTACCCTGTGGTGTGTGTCCTACAAACCCAGCAGTATTTATGAGGAATAATGAGGAACTGTCTTATGAAAGGAGGGTCTCAGGGGAGAATGGAGCAAAGCCTACATCATGATACGATAACAGAAAAATAGGAGAAAACCTGTGGTTAACATTTTCAAGAAGTCTGGAAAACAGAAGGGGCAATCTTCTGGAATGGATGAGGTACTTCCTGGCATCCAGAAACTTTCAAGCCCAGGCTGGAAGGGGGTCTGAATAATTTGGTCTAGTGGAAGGTGTCCCTGCCCATGGAAAATGGGTTAGAACTAGATGATATTTAAGGTCCATTTCAACCCTAAACATCCTATTTTTCTGTGATTCTATAATTCTATGAAATGTTTGCTCTGAACCTGAGCAGAACTGATACTGTGTATGGCAGTGTTTTGTTTACTACAATTGCATAAAAAGGAATGTAAACCAAAAAAGTCATTACAACTTGTGCATTGTTCAGAGACTTGTTATCTGCTGAGGATGCAGACTGCATCTTCAAGAAGGACAAGGATACAGTGTGATCTTGTGTGACACATGACAGCCCTCAGTGTCAGCTGAGTGCTTGTGAGAGCAGCTCTAAATGATGGCAGCCCTTCTAGAAGGACTATTGTTTGGTCCTTGAAACAGGACAGGTAAATCTGAACTACAGTGGCTGTATCATACACACCCACCCACTGCCTCCTCTGCCATGTGCTCTGGGCTTACCCTTGCTCTCAAGGAAGCTTATTCCAAAACACAATGATTTGAGATGGCATGAGATCAGGTTCACAAATCTCTACGTGGCAGCAGAACGGAACCCAAAAGAACCACTCTTAGTACAAGCCGACTGTCCCAGCCAGGCCATCCAAGAAGGTTTCATCCAGCCAGACTCCCCAGCTTCTCATGAATAACAGCATGATTTTTAAGTCTGCCATGTGCACTAAGGCTCACCTTCGGTATCTTTTATCTATTCTTTTCCTCCTTTGTGGCCAGGAGAAGCATACACAAAAAACCAAAAACATAAAAAGTAGAAAACCTAAAATGCAGAATTCGAGTCTTCATACTAAACTAAATAAAGATGTTGCAAAGCTGTCTGTGATCTGTTCATAATTGAGCATCTGTACCATAAGGAGTGAAACTAATGTTTAGTTGCCTGTATCCAAAAAGAAAGTATGGTCTGTAGGGAAACACAGATAGAAACAACATCTATATCCACATTTACTAGACTGGTAGGGTGGGTGCTCCTAAAATGCCTTCTTTTCTTCATGTTAAAAAGCTGAAGACCGTGTAGTTTGGAGTGGTGATAGATTCAAATATGATGCAATGCCGCAAACAGCTGGGCAGATCTCCAGTGCTGGTGCTGCTGCTTCCTCCCTTTCTGCCACTCTAAGGGAACAACTCCACAATGTCTGAGAAGATCAGTGGTTTCAAGAATGCCACTGTCAAAAGTAAACAGATGTAGTTTAGTCTACAGAGCAGATCTTCTCAGTCTCACCTAGAAATAGACACAATTTCTGAGTGAGTTGCATTCCCTGAAATGGGATATTGGTTGCATCATGATGTCCCAATGTTCAAGTTCACTGCTCAAATTCACTTACAACTAATTTTTCACTGGCCAGCACCTCTTCCTTTTTTTCAGTACCCACTAGGAATCTCAAAACCTCCTTCTGTTATCCCTTCTCTTCCTCCAGCAATCAAGCACTAGGAGCTGTAGAACTAGACTAAATCCCAAACAATAGCCTGCAGTTCCAATAAAGCCAGGCTGACTCTGTCCTGTGGCAAAAGGCAAAGCAGTCTCTGAAAATAGGAACTACATCAGCATTTGTATAAATACTTCAATAAGATTTTAATTCCTGTTATGATGTGAAATGTTATTAAATAAACTATGATTCAGATCTGTGATTAAAATAAAAAAAAAAAACATAATAGGGTAAAAGAGAAAAGGAAAAAAAAATCCCCCAAAAAATAACAAGCTCCCAAATGGAATAAATACCTTATGCAGAATAGCTCAGGAAGTTGCTACGAAAATAATGCCCAAGTCAGTGCTTAATGCAGGGATGTTATAGTACATCAATACTAATGTGCATGTGTTGGCCATGACCTTCTTAAAACAAAATTAAACAGGCTCTACACCCTCTCCTCAACTATCCCGATTTAAAGGAAAATCAAACTAAGCACCCAGACAACACAGGAATTACAGAATAGTCCAAAATCCTGCCTCATGTGGATCTTGAGGAGGCGAAGACTCCAGGATTTACCACTGTACATATAGGAGGTGAGCTGAGGCACACTGCCAGTAATTGTGCTTGCCTCATTCATTTCCAGAATGAGCTTCAGCACTTCGGTGGTACTAGTTAATTTTGATGAACCAGAGCCCCTGTGATCCTCCTGTCTCTTGTGAAAAGTTACATGCAGATGCTATTTTCAAGCATATATTTTAATATATGAAAAGAAATATAGCATCCAGGCTGTCAGAGCATTGCCTGCTAGGCTTTAACTAGGCACTGTCATCTGCAGTTCGATCTGCTCGAAATCCTTTGAAGATAAGAAAAAAATGGGTTGGGTCTGTCTGTTAGGAGACCATTTGTGGAACTATTGTTGTTTGTATTGTGCTAAGGTGAAAGGACTAACACAGGAATAACCATTACATGAACACTGATTAACTTGCAGAGGGTTAAGGCCAATAAGTTTGATTCTCCATTTCAGGACAACTTAAGAGTAACACCAAAGTCAATGAATGTCCATCAGGAAAACAGAAGTTTGACTAAGAAGGGAATTACATTTAATGAGAAACCCCACAGTCTTATTTAAATGTTATTATCTCCACTGTTTCTATTTATCAATAGTATCAGTGATAGATAAAAGCATGTAGCTTGCATAGTTGCAAGAGCTATTCTCTGCTGAACACATAATAAAGGTTTTCAGCAACAAGAAAAAAAATACTGAAAAGTAATTCTCACTCCATCAGTAATGAAAAAAGCAAGATGTCCTTGAAAAACTGCACAGGAGCTGCACTGTATAGGTTAACACATTAAGACACTTTGATTCACTGCCCGACTGTGTTCACTGGAGCTTGTTAACTACTTTATTTTTATCATGTATAAATGTCAGTGTGGCACCTATCTATCCTTCATTTCATATGGCATTTCAAAAGAACTAGTCAAAATATGTTTCTACAAGTCAAAATTTCGCTTTCCTGGAAATGCACAAAACCAAAATGATATGGGCTCTATAGAGCAAAGAAATGGGAATGATGCATTTTCTACCTCCGTGGGAGTCTATTTCTACTCTCCAACCCTGTTCACTACTTATGTCTATTATCTTCTCTTTTTGTGTGTATAACTCCTACTGACATTAATGGGAGGCCTGCTCATGTAGGGAGAGAGGACAATCAAACCTTAAACATGTTCTTAGTTTGACAGCTAAATCCCTGGGTCCAGGAAATTCTACACTTTATGTCAACACGTTCCAACATCCCATTTTAAAAAACAGTATTTATCTATCTTCTTCCCCTATTGTACAAACAAATCTCTTACATACATCTGATATTAGGTTATATCCTGCAGGAATACATAAAAACTGGTGCAGAGCACAGTAGAAGCTTCACTGAAAAAGATTTTTTTCATAATCCAAATCCTCTCCCTGAAATTGATGACCTTAGTGAAGAAAAGGAAAAACAATATTTTTATGAGGCTACTTATAGGAGTAAAGGTTACAGAGCTAGGTTCTCCAGTGAAAAATACCTTTTTAGACCAAAATAATGCAAAACAGCCAGGCTGCAGTCATCCTCTCATCAGCACAGTTGACATGGAAGATATACAAGTGCTGGGAGACTTCTAGCAGGACCTCCCCTTACCTAGAGTGCTCAGGAAGTGTGGTTTTAATTGAGATTGTTACATGAACCAAATTTGGGAACTTTCAGGTCTCCTTTTACTAATCTGGCACCAATATTTTTGGTTCCTCTAACCAATAGAGAGATAGATGTGCTGTATACTTCCTTACGGGAGCTTTGGGGACAGCAGGATGCTCTCACTTGGTTTTGCTAAAGGAAAATATTGGCACTCTACACTGAGGTACTCTTTTGGAGAGTTTTGGTGTTAATGCCTATGTTTGTTATTACAAATACAACTTAAATGGCAGAAAGCAAAGATCTATTTTGTCTTTCAAATTCCAATTTGTTCAAGGTGATCTGGGCAAATCTCAAACAGCCCATTTTCCTAAGGCACCATGAACTCACCCCTAGGAATCAAATTCTCCTATGCTAGACCCCAAACTGAGGTAATCAAACAAAATTTATATTTGATTTGTCTTGTGTAGTTAGAGATCTCACTTTTCAGTATTTGTTATTTTATATGTTTATGTAGAAGATGAGGGCTACCTTTCAAAATGTCTGAGACATCCAGTGGAGAGAAGCTCAGTTCATCTGCCATTCTTCTTGTTGTGAGTCTTCAGTAACTCTAAGTCCACAATGAAACCAGGCTACAATCAAATTTCAGAGGCTAGTTACTAAACTAAAAAACCTCAGTAATGATTCTCACTAAACACTATGTTCTGACACCTGTGAACTACACCTCTCCAGAGTTTAACTACAGGTCTATATCATCACCCCAGATAATTACAGATTATTACAGTGCCCTCTCTTTAGGAAACTTGCAAAAATCAGAGTAAGAGAACAATGTGACAGTGGGATCAATGCTGCTGCCCCATTGCAAGGCTTCTTGAATGACAACCACATGAAAGTCAGCTTGTAACAGATCATATGTATTTAAAGACACCATAATGGATTAATAAATACTGTTAAGTAGAATGGAAGTTTAGAGAGAGATTTCTGTTCACCAAACTAAATGACTTAGAGTTCCAGATTGAGATCAATTTGAACAGGTCAAATATGAGTATTTTAATTTGGCTCAGGAAGGTACTTTGGTAGCAGTTGCCCATGTTTTATGAACTTTGGTTTGCATTGTGGTTTCTTTTCTGAGGACAATAAACTGAAATACATGGTCTGTGAGTGCACTTAATTCACACCAGCAACAACTGGACATTTAGGCTGTGCACACTACTTTGAGGTTAAAAAATTTATGTGCGATGGACATCAGGTCTTCACCACCAACTGTTGTGGTGTAAACTTTTGTTCCTGTATGTGTGCACTACTTCCTGTCCAAAGTCCATACTAATAAACATATATTTTTTAATGATGAAAAATTATGTGCATCCCTGAACTTCCTAAATATGATTCTCAGTGAGAGAACTCTGGAGATCTTTCACAGATTTGCCTTTCCTTGCCCCATTCTGTGTTTTACGTAATAAGGAGATTCTGTTAAGTATATGTGTGTGTGTGTACATATGTATACTTCCAGGATACATTTTTCCAACCTGTTTCTGATATTCCTTTTATGCATTCACTCTCCAAAAGCATGAATTCTACAGTATCCTTTTCCTGAATGTGGCATCATTTATCTAAGTCTCTCTGTATCATTAACAGATTTCAACTCTGTCAAGAAGAAATATATTACCTTCACTTGACTGACTGGAAATTGAAACACCATTGAGTTTATGTGATTCACTTGAGATTCTATTGGAGTTGTCTGAAGCAGACATTACATCTCAGTTTCCCCAATGTCCATCTGATGTCCAGTCTCCTAAATCAGTTTTCAGATTCATGGTTTCTTTACCATTTGTAGGAGCTTTATATCCTCAATAATTCATATCTTTTACTTTCAAAACCTGGAATCAATTAGAGTGGACTTTTGGTCTACTGGAAATAACAGGGATCAACATCAGCACAAATATACGTGCTGAAGAGCCACCATGCTGGATTTGGACCAGGAAAAGCAGGAGTGTGTTTGTTCTGTTGTGGAAGAGTTTGGGTTGGCAAAGGATACAGTAAATTTGGAAGTCATAAGAATTGGAATACAACCAACAGGCACCCTTGGACTCTGGACTTCTCCTAAAAGAAGCTGTGCAGCGAGGGCAGCCTGTGTTTTGCTGTACATAAAACACCAACAGTAAGCCTCAGAGGGTGCCTTGTGCTGCTCCTGCAGTTCTGTAAGGCCAGAAAACAAACAGGTGAGACTTTGCATTTTGTGGCAGAGAACATGCCCCTACATCAAAGCAAACAGGGACCACCACGTTCTTTTGCTGCTGTTCTTCTTGTCAGTTTTCAGCCTGAGTGCCGGGTTTTGCCTTGTATAAAGCCCTGTTAGCGTGACAGCGAACATATGCTGTTAGTGTGCAATAATTGTCCTTTAGCTCCTTGTTGGCTGGATTTATTACCTAAAGCAGTCATGCTGCAACAGAGGAAAAAGTAAATAAAATGTTTATGATCATGGCAAATCTTGTTTCTCCTTTAAATATTGAAAGGGCTGAATGATCTCAATGGCCAAAAATTACCTCGAGATATATGTGTGTGTGTGTGTGTGTGTGTTTACTTTGGCTTGGTCAACTTGATATGATTTTCACCATAAGCTTTCTCTGCAGCCAAAAATTACATCACATGAGCCAAAGCAGATAACAGACACATATACCTCTGAGGTCACCATTGCCTGAATTATTGAACAGGATTCTGCAACTCTTCTGGGCGTGCATTTGAGACAGGAACTTGCCAATACCATCTCTTTTTCTAGCACATACCATACGCAAAAGCAAATATGTTTTGCAGCACTGGATATGTAGTGAAATAATGGGTGCTACTTCCCAAGACTTCATCCCACTTCCTCACCAGTAAAGTATAAAAATGCACCATTTTTCCCCTTTGACAAAATAAGTGGCATGTCCACAAGGCAATCCAAACTTTGATTCTTCAGACATCATAGAGAAAGCAAAGGTATTTGAGGACTTTGTTTAATATCATCAATATGGAGGTCTCAAAACTGTTTTGAAAAGAAACACCTTAGACAGTTAAATATTAGCATGATTTTTTAAAGCATTTAAACAGTGTCTCCTACATCCCAGGGATGCAGGAAACAACAGAAAATGAATGGCCTGTAGAATTACTGGGCAAGGGGCCCCAGCCACCCCCCTGGGACAGAGCCTGGTGAGCTCCTTGGTGAGGGGCTCAGCATCCCCCTCACCACCCCTCTGAGAGCAGAAAATCTCAGCCGGGCCAGGGGGATGGGATCAGCCCAGGCCCACCCACACAGGCCAAGGGGGGCTGGCTGGGACCCAGCCCACCACCTCCTCCAAGGCCAGAATCCAAGAGAGCCATCCTTGCTCGGCTTTTTTGTCTTAAAATGTGTGTTCACAAAAGGCGTATCCACCCCCCATTGGCTCAATTATGTGTCAGTATCTAAGACTGGCTACTGACTGGTTCTCTGCTATGTCTGCAGGAAGCCAACAAGGCCCCAGATACAGAACTACTCCACATCAAAAATTGAATCAATGCCAAACTAGGACAGGAGCAAGTATAGCCTGGTCCAGCACAATACTTAGTTATGCTCCTACCTAAGGAACTGAATTTTTTCTCTTGTTTAGTTTGCTGACCTAACTAAAAGTTGTGTGGGGACAATCTTGTATCACCACAGAACAACTTTTAGTCTTTTAACAGTTTTTATTGGTTGACTTCTTTTTTTTTTTTTTTCTTTTGTATTTGGAAAGTTTGTACAGTATGAAAAAATTCACTATAATTTTTTTTTCAGTCATCTTAAATGAAATTTTTGCACTTCTTTTCAGTGAAACATCAACCTGAAAATGGAAAATCAAACCAACAGGCTTCAAAAATATTATACTAAAACAGATCAGCTTTTTCCAAACCTTTCCTTGGTTAAAAACCTTGCTCTGAGTTTGGGGTAAGTTTAGTCCATGACCATTTGGTGCATCTCAAAGAAAATGAAACATTGCTCGAAAAAATATTCTCCCAATCCCAGGTTTGAGAGTAAATAGCCCTACTGACACCAATAGCATTAATCACATTTTAAAAGAGGGGGCACTCCAGTCTGTTCTACCAAACATGTGTGAACCATATTTATTTTATTCATAAATAGAGGACAGTAGGAGACAAAAAACTTCCAGGGGTTATGTGCTGTGCATTAACAAATGTATACTGATCCATAGCCTGGGTTACATTTAGAGACTACTTCTCAGCTCCTTTTAAGAGGAAGAGACCTGTCAATGTGTGTCTTTAGCCCAAGATGGTCTGCTGACATTCCAGTGTATTTTTCTGTCATTTGATTGCTTTACAAAAGGACACTGCCCAGCCCTCTGGGTTACAGGCTGGGACAAACATACTTTAACCTTGTGGCTGCCTTCTGAAACCTGCAACTGACCCTTCTCCCATAAAAAACTATAAAATACTTAGGCAACGGGATTAAAATAAAAGACTAATGAATATACAGAATGTCACACCTGCCACACTTGTGAATTATTGGTCTCTTAAACTTCTATAACCCAGCACTGTCAGTGACACCCTTTATTTACCCTTAAGGCGCTTGGCAGCTGCTTAAATGGCTGTCTATGGCAGTTTGGTGAAAACAATAATAATACATTATAAATCAATGAAAATGAAGTTTTTGCAGTGATAATCTGATACAGATTTGCTAACATTTATATGAAATTCAATTCTGTTTGATTGCATCAGCATATGTTTCATTTCTTCCAACATTATTGATTTTGAAGTCTCTTTACCTATGTCTAAATTATTTGTGTTACAATTTTGCATTACTGTTTGGAAATAGCTTAAATCAAATTGAACCTTTTATTCAATCTTTAGCTTTGTAAAAAGCTAGTTACTCAAGTAATGTGATCTTACTTTTATTTTTCAATAGAGAAACCTTTTAAAATTCCCAAATCTTCTATATCATTTACCTGCTAATACTCCTCTGTAATTAAGCATGTTGTTATTTCTGTAAAACCACTGAAACACCAGGGAAAAAAATAAAATATGGGCATAATATGAAGTACTTAGGGTATTCAAACCAATGAATAAATCCAAGGTTTTTGTGTTGAAATGGATGTTGCTAATGCAGTTAGAGCAGTGATTACTTAATATGAACAGGCAAGTAGCTGTGTCTGGGTACGTATTCAGGTGCTGTGTGTACAATGGTGATAATAACCACGTCACAGCATCCTCTCAAATAAAAGAGGCATTGTTGCTGTTCCATTGATTTACTATAAAAATTGAGGCACAAAATCCTCCGGAATTAGGTACTTTAAATGGCTATGAAAGTGTAAATAAATAAATGACCTGGTTTTGAGACCTACAGGATGCGGCATTCCATCTTCAGCTCTTGGCTTGTATCTTATGTTTGAGCCAGCAGAGCAAACCATATGCATATTGTCTGTACATGGACTTGTGTATGTATGTGTAAGGCATCACCTTTACCCAAATTTTACCATTTTTTTTGCATAGCTTTTACACTTTTGACACAAGTATGCCTCAGACATATTTTGGGATGAAAAACCTTAATATTCTCCCCTGACATTCAAATATTGACAATTTAGCAGAAACTTTTCTTTGGAAAACATAAATTCTGTCATTAAAAAAACCCATTCTGCTTCAGTTATGTCAGAAGGAACAGGTGCGTGCTTTTTAGTTATTTGGTTTACTTTTTTTGTCCTCTTAAATATGTCAAAATAAAACTTTTAATAACAAATCTTAAAATCTAATTGACCTGGAAATAACAAAAATAATAATAACAGCTATAATATTCATTCACTTCATTTCAAAGGACTGATACTTCATTCCTGAAACTCTAATAAAATTGTAGAATCTTACAATCCTTCACGAGAAATAATTTCTGCCTACCATGCAGGTAAAAAAGCACTCCAGCCTGAGACTCACTGACAAAGCAGTAGTAGATGTAGCATGTAGCTTTTTGGCATTCTAAATGCCTCTTCCTATTTCTAACACTTCAGGTATTTTCCCAGCTTGTGTACCTCTGCCATCACTCCAGTATCATACAGACCAGTCCAGTATCATACAGACACCAAGTCCAGTGTCTCTTTCCAGTGGAAGGCACAGCCACAAGAAGTGGCCTTCCTGACCACAAAATCCACACACACCCTTCTGATTCAAAGCACAGAAATTAAGCTCTCTTGCTGTAATGCTGTGGTCATGGTTGCAGGCACACAGTCCCCAGGCAAGAGGAATGACTGCATCAGAAGCAGAGCAGCCCAGTGCAGTTTCCATCAGCTAAACCTGCCCATGCCCGTGGCTGCTGCTGCTCTGTGCACAGAAACGTGCTAGATACTCAGCAGAGAAAGGAGCTTACCCAGTGAAAGGGTGGACGGCCAAAGTTTGGGGATCTCGCTTGACACTTTCACGTTACAGGGGATTTAAAAGCTACTTACCTGAGAACTGACAAAATAAATACAAATAAAATCACCAGTTTCTGTCAGGTCCTCCTCTTTGATACCAATATAAAACCAGTGGATTTTTTGGTTTTTGTATATTATGTTTATGTGGTTTCTGTCACTGGCAGAAATATTTTTTCACGGTTTTTTCTTTGGACTGAGGTATTCTTTGGAGACTACAAAAATAAACCATATTAATGAGCTTCAAATTCATCAAAAAGAAGAGAAAATCAAAACTGCGGTCACATGTCACTAATATGAAAAACTACTCTTCTTCCCTTCACTCCAAACTCCTGCATTAAATTGAGAAAAAAAAAAAAAAAACAGTGCAAAATTAAAATTGACTAGTTTGTGCTGATTTTTTTGTGCTGGTTGTTCAGGCTATCACCACATCACAAAAGTGAGAGAAGATTAAATTATTTACTGTGTCTACATTATCCCACTAATTCAGTCAGAGTCTTTCTCAACCACTTATTTGACTGAATTTAATTATTTTAAGAACATTCTTTGAAATTTTGGATAGAGAAACCCCCTTCAGTAAGGAGGAGATTTTACTGTTTACCATTGTGACATCAGTCACAAATGTCATACAGTATTCTTATGGCTCTCAGATTGACTGAAGTTTGCATTTGAAACCAGAGCAAGCAAATGGAGCTAACGAGCAGTGGGCTGGGAATTCTCTCTCACAACCAATTTCTTAGTCACAAGCAAATTACGTTATTAACGTCAGGGAATATATCCTGCAAGGAGCTGAGCTTGCCTGCTGCATGCTGAGAGTCCTCTGTGCTCCACAAGGTGTTCAAATCTCTGATATTCAGCTTCCTCCAGCAGAGAGAACCATCAGAGCAGCCATTCTCATGCCTTTGCAATAGACAGTACCCACAAAGTCATCAAAAATAGCAAAAGCTTACACAGACAAACATGCTGAACCAAGAAGACATTCAGAATTTGAATGGAAATCCATGGATCTAATATGTCTGAATTTTAGATGAAAAAGAAGATAAAATGAGTTTTTACATTTAAAATGTTACATCATTAGGAGATAATATTAGAACAAGGATATTTATTACATTCTATAACTACAGTTTGCTTTACTATATTTTCTGACTTCTGAGATGTTCTCAGTTTGGAAAATGAAGCCCTGAAAATTTCCTACTGTCAGTCAGTTTGATTTCCTGCATCTCACTGTTACAATATTCACAATGTTAAATTGTGAACAATCTTTCACTACATTGGAAATTGTTCCAGTAGGAAATAATAGATTTTTGTGACTTTTTTAACCAAGCCTTAATTCAGTCTACATTTGAGCTACCTTACACTTTTAGTAACATTGGTCAAATGATATTTCTTGCAGTAGTGAATTTCTAGGGTGTTATCTGCCCACAAAAAGATTCAATTCTATTCCTTACGGGTATTCTCTCTGCACTGATGTTTCTGCCAGAGTCCCTGGATATGCTCTGGAATTAAATCCCAATAAAGGACATAACTTGTGTATTTACAACTAGGATGTGACCAAAGCAAATGACTTTGATTGAAGTAATGGCACAAATTTGTGCTACTGAGCTGAAAGAGTCATGAAAAGCCTGTTAATTGTCTATTTCTCATCAAAAATCTCACATTTCATGTCCAGGTTCTTGTCAGGAATGGGCAAGACAGGCTTCAGAGTCCTACTGGGATCACAACATCATGCCCCAGCCTTAGCAAGGGCTGTGTAGGAATGAGATCTCCTATTGAGGAAGTGGGTGAGAGAGGCCATGGAGACACTCTGTGCCTGGAATGGTCTGATTTGTCCTCCTCATCCCCCAAAGGGAACACAGAAAAAGCATCAGAACAGGCTGCCCACCTTTTCTCTGCTTTGTACTTCCCCTGGAAAAGGAAACTTTTCCAGTAACTCTGGATGATTTTAAGGCAAACTGGCCCCATATAAATGGATAAACAGTATAAGGTAGATTATCAGACAAGATTTTATCAGTAATAGCCATAACACAAAACAACCAAAAGCTTTTTAAGTGACTTGAGGGAATCTCTTTCTGTGAGGCAGGATTACTCAAGTCTGCATGTCTGCAGTGGTACTCGCTGTATTTCTGTCTGGCCATTTTCCCTATGAGCCACCACTGGTAAGGAACTTTAACAAACAGGCTTTGGGTGTACAGGATAACACAGAAACTACCCATTGCAGCACCTTTGTCTCCATACTCAGGAGGAAAACAGAAAAAACAATTTTGTGGTACAGAATCCTACCTCCCTTCTGAAGCCACAGTCCACCTAAAGTCAAGGGAAAGCATTACTAACATTTTGTGTAAGCTTTCTCTTCTAAACACAAAAACACACCCTTAAACAGTGAAGCCTGCCTCCCAGATCAGCACTTCTAGATCACAAAATCTACCCAGCCCAGATGGCAGCTTTGAAGGGCACCCCACAGTGAGAGCCTGCACCCCACAGCAACGTGCCCAGCTGCACTCACACAAGCAAACGGGGCCACCTGGGTCAGCAAAGGCGCTGCTGCCTGGGGCAGCTTTTATCTACAAGCCCAAATCATCTCCCTTTACCTGCTGTGCTAGAGGTTACAGTGCCACAGTGAGGGTACTTAACAGAATAAGCAAAAGATTTCAGTCCTCTCTTAGAAAAGCAGTAGTTTGGGGTAGAAGGAAGGTCAAGGTATGATTCAAAGTCTGTGTGGTATTACTTCTTAGGACTACATCTTAAACTGGATGCAAAAGGCAGATTTATCCTTTCGTGGTAATCTGGGAATCATTCAGCAAAGAAAAATGCAACTCATATCTACCCTCAACATTTCTCTGTTTTTCTGGCTTTTTCTTGGAGGGGAAAAAAGTAACTCCCAGAAGCCACTGCTTCTAGTCCTTCACAATTCTATAGGTTTTATGTGTAGCTCTTGGTCGAAAAACTGCCATGGCTGGTTACAGTTTCTTTAAAGGAATGCACTTATCAAGCTCTCTACACCTAGGACACTTTTTCTCAGCCGCTGCTTTTTTTTCCCCCTTTTTCCTATTTCTCACATTCACTTTCTTACTTTCTTTGCTGCCTCTTTCTCCTTTTTTCAATCTTTCTCATCTAGCCTTTCCATTGTTATTCACTCTGTTTATTGCTTCAAGCAACCCTGACATACTGGACATCATCTGAAACTACAAACGACAGGATGCAATAAGCTAGAGAATAGCAGTAATCTGAGGAAAGTTCTTCATTCACTCTTGCTCCTAACTCTCTGTCTTCTTATCCTACATAGAAAATAAAAAAATCAATACCACCTCACAGGGCTTGATAAAAGTGCTGGACGAGTACAGCAGGCATGCTGGATATAGTAAATTAAAGTGATCAAAATTTTCCAGTCGACTCTGCCTATAGCCTACATAAACTAACAACCCTGTCTGCAGAATGTCTGTCACTCTAGAAGCTTTATTTTATCTGTGTCTCTGATTACCTAGAGAATGAGTACATATACGGTATATGTGTACACATTTATCTGTATGCATATGTGTGAGAAATAGAAAGGAGTAGGAATCAGCCTGTATTTATAACAAATATTTCCTTTTGGATGGGTAGATTTTGAATTTTTAACATATATGTATGCACAAAATGTTGTGGAAATAAACGTTTTATCATTAGATGATGATGTAACCAAGATTAAAATTACTGTGTTGTATTTAATTTTCAATATGTCATTCCCTGTCAGGCTAGATTTTAGCCAGTGTAAATCAGCACTTAAAATACCATTTGAAGACCAGGCTTGTTACCTTTTCATGTTGTTTTTCTGGTCTAGACATGGCTTAACAATTTCCAATCAATGTCTAAAAATGTATTAGAGAACTGAGAGACAAAGCAGGCAGCACAGTGATCTGGCAGTAGCAGGATTCATAGACCAAATACATGAGAAGCTAAACTTTCCTCTCAAAGGGAAATGTCAGGGGGTGCCTTGAATTCAGAAGGGCATGTGTAAATGGTGAAGTGAGACCTCATTATTTCACAGTCAAAATGCAAAATTTTATTGTGTCTCTAAAAGAAGGCTGATCTTGTGGTAATTCAGAAGGAATTCTATCTTCAAGAAATGGCAGAGCAGCAAATGCCTTCACCTGGTTTTTTTTCTGTGTTCAACTTTCTAGGCATTTGCATTTGGTAAATTATGCTAGTTTCTCTCTCATGTTTAAAACAACCTGCTTCTGATGATCTCTATGAGGTTAGTAATTCGTGCAGCAAGCCTGACCCCAGATTTGGGTGTCTCTGCATGCCAGCAGGGCTGAGTGCCAGACTGTGCTGTGAAAACTACCTACTTGTATGGATTTTTATTCCTAAACCCAGAGTAATGATCTGGTCCTCAGAAGCCACTAAAAAAATTTTGAAGGAAACCTGCCAGTGTGCCCAAAACACCCAAATAAATCTTTGGCAATATGAATGTGGAAAGAAAGAGGTAAAGAAGGAAAGAGGGAAGGAGGGAAGGAAACAGTACAAGCTGAGATCAATCACATGGGTCACATGGAAGGAAAACCTGAAGAGGACAACCCAGTCTCCAGAAACATTTTTCACCCACAAGCTAAGATTGCCCTTCTCTGCAAAGAAGCTCTTTCTTTTACTTCATCTTTCTCCCTTCTCTGTCCACTGCTGCTGTTACACATCCCCTTTTCTGTTCTGGGCTTGTACAGAATTCCAGCCTCTTTGAGCCCTCCTCCTTTTCCCCATGCTTGCCCTGTGCTAATGGGGCTAATGAACATGCTCACTACACATCTGAGCAGGGTCATGGAGCAGCTTCAAGGTCTTGTTCTGACAGTTTCGACTCCTTTCACCCCTCCTGCAATGCACAATGGTGCTGGGCTCATGAGCCTTCTTGGGATACTTTTGCATGAGGTCTACAAGCTGATCTACCTGGTCTGCACTAAAATGACAGTGCCCAGCCCACTTAAGCAATGTATAACAAAAACACAAGCAATGTATGGTTTGAGATTCTCAGGCTTTATTCTGAAGCTGTCACAGTGTCTCTGCCTGCATTTTTGCCCCTGATTTTTTTTGCATTCAATTTTAATCATGCAACATCTTACATCAGTATATGTGGTTCTATTTGCACCTACAGTTTGCATGAATATTTAGTAGGTTATGTGCACATATATATAGGCTTCAATTCTCAAAATATGTACCAGGGGAAAAAAAAAATTCCAGTTGTTTAGTAAATTTTGTGAGCAAGTGTGCTGAACCACTCTTGATGTTTTTCTGGGATACTATAGCCTGTATTTGACCACAGCCAGTACAGGAGCCAAAGGCACAACTTGGGGAAAGAGTGTAGGAGTGCAAAAAACACACGGTGGAACCTCTAAGCATTACCCCAGTCTGGAGTTTGGGGACTTTCTCCATTGTAGATTACATCGACCTCACAGAGTTTCACAGCCAGGTGCTCAGCTCTGTGCTGCACAGATGCAATGTCCACAGTGAAGTACATTTTTGCTTAAGCAACAGATATCTTTGTTTAGTTTTAAGCCTATTGATGTAATTTAAGGGATTGTACCCTAAGCCCCTTTCTGTCTGGAACAGTGGATAATTATCCCTTATTAACTTTTTCCCTGTTTTTTATTATTCCATATGGAACTATCACATCCTGTTTCTTTACCTTTTTTTTTTTTTCTCCTTTCTTTTTCCAGGGGAAGTTCTAATCTTTTTATTCTTTCCTCAGGATTGTCTTTTGGTTTTATTCTGGCTTCTTTTCTTCACAAAGGGTGTGTTCCCTGTTTGCCTTGCTACTCATTCATTTCACCAGTTATCAATAGGACTTCCAGATAAGCAGGGAAAGCACAATGTGAGCAGAGGATCATTGAGAGACAAACTGGTGCTTCATGGGTGCTCTTTCTGCTTGGTCTAAATCCCATAAAAACCTTGAGAGCTTTGCCAGAGCATGAGCTGCAGAGGCCAACCTGAAGAAACTCAGCATTTTTCTTCCAGAGGGCATGGAGCCCCACTAACTTTCTTCTCTTACCTTTTTTTTTTTTTTTTTCAGATTAATTTTTCTTCACAGTTTCTCTTTGGTTTTCACTTCCAATTTGTTTCACTTCTCCAGAACTCCTTTTGCCCTCACACCACACACCCAGCTCCTCTTCAGCCACCCACAGCCACCTGGAAACCAAATCTGTCCTAACTAGAAACCAAAAGCGTCTTCACTGTGACATTTCCTCAAACATGGAAACACTGTAGATTACTTTGGTGAATAGAGCATTAATAGCAGGAGCCTGTGACCCACAGCAAACTAAGAAATACATCCAAATGTAATTCATTCCCTGTCAGCTCTCCACCAGCTGGCTTTCTAGCTGGTAGAAACTGGATGAGAGTTATTGCACACTGCCTCTTATCTGTATAGAGCTGTAACTTTAGGAGATCACATCCATTTTTAGCACCTTTCTCCATGATGTGAGGCATTGTCTAGTGAAGGCAACTGATTGTGCACATAAGCAGATTTTTATTAACAATTGTGGAGAAAATGTATTTTTAGGATATCCCATTTCTATCCTAAAATAACTTAGCAATTTTTGCTTTTATCTGTTGTATTGTTTCTGCTGAATAAGATAATTACATAGTGCCATAAACTTATTTCATTTTTTTTAAATTCAAAACCATTTTAAGTTATTCAAGTAGAACAACTATATCTTTATGCCACTATAACTTAACAGTCAAATGGATGGGTAAAAGAATTGCTCCTGGGCTGAGACCCATTTGCCAAGTTTCATTCCAGAGCAGTGTTTAGACTGACGTTGTAAATCCCTATGAACAGTGGATTTGTAATGGAAATGCTGGCACAGACTTCTAACTGTGGCAGCTCAAATGCTATTGCTAGAATAAAAAGCCACCATGTATTAAATTAGTACATAAGCATGTATTGTAGCATATGTGTTCCCTTTCTTTGTGCATGTAATCCTAGAGCTGTCTATTGGCATAAGAGCTTCTTCCCTGTTATTATCATAACCTTATTTCCCTGCATCAAATACCAGAAAATGACAAAGATACAGCAGGAAAATAGGCTTAAAATGTGGAATATTTTTATATTTATTTTATTTGCTCTGAAGAAAATGCTGTTACTGACAGTATTTTCAAAGTATTTATGCCAGAATATGTCAAGCAAGCCAGTGAGCATGTACAAATATGATTTTTGAAAAGTGTATAATTTGGCCAAATGCATTTGCACTTTCCCAAATATGACAAGCTATTCCTCTTCATCCACAAGTTATTTCCCTGTACAATATCAAATCCCTCTTCCACAAAAGGAAGCACCAACACTTTTCAATATGATAGTTGCAAAAACTCATGCGGGGCCAAGAGAAGCTCATAAAAATTGATGAAAAATATTAGTGTTAATTCTAAATTCTGACAGTGGCAGTTCACAAGCACTTTCAGTCATAAGCTTTTTGATAATAAATATCACCAGAATATCTACTGATCATCTGTAGTCAGAGCAGCTCTCCAAGCACAGCAGAAGCTACAGGGGTGCTGTCAAAATAGACTCAGCATTTGGGCTTTGTCATGTAACATGTTGATTTTACAAAGCTCAACACTAAGGAGATCACTCATCTTTGTTTATAATCAAATATTTTGCTTGTGTCCCTGACAAGTTGTCATGATGATACATTGCTGCATGATTACCGACTTGTGAGATTGGCTGAAAAAGGCAGTGTCCCCACTGCTTGGGAAGCTTCTTGTCTTTCTCTCACTCTCTTCACTGTCACAGCTGAAATATCCCTTCTCGCCTGCTTTGCCAGCTCCCCCTTTTCTGATGCCCACCCTCATCAGTACCACTTCTCTTGTCTTTTGTAAAGCACATTTCCCCAGCCACCTGTGCAGGTGTCCAAAATGGAGGGAAAGGTAGTCCAATGAGAAAACAGTTGATTCTGCCTTTTTGAGACAAACCATGAGGAAGAATGAGCTGAAATTGAGCCAAAAAGAAGGCAAAGAACAGTATTAGCCATGACACCTAAGGAAAAGATGAAGTGGAGCATACTATCTGGCAAAAACACAAGTGACAAACCTTGGACTCTCCAATGGTCACAGGCAGTCAGATAAGCTCCTGTTTTATGTCTAACCAAGAAGTTGCAAATGTAACACAGCCAGAATGCCTTCACACAGGAGGGAAAGCAATGCCTGCATCATAGATAACAGCAGTTTCAGCACTACCCTGTTCCCTTACATTGACAATCTCCTCTTAGTGGTCTGGCCAGCCTCACTCAGCCCATACCCCACCAGACTGAATGAACACACAACTTGACACACCATCACTGCACCCAAGAATTTCACCTCCCCTTTAGGCTAAAGCCATTCTCTGCAACAGACCAAAATCAGTGCAAGCATGAGAACATGATGCTGCATTGGAATAAATGGACACCTGACCACATGTTTGGGAGGACCAATATATTTATTACAAAAAAAACTTCAAATTACTTTGAAAAATCAATATGCCGTGAAAGAGAAATATTACATTTTCTGGCAAAAAGGAGGTTGTAGGCAATTTTAAATACTTCATATAAACCCCTAGATAAGATTAAACTGAGTGAGTTTTAGTTTTTTAAAAATTCAACAGTTTTAAACTTCTGGGGGAAAAAATATCTGAAGATGTGATTTTTTTCATTGAAAAATTTCCAAAGTGGATTTTAAAAAAATGGAATTTTTCCAATTATTATGATTTCTATCAAAGGTTCTCTACAGCCAACAAAAAGGATTACAAGAAGGCCAGTGCTGCTGATGGATTTGCAAATGATGCATCATGAGCTAGCCTTGGCCCACATGCAGAGTTAGAAAGTTCTGATTATGGAGCTGTAGGTATATGACTGACAGGCACCCTGGTGTCACTGGGATGGTCCAATTAAAAAGGCTTTTGTAGGCTAGAACTGGCAGATTGGTCTGCAGGATAAGGATTGAGGAATCTCAGTTCATAAAGGGACGTCACTGATAATTAACCTTGAGGTGCAATGCAAGATTCCTTTTATGAGAATGGAGTGCAGCTGTTGGTGTTTAAAGACTAGTTTGTGATGTCGTGATGTTGTAGAATAGCACTATAAACTAAACATTCTAGCTTTTAAAAGGTAAGAAAATATGTCCTCCACAGTTTTGCATTGGTAGTTCCCATTATTTTGTCACTCAGCTGCAGCTTTAATTTGGCTTGGTACTTGCACCCATCAAGAGTACTTATAAGAACTTGAGAAAAATGACCTCTTGTCCAAAATCTCCTTTTACACAAGTCTGCAGTGTCTGTGTTCATGTCCGCTCTGTCTTTGGCCTAGCAAAGGAGTTTGCTGAAACATTTCCAAAAGAGCACCTTTTGGGAATGGCCAGTTCCTGTACAGCACATTTAGTAAAAATATATGTGATTATTTATGTGTAGGACTTAATTTAGGGACTAAATAAGGAATGAAAATCATGCTAACGTGACCCACTGTGTCCAATCAAAGCAGATATCAAATACTGGATGTACAAAGTGAACAGCTTGTGAATGAGCTGCAAACTAAAGTAGGGAAGGAGTTAATCCTCTCTCTGGCTTAGAGGAAAGATCACAGTTGCCAGCTTGTATATAGGAATTTGCAGGTTGGTGGGGCTGGGCCAGCTCTGGGGAATTAACTAATTCCTTCATCTTCTTCCAGTGTATTATAAGATGTCTGGGCTAGAGGAAGTGAAGCCTGAGACTGGTGAGGAAGAGTCAGTCAGTAAATAATGAGGATAATGCTAGAAGGAAAAGAACAAGAGAGAAGTTCTCTTAATCCTGGAATTTCAGAAAAGTGGTTCCATTGTGGCCTTGCAGTAACTTCTGAGAATCATAGCTTCATTTTTGAATTTCATCAAAGGGGAGTCCCTCTTGCTTGAAAGAGCAGGATATAATTTATTAGCTTTATTTAAGAGAGGGTTGCAACACGACACAATACAGAATTTTTTTCTCACCTTATATCAGTGCCAATTCAGAAGCTGGCTTGGTACTGATGGCAGAAAATAAGTGAGGTGCTTTACTTATATGCATGGAAAAGAAAACATTAGAAGATGGGATGTGTAAAAATTATTTTCCTTCTCCCTTTTTCTAACAGATAGGTCACAGATAAACTTCAAGTTGTTGTTGCATTGATGATAAGATTAAAAGAGTGAGGTTCAGTCCTCCTGAGGAGGTGCAGCATACATCTTGTGTTCTTACTGTCTATGGCACAAACACTATAGAAAAACTATCATTTAAAATACTAGAAGTAGCAACTTTCACATGGGTAGCTTTTTCCCCTTCTGTCTTGCTTTCATTTAAATGTTATCATTTTTACAGACCCAAATATTTAATCCTGGTTATGCCAATTTGTAATGCAAGTATTTGAGTATTTTATTGGATTTATGATGCTTGTAACCTTCCAGATACTTCATACCCTTTTTAAGAGGCAGCTCATACTGAGGTCATCAACATTACTTATTTCTGATGTATTTCTTTTCCCACATGTTTCTGAAGCTTTGGGGTTACAGGAGGTAGCAGAAGCTCATTCAATTGCAGATTACAGGAATAAACAAGATAGGACAACAAAAACCTGATTATGGTGAGAAGCTGTGGAAACCCAAATATCCAAATTAAGGGATGAATGCACCCTCATCCAAGAGGACAGAGAAGGTCAGGACATATGGTCTTTTTAGGAGCTTTAATGCTTGAATACAGCAGGAATAAAACACAGAATAGCAGACACCAACATAAAGACAATTGCAATGCTTGCCACAAAATATACAGCCTCCATATTGCCGGAGGGGAAGGTCAAGTGCTTGTGATGACATTGCTCCCTCACATGCTTTTATTACATCTCCCCTACCAGGCACGAGCTTGCATAACTTGCACCAGATACTAAGTACACAGAACAAGCAGAATTTATTTGCCAGCAGCCAAGGGGAGGAAACTGTCCACATGACATTTGCTTTTCCAGCTATGCTCCATGTCCCACCATCTGAATAAGTTATATTCATTTTGCACTCACTGAAGGCTTTGCTGAGACAGGTTGCACTGCCTTGACACAGCTGGATGTAGCTACGCTCTGACTGATGGTCAATTTACACCCAAAGAATAACCTTCCTTTAATATACTGCTGGATCAAGAAATTGCTCTACCTGCACCATGTATGAATTTGACCTATGTACCATCATTGCATAATTTATAAAAATTCTGTGGTATAACTGGCTAAAGTATTACACATTTTTCTGTTCTTTTTCTGAACTTTTTCACATACAAAGACTGACAAGTTCATGGATAAAAAAAAGAAATATTTTTTCCTTTGATTTTCTCTGAAGAATACAGTTTGAAAATTCAATGGAGTTTATGTCTCTAAAAGCTGTGAGGTAAACTGAGCTGTAGGATCAAATGGCTTATTCAGTATTCTTTACATCCTCATTCTGAGATATGCTTTTTTTAAAAAAAGAAAATTCATGTTTCTTTCCTATATACAATTTTGTATATAATTTTCTAAAAATTATATAAAAAAAAACCAGGAAACTCAAACCAAATGCAGACTCTTGTCTGTAAAATGTCTGCTGATCTTAAAGCCTCCTATTATTAGCATTTCAATTACACTGCCTGGGAATCTGTCCTCAAGAAAGTAAAATAAATATATAAAGATTGGATCATCAGCTTGGTGCTTCAGCCACCAAAGTCTAGAGGCATTTGCAGATGGCTTCAATGGGACCTGAATTGTGTTCAGAAAAACCATCAATCTTTTTTCTTTTCTTTTCTTTTCTTTTCTTTTCTTTTCTTTTCTTTTCTTTTCTTTTCTTTTCTTTTCTTTTCTTTTCTTTTCTTTTCTTTTCTTTTCTTTTTTATTTTCTTTTCTTTTCTTTTCTTTTTTCTTTTCTTGCCTTGCCTTGCCTTTTTTTCCTTTCTTCTTTTCTCTTTTTTTTATTTCTTTGCTTTCTTTTTCTATTTTATTTTTTAAAGAATTCTAGAAGGAAGATCATCCTCATTGAAATCAAATGTGGGGACCTAGTCCAGAGTGTTTTCTAGAAACAATTAAGAAGAGAGCTGTGGAGTGTGAAAATGTTTCTTGCTTTATGTTTTCTAATCCAGTTCATCTATCATCAATGTAATCAGACAGTGAACAGGCTAAAATAAATCCCTGGACATCATCTTTGGTCAAAAATGAAAAGAAAGAAAAAAAAAAAGCCAATATTAAAATAACTTGTGATCATGTAATTTCTTTAAATCCCGTAAGCAGCTGTGACCTGGGGTGAGCCTGGGGCAGGGACAGAAGGCCTCACTGTCAGGAGGTGCAAGTTCTGTCCTCAGCCCAATAACATGTAATGCTTTTTCTGTAGCTGGAGCACTGTGTCACACATTTCTTAGAGTCCTGCTCAGCAGTGCTGAGGGGATGGATTTTGTGCTTAGCTGACATTGTGCGAGGCTGTGCCTTGGGTTCCCCCGGCACCCTGCACTAGCAGCTCTGCACGCTGAGGTGCCTAAGACATCCTCTTTTTGACTGTCTGGCTTATGCTCTTGTCTGATATTTTCAAGGGGTTTTAATCACAACTCTAGCAGATTGATCAATGACAGATATGAGCAACAACTTTTGCATGCTAACAGTGCCGGATTTTTTATCTGAGATAATATTTCTCTCTTAAAAGACCTCTGCTTTGCTATGTATTAATTAAAATCTAAATACTAAATATTGATTGATGCGTTATCAGGCCATACCAGTTGGGCCCTGCCACATTGATTTTTAGCTGTGATTTATTATCATATTTAAGAAAAATCATTTTGTGTGACTATACAAGGAAATAGACTTTAGTGAGGGTGTAATTCTTTTGTATCACTTTTGTTGTGTAGAGGACGGGCCGATTCCTCAATTGTGGCTAAGATTGCTGATATCCTTCATTGCTTCTTCTCTTTGGCCTCCGACGGCTAATGCTTTAAGCCTGCTTGGTCTTGTCATTAGGAATAATGGGCATTAGGATTACCTCTTTAATCACAACTAAGATTAACAGACGGTATGAACCCAACATCTTAAAATTATCTAGTTATTAACAAGTATTTCCTTTAACACATCAATAACATTTGCTTTTCTTAACTGCTTAGGCAGAAACACAAACCCTAGCATTAATAATGGGAGAATTTATCACTTTTGTCTATTACTATCCCTTTCTACATAAAGACATCCTAAATATAATTATAAAGAAAATTTATATGTAGCACTAGATACTGTGGACTCTGAACCTGCTGCTACTAGGGAAATTCTTATTTTCTGTATGTGTGGATACAAATATATGGGGGTTGTGTGGATGCGTATACTAGTGTATGTATCTATTTTTATTATTTTCAGCTAAGAAATTAAAAACTGTGCAACTTTTAGCTGATTTTTTTCTGTTACTATAGCTACTATACTATAATAACTATATAGTTACTATATAATAACTATAGTTACTATATGTCACAATATTTAAATTAACATCTTGGGTTCTGCTTGTATCAGCAACAGAAAGAATACCTATATTTTCTTTCATTCTCCATAAATCAGGTTATTAAAACTACTGCTTATTAGGTCCAAACTTTATTCTTTCTGTTTTCCCCTAATTTTCTCTAGGTTTAGATGCCTAGCGAGGATTTATTAAGACATCAGGTAGGTATTGTAACGTGGATTTTGTTTTGCTTTTCATTTGACATTGGTAAATGAGTTCCTGAGAACATTGTATTATGAATCATAGGCAAAATTATCAACTAAAATGGCCAGTTAAAGGAAGACCATGTTTTTCAAAAGAGGGCACAAAACTATCCCTTCCCAAAAATTTTTATGCAAACCAATAGCATTCCTTAAGAAAATAGAAAAACAGGTAAGAGATACAAACATCAAAACTGTGAAATAGTGAGCAGCTGCCTTGCATTAACTGTTATATATTAAGTGCTTTCATTGCACTTTACTCAGCAAAACCAGAGAAGGACAGAGCCTGTGCTCTAGGGACTCACCCTCCCAAAAGATTTCTTTGTGTTGCAGTCCATAAATACAGATATTTCCAAGTACAGGGTTGTTGCATATAGACAGGCACCCATTCAGTAATAAGTGATGTAATCATGTCTATTTTCTACAACCACAATTCTCTGGTAACATAAGATTTCTCCTTAAAATATAAGGAAAAAGACCCATCTGATACTACTGATAATTAACCAAAACAAAAATTTTATTTCTGGGATATAGGAAATTAATATTTTCCTAACATAGATTAACCCCTCCATTTGAGTATAGATAGAATTTGATAATTGCTGATGCTGTCCACTAGTGTAATAATTTCCAAATGTGCTTACCAATTAACCTTAAAACATTTAAATACAAGATAAAAAGTATTACAGAAAAATACTTAACCATGGTGTTCAGTTTTATACACACTTTTTTTCCTGTCGATTGTGGTGATGAACTTTATAAAGAAAAACTAATACTGGAGGTTCATAATAAATGTTCAGTAAGAACCAGGAAGTACAAAGAACCTTGTGGACAGCCGCTAGAATGTCCAAGCAGTGCAAAGTGGAGGGCTTAAAACTTCCATGTCATGACTTTTAAAACACAGTTATACAGTTAAAACTTAAGATTTTATGTCTCAATAAAAATGTCTTGGCAAAATTTTTACAACCACCTTTTCCCCATTTCTAAGGAATTAACTTTCCCCTCTCCGGTGTTGTTTAGTGTTGAATCCTGGGCACTCAAAAATGGAAACCCTTTACCACAATAATCAGAGGATATAGTGCTGCTAATCATGCAGAAAGTGCCATCAGAAGTGCAAATTAAATATAAAAGTGATAGATCCTCCTCTATTCCCATGCACTCAGATTTATTTTCATTAGTTTGGTGTCAGGTGTTGCATTTAACAGTGGCAGATATGTAGACATGAAGATGATTTTTAGAATATTACCTTTTGAAAAATTGTCTCTTGTAAGACTATCTATTAACAAAGGGCTTTTCTAAATTGGACTTGTCCTTTGGAGCGATTGGACTCGGAACTTTCAAACTCAGAGCAAGAGGTGACATCTCTTCTTGCACTAGCCCAGTTTTCCAGCAAATGGTCTAGACTGCATGTGTGAAATTGAAGTCTGGTGAATTTGGTGGGGAACAGTTGTGTTGGTTTGTTTGTCTGTTTTCATCCGCTTGGGCATAATGTAAATCCTCAAATACGTGATAAAAACAATGATGCCACAAAAGTTAGCTGTTGTTTACATGTATTCCCTCCCAGCTTCCCAATAATAACAGTGCTCAGTTGGTCCATGTTGCATGTGGACTATGCACTCGTGCACTACAGACTAATTGCTGGCTAAATAGCTTCCGAAGGGAAGACAGATGCATTGCTGCACTAAAAAAGACTGCAGCTTTTCACCCTAAGTTCAAAGGGAGATTTGGGGATCTGGTACAACGAGCAGTTCCACAGGGGAGTAACTATCCACTGGGGCAGTTAATCCAAATTTTACACATAAGTATGAAAAAGTTACCATATGATCATACAATTATTAGAACAAAAAAAAAAAACCTTCTTTTCAGGTTATGTCAGTTTTGACTAATGCAAGTGCAGTATGGCAGACTTCCACATCCCAGGCCTGTGATAGTGATGCTAAAATATGGAGATGACTAGCTCGGTAAAAATCCTCCAGGCAGGAGTTTGCAGTTATTGTTTACATTTACACAGTCCTAGGGATTTCCATGTTGTTTAACAAGTCTCTGAGATAGCTACGCTTATCCTCCAAAAATGTTCCCTTATGTAGCATGCAAATGTTATGTGAAAGGTGGGTGTGAAATCTCACATGTAGGATCAGTTCAGGAGAGCTTGTTTCTGAATTAGATGTTGTATCATATAAGTAGTATATAAGTGGTTCTTTTCTTTACAATACAATGCAGAAACACTAAGACATAGCCAGTCCTGTGTAGGAGAAAAATGCAGTAACTTTAGTGAAAAAAAAAATAGGGAAGCAAATCTTTGCAATATTTGTTTTATTCTGAGTGTTCTCTGCAGTACGTCTGGAGGAGAGTCAGATATTGAAGGATCCCACAACATTTGCAGATGTAGAGGGGAAAGTATCTGGGGTTAGGAATCAGCATGACAAGGATGAGTTAGTCTTTTACAGCTTGCTAGGATCCATACATTTTTAGGATAATGCATTATTCTACTAATTTCCAGTAAGAAGCTGTGGAAAGTAGAGCCTGTGTCAATTCTGTGACTACAAGTCTTCTGAGAAGCAAGGGGGTTCAGGCCAACAGAGCCTGTCTAATCTGTTCCTCTTGGTGAAATTCTTCAGTCATCACCATTAGCTCTCCGTGTTGACCTTCCATCCCTTCCCAACCACACCCTGCCAGTGAGTCTGCAGTCAGCATAAAAAAGACATTGAACTGTCAGAGAGTGTCCAAAGGAGGGCTGTGAGGATGGTGAAGGGGCTTGAGGAGAAGCCATGAGGGGAGGGGCTGAGGGCACTTGGACTGTTCAGGCTGGAGAGGACAAGACTGAAGGGAGAGCTCATTGCAGTCTGCAGCTTCCTTGTGAGGGGAAGAGGGGGGGCAGGCACTGATTTTTTCTTTGTGGTACCCAGTGACAGGACCCAAGCATGAAGCTGTGTCATGGGAGGTTTAGGCTGGATATTAGGAGAAGGTTTTTCACCCAGCGGGTGGCTGGGCACAGGAACAGGCTCCCCAGGGAAGTGGTCACAGCACCAAGCCTGACAGAGTTCAAAGAGCATTTGGAAAATGTTTTCAGGCACACAGTGGGACTCCTGGGGATGGTCCTGTGCAGGGCCAGGAGCTGTATTTGATGATCCTTGTAAGCTCCTCCCAACTCAGCATATTCTGTGATTCTGTTACAGGTTCAAACTTCCTCTACCTCTCTCATCTCCCTCTTGGAAGATTGTCTCCCCAAATAGTGTTGAAGCCTCATCTCTTCTGACTCTTCCTTCTTTCAAGTACTGTTTTCTAGCATCATACAAGGAATAGATTTCTGCTTGTCTTCACCAAAATAAAATGCTTTCCTGGCTACTGCAAGATTAAGATGTAAAGACTTTCAGATTATGGAGTAGTAGACTTTGGGAAAGACAATTTTTTTTTTTTAATTTTTCTAAGTCTGCATTTTCAAAACTTCATTTTGCACTAATTCATGAAGCTCACCAGACTTGTGTCAAAAGAGCACTTTCCCACCACAGGCCCAGGGACCACTCTGTCTTATCTTGAGTATTAGCCAGAGCCCTGCTCCTGACTCTGTAGCTGCATGTGCAGAACCCTTAATAGTTCAGGAATCTGCTAGCACAATCTTTCCTTGTTTACACAACCTGCTGAGAGAAATTCAAATCTTAGTATTCATTGAATGCTGAATTTCAAAAGAAAAAAAAAGTAAAAATAAAAAAAATTATTCTTTCAGCAGTTTAATTACTATATTGACACTTATTCTAAAATACTGTCTGTTTAACCTTTGTAGTTTTTCATGTTTAACAAACATTGGGTTTATCCTTCATCATGTCGCATCTTTCCTGACAGGACAATTGTGGTTGAACATCCACATGTCTAAAATGGCAGTTTTGCCTACATGGTTCTAAAGACAGAAAATTTTTATCTGAGCTTGGTTCTGAAATGATGATTTTTATCAACAAGCTCAGTGCACTCCCTTTTGATGAAGATATGGAAAACCTTGCTGGTTTCTGTGTAAATTCAGTATGAAAAGCTATCCCAAGTCTGATTGAAAAACTTCAATGTGGGGACACAGTTGCAAGATTATGGAAGTGAGCCACAAGCATGCTTGTGCTTCCAGAAGATATCCATGCATCTCTCAGCTTTCAAGAGCATCAAGACATAGAGTCATCTTCTAGCAGGCTTTGGTTGATTGCACAGGATGTCTGATAAATGCTCTATCACATTTGAATATCCTGTGTCTTCCATGGCTAATATCAACTTTCTGATATTCTGAGTGTAGCTTCTCACTTGGGTCCTCTGACACCCTAATCCCCAAGCTTGTGTCACTCCTGCCAGTCAGTCTGTAGTGTTACAAGATCAGCTGAGGCATGGATCTTTAATAAGATTAAGATTCATCAGTATGGTTTTAGCCCTTTCCTTTTCTAAGGCAGAGGAAGAGAATTACTCAAGGCTTGCAACAACAACTTCAAGCATTTGCTAAATATTAACTTCTCCCCTCTTCTTTAAAGAATCTACTAATTGTAGATTTGTATAAAAATTGTTAACTTGTATAAATGCCTTAATGAAAAGAGAAAGCTAAAACAGCAAAAAGCATTTGAAGTTTTGTTTGAAAATATCTTTTCACAGAATCACAGAACATTCTGAGTTGGAAGTGACCCACAGGGATCATCAAGTCCAACTCTTAAGTAAATGGCCCATATGGGGATCAAACCCACAACACTGACATTATTAGCACCATGCTCTAGCCAGCCGAACTAATTTGACATCATGTGGATTTGCCTTTTCTTATGAAGTCACATATTTGTAAGCATGTGCTTTGATGCTTCAGTAGTTAGTTTTTCAGAGATCAAGAGAAGAGTATTGATTCACATGTCTTTTCCAGGAGGACCCTTCACTCTATTCCCTTCTATCTTGGTGGAACAGGTTTTACACCTCACGTTAGCAATTTTACGACTCACAGGGCCTTGTCATTTGGGGTATGTCACCATTTTTTGAAACTTTAGAGTAGTTAGAAAACCCAAGCTCACTATTGTTTTACAAATGTTTGTGTTGGCATCTTTTAGAATGCTAAGGAAACTTCTAGGAAGTTGCACACGCAGATGCACTATACCTTCTCCTTTACATAGCAACTTTAGGACTCAGATGGGTGCATATAAAATGGATGTCACAGAAATCTAGGAAAGGTATTTCACCCACTTTCCATAGGGAAATCAACCCACTCCCCCAGCTACCCTGACACCCAAATCCCAGATACAGCAGCTTTGAGTGACAGCTGGATTTTGAATCCCATGGGGAGACTCTATGCCTCTTGACAGATTCGTTGTGACACTGCCCAGACTGCCTGCAAACTGGCAGACAGCTCTGTTTGCCAAATGTCGACATTATCTAATTGGCATTTCAGCCCACTTCTCGTTTTTAATGGACACGGGAAGACCCAGCCAGCAGAGTGCTGAAGCAGTGGCAGTGTGCTCAGGCTGTGCTGGCTGCAGCCTCCCTCGGGCAGCTGCAGGATGGCACCAGCACCCGGGGTGTGGAGGCAGCTACTCAGAAACTGCTGGACCACTTGATGCAAAACACAGGAACTGAGGAGTAGAAATGAGACAGCAGAGGAATGGCAAATTCAGGGGTAGATGTTAGCAATCAAAGCAATGTGATATTATTGTGGTGGCTAAATAGCTTAGACCTCTTATTATAATTTACAGCAAAGGCAGCTGTCATCTTTGAAAGAACAGGCTTGCCACAAACAGTAGCATAGTTTATATATATTTATATATATATATACTGATCCGTAGAAATTCCCCTGGTGCATTATAATCAGAAACATCAAACCTTTGAATGGGTAACTTGGAGCCCAGTTCACACAGTAAGCCATCTGCTAAAGCAGCTGAGAGATGGCAACTCGTATATTAAGGTAGCTGTCTATTCATTCATAATTGTTGCCTACATCTCGAGAAATAGATCTGTTTCTCTTTTTCATATCTATCTGCCTGGCCTGTCAGACCCATGGTAGATTACTTTTTCACACTGTACTAAACTGTGGTTTTCCAAATAAATTATTACACCTCTCTTGGCTTGCAGCAATAGTGTGGCAGAATGGGTAAACAATTCACATGCTTCAGTCATCGCTCTAAATCTTCATCAGACACCGTTTCAGTGGCTGCACCCTTTTATCTCAAACATGTCATTCCTAATTTCCTGTCAGAGGGTCTTTACACATTATTTCATATTGCTTTAAATGACAGGATATACATCCATGGAAAAAACACTATACAAAATACTGCTTAGATAAGGAAAGGTCTGCTGCCAGAGAGAAAAGCATGAGTCCCTGAAATTTTCTTGCAATTGAAATTGATACCAAATAAGAGTTTTAAATCACACCACTCTTAAATAAAGTGTGTGGAAAAAACAATTAAAACTACCAGATAAATGTGTGATTTGAGAGTTGCAATTAAGCTACTCCAGCAATAAACTAAAGAATAAATATGAAGAGATATGTTTATGTGTATAAGCAGTGTTTTTAAAGAAAAGGAGAGAAAAACCCCATAAGAAAAGTCCAAAGTGTTGAAGTTTTATATATGATTTTCACAGAAATGTTTTCTTTCCATTTATATTTCTTTAATGTTACCTTCATGTCAGTCGGTGGAGCTGGAATATTTTACATTGTGCTTCTATTTGGTAAGCATAAATAAGGACTGCATTAATGATGGAGAGCACTTTTAAAGCTTAACATCAAGGTGGTTTTTAACAAGCTACTGCAAAAGGATTTTCCAGTTTTAGTGAGAGTTATGACAGTATTCATCATTCTAACAATATAGTAAACATAAAGGAAAGCTTTCCTACAGTCTCAATAACATTTTCCATAATACCTCCTTCTAACTGCAGGTGCATGTTTTCAGCCACTCTTCGCAGTTCCTTAACAATCATTACAAATCCCACTTATCTAAACTAGTGATTAAAACCTTTAAGGGGAAGCTGTTTAATTAAAAGTAAAGTAGACATTTATTGTGTGTTTAGTGTGCCAATTTTGCTATGACCTAAGAACCATTCCCTAATTAAATTTTGTAATTCTTTCATATATTACAACTACAATATGATAACATAGAAGAAACCTAACAGCTAATTCAAAGCTCCTATGTACTTTTCTAAAACATTAGGTTGGTTGTTTTAAAAGCTGAGGCTGGGTTTTGCCCTGTAAAAGTCTGAGGGAATATATTTATAGTTTTGCCATCAACTTTAACAAAACTAAAATGAAACCTGTAAAACTCATGGTTAGGATTCATTTACGTACATTTACCTTAATCTGTCGAAATTTCTTTGCTTTCAGTGGAATCAATCAGGACAGATAAAATTATTCCACGTGTAGTATTTCCTGCATCTTAGAAATATAATTTTTGTCAGAATTTTCTTTATTATAAGCATAAGTATAGGTATTCATCCAAATGCAGGGATGTTTGTGATCTCCCAGTAATGCCATGAGATGGCTTAAAACACTGCTATAAAGCAGAGGCATGGCTGCAGCGCCTTGTGAGGCACGGGGCCGCTGACAGTGACGTGAGAACACACCTCTCTTGTTTGGGTTTTTATCGTTATTACTTCAGCGCTGACATCTGACCTCTTTAGCTGCCTGTGTGTACTGAAGTGTTCCTGGCTCACACCTGGCGACGGTAATAAAGCACAGCATGCATAAATAATGAAGATATGTTTGTGAAACTTCACTAAGTGGCAACTGCCTGTGACAGAGATCCTGCTACCAGCACTTACTGCTGTAAAGGTTTGTTAATGGAAGCTGCTCAGCGGATGACAAAATGACCCAATTACAGTTTATTCCAAATAACATCAGGGTCATAAGAGGGAACAAAAGAGGAGGAAATGGGTCTGGTAGTTTGAAAATATACTGCTATGTATATTATAACATCTGCACTTTTTGCGGTCACAGGAGAACTTCATATTCACATGAAACAATGCCTATAAAAGCCAAGTTAAAAAGGTGACTGTTGGCTCGACAGGAAAATGATTGCTTGTGACACTCTGCTAGACATGCTTTCCAGGAAATGATCTAGTAAGAAAGTCTTTTGAGACTGGGATAGGAGAGACATTTCTCCTCTAAGATACTGGATCGGAGACTTTCCAGATGAGCAAAGGATTTCAAATTCAAGTAGTCAGTCCATTTGTAGGACAAAGCTCTCACATAAACAGTAAAGTACTTCTAGTGCAAGGTCTGTCGTATTCTGATTTATTCTGAAATTTCTAGATGAGGGCTGAAACTGTGGGCCCCCAGAGGACTAGACATACAGCCCAATTTACAGAAAAGTTATTTGCTCCTAAGTGCGCCTTCCATTGGAAAGGAGGAAATGTGTGTAAATGAAAGGAGACCGAGGTGCTCCAATGAGAAATCATCAGGCAATAAAGTGTCAGTGATTTTGAGCCACCTACAGTTAATTTCCCATTGGTTCCAGTCATCACTCTGCATAGGGAAGGAGGAAAGACTATTTAATTGTATTTCTTTAGCATTCAGGCTCCACCGACATCTTGTGATGTACCTAATGCACCAGTGGGGTAAGAGAAGCAGTGTCGGGTTTTTTCTGGCACACAGGAGCAGCAAGGAGAATGTGGGATCAGACCACACGTGTCACTTGTGTGTATTCATCCAGGCAAAATGAAAATAGATCAGCTCAATTTGTTCTGAGAGACTGTGAGGCCAGTCTGGAAATCCTAGAAATACTCCTTACAGAGTGCAAATATTTATGGGTATTTTTAATTGATGGTGTTAATTTAGGGTCGTTTTTAACCCTAGGAAGCCAAGGAAACGAAGGCCACAGAGAAGCATCACTTTGAGTACATCAGTTTCAGTTGATTGAATGAAATGCAGAGTCCTGCTACTCAGAGAAAGGTTGCCAGAAATCAGCTCTGATTAATTCAGCTTCATTATGACACTTTTCCCATGTTATATTTGAGGAAAGTGGTAAGCTGTTTTCAGTCCTGTTAGCATGTCTTAATAATTCACAGCTGCCCCAGTTCAGACAGTCTGCTCCCCTACCCTACACAGGTTTGATTTGTGAGAAAATTAATTTTTTGGGAAAATCCATTTTCAAGTACTTGAGGGTTGGTTTGTTTGGTTTGGGTTTGGTCTCGTTGTTTTGGGTTTTTTTTTCCTTTGCACTGCTACATACTTGCATCAAGTATTCAATCAACTGCCCTTCTGCAGGCAAGGAGCAGGACGACAACCTGTTCTTGCATTCATGAGCACCTCACCAGCATAAAAACACATTACTGAAGATATAGCAACAGGTCAGTGGCTGCCTAAGGTGGGAATATTCAGATTTCCAAGAACTGCCTTTTGTAGCCACACTAAAACATGTTTTGCATCTTAAGGTGCAGCTTTAACTTTATCATTTCAGTCTTCACCAGAGAGAAAGAATGCTTAGGGAAGAAAACTAGGTAAACATTTGGTTATTCTTTCTTGACACAGTAACACATCTTTCAACAGCCTGTGGCTCAAAGCATCCTGGCCCACAGTTTCATGTTTAATAATGCGTGGTGAATATTTTTTTCTGTACTAACTGTGCCTGAGTTTTGAACCTACATAAATTTTTGGCACCTATTTTATGCCAGCAGTAAATCAAAATGAACACCAAGCCTCCACAGATAGTTACTTTAATAGGGAAACACAATTTTCCAGTCATTGGATGCATTCCTTGCAAAGTGTGATACTAATTGGAATACAGTAATCTTCAGTCTAAAGATTTTGTTCTGATAGAAATAGTGATAAAATGAGTCATATTTGACTTAATAAAAAGTCATCCTACCCCTTCAATATGAAAATGGGATTTGACCCTCATTAGCTAAATGAGTTTGAGTGAGATATTGAGCAATAACATTTTTGTTTATTTAGTCTCCACTATGCTACTTCTCCTAGTTGAAGAAATTATTTGCCTTATATATTATATCCCAGCTCCTTTCTGGTGCTTCTTGGCATGTGTTACTTTATTGTGAAGGAATATCCTTCTTACATTCTAGGAGTAAGTACGCACTCTTGTAAAATCAACAAGATTAGGAAGTTTGCCTTAAGGCAGTGATTCCTGCCTTAGCAAAATATTATGCAGACCTGTGTATCAATGCTTCCTTTCACCTACTAAAAAGCGGATGAAAATTCTGAATAATAACCCAAAGGTAAATATTTTTTAATTTATATTTTTGCAGTATTTGCAGGAGATATGTTTTCCATTTTGGCTTTTTTTTT
>VYXF01010313.1:235298-250576 GCA_013397295.1 Polioptila caerulea | reverse complement strand
TTTTTTTTTTTTTTTGTCAGCAGAAAAAGAACGTCTTTTACTGCATAAATCCATGTTTTGTCATCCCAGCAGCCTCGATGGTATCTTATGAGATCACATCATGAGAAGATGTCTGAGAGAGCAGACCACGGACAGTTCAGCAGTGCTGCTGCTGTCTCCCAGCTCCCGCTGCTAGAAACATCCCAGAGACCTCAGTGTAACTGCTAACACTCTGCAAAAGCAGAGCATATGCTCAAATTTTCTCCCAAAAATGGGGGCTCAGCCAGTAGTTGTCTTTTCTCATCCCCACTGTGTCAGTGTAGAATGAGTGTGATTAGGCAGGGAGGACACCGACTTAGTACAGCAGCAGCAACCTTTTGGAAGGGAAGCAAAATAACAGCCCTAGTTGCTTGTCCTCTTTTCAGGAATGCAGTGGTATTTATGCAGTGCATGAGAGCTCTTAGCCTCAGCCTTCTGACAAAATTTCTATTGTAGCTAATTATATTCTCCTTATCTACAAACCTCCCATGCTTCATCTAGCTTGAGTGGAACTTTTCCAACTGAATGTGTTTTCAGTGAAAAATGCTGTTTGATTGAAAACAAAGCTCTTCTGAGAAAGTGTCAACTTCAACAAAATCTGGAAAACAATTACAACTCCTTTGGTAAGGTTAAAATACCCCACATTAACCTTTTCAGAACAGTGACTCCATTTTTCATTTTGAAATTACTCCTTCAGATTGTGTTATATTTTAAATTGAGATTAAAGACTGGGGTCTAAAATGAAATTGTTTTGAAAATGTCACTTAAAGTGATTATTATTTATTCTGCTCCAGAAGCCAAACAAATCCTGAAATCCTGAAATTTCCTGTGAAAGGGAAATCTTGTCTCCTTTGAAATGTTGTTTATTTGCTTTTGGTTCCATGCTGTCGTGCATCACTACTATCCTTCTTAAGGAAATGGATACATATCCTCCACATGGGATTTGTATTTCTCTCATGGTGACTGTAGCTGGGTCCCATGAAGAGACAAATTCTTCTTTTTCCCATTGCCATGAAGTTTTAGGCTGACCTTCTGTATTAACATGTGTAAGAGCTCTGATCTCTTGCTCTTACAAGGGAATTGCTGATACCTTTTTTGAAACTTCATGTATCACAGCCTGAGCAGTGTGTAACTGAAAACCAGTCACATATTTCTGCTGTACCTATACTGAAGAAAAAGAGGAAGAAATCAACACATTGTGATGAAAAAAAACTTCTGAAATGTTCACAGCTGGATGTCCTCTGCAGAAAATGTCTGGTTTCTCCATTCAGATAACTCTTCCAGTATAACTTCAGCTGCTAGAGTGGGTACCACATACGAAAGAGAGCAAGAAAAAGGGAGGCTCTAAAACACAAGGATTTACAAGTTACTGAGAACTTCTGGAACTGCCTGTGAAAGTAAAAGACGGCACAAAGTTACTTAATCTGCAATTTTAACAGTGTCATTAGTAGATGCTACTAAACATCTTTATCTGGCTTTTGCTTCTGGATGGTCTTTCTGGGTACAGAGACAAATGGAGCAGGTTAGTATCAATACAGTGGTCTTTTGGTGACAATTCAGGCTAAACTTCAGGTGACACAACTCCTAATGTTGTCTGTCTTACAGTGTAAGGAACATCCCTATGTCCTTGGTACCTCTGAAAACACACCCCATGGATTTTGCTCACTAATTTTCACTGGAAAAAGAAATCTTAACATCTAGCTTCAGTCTCATCTGAAATGCACAGGAAGAACAATGCTGAAGTATTTCATAAAGTTGTCATGAAGTTCAGTTCAGTAACTAATATTTGCAAACTCGTATCTTTCATAGATTGTCACCAGCCAAGAAGCTGTCTTTAAATGCTGCTTCAGAATTACGTATCCCGCTTTAAACAAATCTGGTCAGTCTACCTCTAATTGGTTCTTGCTTGAATATTAGTTTGTGAGATTTAGGAGCATCGTAGTGTCACTAGGAGTGTTATGATACTTTAAAGAAAGCATCCCTAAAGTTGTACGTAAACATAGGTGCAAGCATAAGAGACTATTTGCAGGAGACAGATAGAAAACCCAAGTCCTAACTCAGACTTCATTGCTGCCTTATCTGTATAATGTCATGTCAGTTACTGCATTTTGAAAGTCTTATGCATCTGGCTGATGCATAAACTTCATCAGATAGAAATACCGTGTCTGTATTTGTTATCCAACATAGGCAAGCAGCTTTCTAGATGCTTGGAGTTGATGAAAGCTGTATCTGAATACAACTTATTACAGTTCTTTGTAGCAGAGGTACAAGAACTGAGGTCACCAACACTGGTAAAGAATGCTCTGACCAAGCCTTATCAGAAAACACCTATTTATCAAAACAAAATAACTTCTGTGAAAATTCTCCTGGTTTGATACATCCTAATTAAATCACAGGTGTGGTTCTGATGGAGAGTTGCCTGTGAGGAAAGATCCCATTAGAAAGACAAGTGACCTAGCTTCCCAAGGGCAAGGATGGGATTTCTGACATCCTTTCATATCCTTGCCTTACTAGCCTCCTGCTAGAAATGGAGGTCTCTGTAACTGATATCTTGCAGGGGAATTCTGGCACTTGCTGCTTTTTCAATTGTGTGGTTTTATGCTGCCAGCTTCTCTAAACAAGTAGGAAATATATAATGCTGGACAAATCTTGGGTGTTTGTTTAGACCATGAAAGGATACAAACCCATACTCTACTCAAGGCAATCAGTTTTGCTAGTGCTAATGGATTTCTGAACCTTTTCTTTAAAAGAATCTGATTAAACCTTCTTATGGTTCACTTCTAATACAATTTTGTCAGGTGGTCCACCTGGAAACTCTGGTACCAGCCCTTCAGCCTGAACTCAGATAACACTCTAGAAGACTTTGCTAAATTGTTTCAGATAATATGCTCAGCAGTACACAGCCCAAGATTAGGTTGTCTGTGAAACTAATTCATATTAAATGGTTGTTTGAATACCAAATGAAAAAATAATTCTTCCTCTTCCTTCTCCCCTCAGAATCTCTCATACACTATTGAAATTTCACTTAGGCCCAATCATCTTGGTGATATATGGGGGGCAGAGGGATAGTTCTTCCATCCAAATTGCTGTTCATGTGGAAATGTGTAATTACTAATCAAAAATGCACTTGAATAGTAGGAAAGTAGGAAAGATTTCTTTATTCAAGCAGAATTATAAAGCAGCAAATTTCCAGAGGAACTAAAAAATATGCAAGTCATGCCAAAGTATTGATTGCATAATAATGTGATGTCAACAGCACAGAATAATCATGTTTGCAGATGGGAGCTCTACATACATTATACAGCAAAGGTTTTACTGTTGAAATGGAAATATAAACCGAGCAGTATGTATTTCTAGAAATTAAATTATTATTCACATACTAATACTCATCTTGTACATCATGATAAAGCATTATCATTTCTCTTCTGGACTGACTAATGAAAAAGGAAAAATTCAGTGTTTGGAATTAAATCTGATGTGGATGACATTTAAGGTCATGAAAGGCAATCTTAGTTCTACTGAAATCTTTTAATCTTATTTGCAGATTATTCCATCAGTGGCTCCCTGGAGTTGCAAAAGGATTTTATTCTCATATCTTTATTATTTAATTGAATGTTGAAAGTGTAACATATTGTAAATTGCTCTTAATTTTAAAAAGTACTTTTTTGTCTCGACATCATCGCATTTGCAGAGCTACAGGAGTACTGACTCAGAAATATACCTGGGCAAATTCAATAGTGGCATGCAAAGTGGTTGGATGTAATTAGGTAAGGAAATTACTATAGGGGGTGAAGTACATAATCATACTTAATTGTGATTCAACAGATGTTCAAAATTACTGTAACTTACACCAATCTGATGTAACAGCCAAATTTGATTCTATATTATATCAGGATGCAGTTCCCATCAAAATCAGCATGTTCACATAATTTGGGCTTTCAGACTACTGACTTCTGTGAGGAGGAATATATCTGGCCCTGTGCAAATGCAGATTACAGGGGCATTGGTATACTTTTCCTTATCATGGTCATTGCTTTCTCTACAACCTGCTGTTAACCAATGTTTAAGATATTGCTGTTCTTCACACATCTGAAATGCCTGGACTTCCTAACCTCCAGCACCTCCTAGGACTAAATTTTACTTTCGGCAATGGAATTCAAGACGGCTTTCCCAACAGCCTGAGTAGCCAACCCAAGAACAGTTTCCTGGCTGGACCAAAACACCAGCACTGAAGGTCCTGTTTGATTATGTAGGAGCCCCTCAGAGCTTGTCCAGCTATCCAACAAGCCTGAAGTTGAGCTCCTGTCTTCACATGGCCTGGACTGAAATTTTACTCAGCAAAGTTTTATCAATAAAGTGAAAACCTTTTTCTCACTGTTTTTTTCTTACCTCCATTCACCTGGAGGTATGATCCATGGTTCCTAGATTAAGGTGAAGAATGTATCTCTCTCTCAAATTACAGAAAGAACCAGCAATAGAGTAGTTTTATCCTATATTCTTGATGCAAAAGGGGAAAATCCTACCACAAAGACAATGTGAATCTGGACTGTAATCATTCCCCAACACAGACTACTCAGTCTGTGTGTAAAGGCTTTATACATGGATTTGAAGATATTTTTGAAAGACTCTAGGGGGTGTGACACAAATTGCCACACAATGACAGTAGAATGAGTGATGAGGCTAAGGATGAGCAAACTCCACACTTCAGTGATCTGCCGTGGCAGAAGTCCCTTTGAGTAGTTACTTCAGTCACGTGACACCAAGCTTTCCAGCACATCGTCTTTCATGGTCTGGTCCCCTTGGTAGGAAAAGCCAGTGGAGAAAACACACTGTGCATGTCCATTGATGTCACACTACCTGGAAGCCAGACAAAGCTGTAGGAGTCTTTGACACTAGGAGCAGCACCTACAGGGTCCCTCAATGAGGCCATCTGTTCCTGAAACAATCTTCATTACCTCTGCAGTGGAGCTTAGAACAGTTTTTTCTCACTACCTACTAACACTTCCGTGTATTTCTTGTAGGACAATCCAATTCATTTCCTGGCCAGTGCAGGGCTGTCTCTAGTATGTATTTACACAGCAACAATCACAAACCACAAGTGCATAGGTATTTATAGAGCACCAATCACAGGCAGCTGTACCTAATGACTGATATTAGCATCATGTGTCAAATACAAAATCTTTCTCTGAAATCAGCAGGGTCCAAACAACTCAGCTAATGAAACAGGCAATAAAGAGCACGTACGTAGCACCACCTTGCCTATCCTGTTTTTGACCACTAAAATAAATTATATGGATTTCAAGTACATGCAAATAACACAACAAGACTACCTGACTTGCCTGAATGTAATGTCTTTCAGCAAGGCTTAAAAGAGGGGATGTTTTTTTCCTCAAAACCAAACCCTTGGCATAAATCAGCTCTTTGGTGATACACTAAGAGGACAAGCTCTTCCTTTCCTGACAGGAGAGCCTGGCTTCACAGCATGGCACTGTCCACACTCATGCAATGTCCGCCTTTGGAGCATGAATTAATGTCCAGTACCTGAGACCCAAGAGAGTGTTAGCCCTGTTCCATGATCAGGGACGTGGTGAAGCTCAGCAACCAGGCTTGTGTTGCAGTTAAGTGATAATCCTTGTGTTGCAGGCAGGATTTGACACACAGAAGGATGGACCTGCAGGACAGCATTGTCATCACAGCACAGTCTCTCCTGCCCCTGTGCACCTTTCCTCTCTCTGTTGGAGTCTCCTCCACAGCTAAATTAAATGAAGGTTACTTCAAAGAGAGCAACTTGCACTGGGTTGTACAGAACATTGCTCTCTCATGGAAGCAGAGACAGGGAAGCAGATAAGAGGAAGCACTAGAGATGTACAGATGTGACGTACCCTTGCCAGAGAACAGAAAGACATACAAATTTTTGTGCTGGCACAGGACAGTTGTCTGGCTTACTTGTTATCCGTCTTTGGCATTGACCTGTACCTGTATCAGGTGCTCTAGGGAACTGTCAGAAACGATACTGATGTTCCTTCTAAAATTGCCTGCCCACCATGGAAAATTTTTCTAACCATAAGATAGGAGTGGTTGGTCTCAGTCTTCTGGTTCACCTCACCTCTGTGTATGTCTCTGTTCCTCTCTAGTTTAAACATAAACCTAATAAATTAAGTATTTGTAAAATTAACAGAAACTTACCTAATGGATTGAATTCATTGTTCTAATGAATTTAATATAATGTCTCTGAGTAAGATTCTATATTTGGAAAACATGCTTGTTATACATTATATTGATTTTTTTTTTTTGCTTTGAGAGCACACAAGAAATAAATACAAACAAGAAATCTTCCACTGTGAGGAAAGATGGATCTTTCAACCAGAAATATTTCTCTGCACCTGACAGAGAAAACACAGCACAACTACTGTCAAGAATAGAGACTGCAATCCGCTGCACAGATTGTTAAGATAATAATTTTTGAAAAAAGGAATGCATGGTTGGACAGTACTTTAAAATCAAGCTCTGTGTTCAGAGAGAGAATAGAGGTGCGCAAGCAGTTTTCAGATCCACGTGGACATATCTGTACAGCTCTGTGTGTGATTATGAAATGTACATACCTGGCTCAATGACCTTAAAAGTCTTCTCAGAACTAAATGATTCTCTCTTTCTGTACAGACAAATAGATGCACATGCACACATACAAAAGCTGGTGCATTCATTCAGGATACATATTCCAAACAGGGAAGCAAAACTCTTCCTTTATTCTCACAAAGGGGGATATGAACAGATTCTGCAGTACCATTCCTGTTAGCAGGCAGAGGCAGGCAGGGTGATTGACTGATCAATTGATTTTGATCCCAGCAATGGTAGAGATTTTGCTATAATGGTATAAAATCACGAGTTGGGAGCATTATTACGCTCCTTAGGTAAATCTTTGCAACCCAAAGGTGATGCTTTATAAATTTTATCTTAGTCACTTCCCCTATCACCATTCCACCATTTTATACCTTTCAGTGGTGAAAAAACCCACAGACCTAAACAACAAAACCAGCAAGTAAATACCACTGCCATTTTGGTTTACCTTAAATGAAAGGGCTATCAGGTGACATAAGGAAAGAAGTCAAATGTGCATACTTGAAAATGTGTGCTATTTTATGGTCCTATTAAGACCACTTTAAACTAAAAGGTGTGTATAGATTTTATATATATAAAAGGTGTATAGATTTTATATATATGTAAGAGATATACAATAATATGACACTATTGGCTGCTGGTGTTCTTAGAAAGCAAAGCAGGAAAGAATTATATATTTTTCTTTCATTTTATTAAAGGTACATCCAAAGAGAGCAACACTGCCATATCAGAAATTATCCTTTGTGCCTTCTTTATGTCTAGAAACTTCTCAAACAAACTTAAATTCTACTTTCAAAGAAAAGCAGTTTTAAACAGGATCCACAGGTCTGGTATACCAAAATCCTCAGAATCTTGTCCTTGCATAACCCTTCATGTAAAATAAAGGCTGTAATTTTTCATTTGCTAATTTCTGTGAACTCATTTCTAAAACACTTATTTTCTCTAGAGTCACACAATGGCCTCTTCTCTCTCTGTCAACATAATCTCCCTTCCCATCATCTCTCTTTTACCTTTTTGCCCTTACCACCATTCCCTTACTACTCAAGTGGCTCAGCCTCCCATCTGTTTTATCAAACTCCTGTTTTTCTTCCTTTTTAATAGTGCTTCTTTACCAAGTATTCATTATAGCCTGCACTTTTTTCCCCCCCTCCTGATTTCTACACGTTTCTGAATGATTCTAACTCAGGCTGCACTATATGAACTAACATATATATGGTCTGAAAAGAAACCATATTTCAGCATGTTGCTTATTTAATTTGTGAAAATTCACAAGTTATTGAAAAAGTAAAACACCAGAAAAATTTTCAGAGATCTCTCTGGCCAGTGGAGTATTACAAAATGATTCAAACCCAGCAGAAATGCCAACCCCTAAAAGCCTTCACACATACTTAGAGCTTTCTCCTGTTTCTGCAGCGTGACATAGTGGTTTACATTGAAAAGCCAACTTACTTATGCTAAGATTTGGTGATCTTCCTCAGAGTGGACTTCAGAATTTAAATGTTTCCAGGCTCCCTTATCTAACACTTTATTCTTTCTCACATTCCTGTTATTCATATGGGTGTGCAGTCTGAGTGGGCTAGCCAAAATCATTTATGGAAATGTATGCTGCCTAGTTTTCAAAAAGATTGTATTTCAGCTATCCTTATTTCAGATCAGAGTACATGGGCTATCACTTAAAACTTGCAAATACTCAGACAAACAGGGGCAGCTCAGCTGGTAGTAAAGGTGGTATCACTAGCACAAACTGCATAAATGTTACATGCAAACATGAAAACTCATATAGGGTTTTGCAAATTATAGAAGCATTTTCAAAAGCCCTTGCATTTGAAAATATCAGATGTTCTTTCTAAAGGGAAGTTAGAGTGACACAGAGCGAAGCTGTTTTCTAATCAGGTGCTGCCTGTACCCAAGCAGGGTAATCTAATTTACAAGTAGGTGACCTATATAGCTGATTATTTATTCAACTAATCAAATTATATTGTGTTATTTGACGCTAGGATGTACACAGTGCTGACACGATGTTATTTTTTGTCACCAGATAAGGGGAATTGATTCTAATCTATATTACTTTTGTTAGTCATCAACTCTTACACCTAGACCTGCCAAGGGAAGCATGAATTCATTTTGTGAAGTTCAATAGCACACATATCATTAGGTCATAGCAAAGATATGCATTGTTGAAAAGCAAACAAAAAAACCAGTGTCCACCACCATTTGATCAACTATTTCTATGTATCAGTAGTGTAAGGCTGAAAGCACCCTTCTGCCCCTCTCCCACCAAACACTTCCATGATGCATTTGCCAATTTCCACTCCTTTGGGTTTTTTTCTTCGGTCTTGAACTGGTTTTAGGAAGAGACCACCCTGGATTAGATTTCATCTTCTGAGAAACCTTGCCTCTTGCTATCCCAAAAAGCACTGAAAACTTAAGAAAATCCTCCATCCACCTGTGTGTACTTGTGATGCCATTTTACAATTAATCTCAGGCCAGATGTCATAACCTGGAGAAAAAACTGTCCTTTTTAAAATTTTGATTGACTGATTTCATTCTCTAACAATATCTACTGCAGCAGTCAGCGTACAATTCCGAGATATCAGCTAGGGCTGGGGAAGTCGTCAGCAGGGCTCTGTGTCTGTGTGCCCTAATGAGGAGCGGCAACTGAGGCCGCAGCAGGTCTGAGTATTTCCCCCATCCGTCCCCGCCCTGCGTTGTTGGTCGGGTTTGTTTATTTCAATGACCCCGCAGTATTTTGCAGTGACTAGGAAGAGCAGAGAGAAGGGGTGCTGAGGACTTAGTGGGAAGGAGGAAAGTTTTTAAAATACGAAATTATGAGCCGCTCGTGAAGCACACGGAGCCTCCGGTGGGGAGTGTAATGGAAAACGGTGACAGTAATTGTTGCCGCTCTCGCTCTCATGGGTGGGGGGCTCTGCCCCCGATCCGAGGGGAGGAGAGAGCTGGCAATGGCAGGAGCCTGGCCACGACTCCCACGGTGGAAGCCGGCGGCTGTCACGGCTGCCATCTCCGCGATCCTTCCTGGGCCACAGCCGTGGGTGGAAACTCCCGGTGGGAACCTTCCCCCGGGGAAAGCCCCGTGGGGGAGCGGCGGCCCCGCGGCTGCCGGGGCCGAGGCTGCTGGATAGGGCACGGGAAGACATCTGCTCGCCCAGGAGAAGTTGGCGGCGGCGCAGCGGGGCGGCGGGGCNNCCCCGGGCCTGGCCCGGCGCAGCTACCCGGGCTCGGCCCCGTTACTCCCGGTAGGGCAGGTTCGGCCCCGCTCTCCCCCGGCGCGGCCGCCTCTTGCTGGGATGTGCCCCCCCGCCCCGTTCCCCTCAAAGCGTGTTGGTGGCAGGGAAGAGCATTCTCCCCCGAGCTGTGCTCCCTTGGGGCGCTGGACGGAGAGAATGCAACTTCAGCTGCCGTGGCCGCTTCCATCGCTGCCCTTCCTTCCCTTCCCCCGCCTCCCCTTCTCGCCTGAAAAGAGCAAACTTGCGCTGAAATGGCACCTCGGCTCGTGCGCCAGCCTAACCAGCCCATTAAATATGATCAACGTACCGTTCGCATGGATTGAAACCTTTCCCAGTCCTGATTGCTCCAAAGGGGAATCACGTCCTACCTCCCACCTTCCCAATCTTCATTCTCCCAGTGTACACACGCTTGTAATTACTGGTGATTGTGCTAATGCAACCCCGAGCAAAAGCATGCTGGTACTATGGAGAGGGAAGGGAAAGAAAATACAGTTAATTTAGGGCAATGTACATGTGGATTATGTTTCTTTTTTCTTTTCTACACCGTCCTATAGATGCCCGTTAAGCATCAACCCAAACATCAGCGGCTCGTTTCCTTGGCTCTTTTTTTTTCTTTTTTTTTTTTTTACCCCCGAGGGACTTTTTTCCTTTACCGGATCACAAGGTGATTTGAAAAGAAATGATGGATCACTTCGTGGACCAGCAAAAGGAGAGAAAGTGAGAAGACGACTTGTTAGTCCTGACTCTAGCCAAGGAGAAGGCTGCCTGATTTCTGCCGTGATTGCTTCTTACATAACTCTCTGTATTCACCGCAGACCGCTTCGCTTGGGAGCGGAGGCGGGGGGGGTCCCAGTATAATATCACGTCGGGCCTTCTCCGCATTTGAATCCCCTCCTTCAGCAGAGCGGGGCTTCGAAGCGTGATCATTAACTTCGGTGATCATCATTTGGTTTCTTTTGAAGGCGGCTGAACGGTCTTTTTCTTAAGCTAAGAGGGTTTTTCTTTTATTATTATTTGTTCAGATGACACTCCCTGTTCCGCTCGCCCCCACCCCCGCGGCGTGTGCGCACACACACACACACGCACACACACACGCACTCACAGCCCTTCTCTTTTCATCATCAGCAAATAAAGATTAGGTGGGCAGATTATAGAAAGCGTTTTCAGTCCTCTGCTGATCTTTATTCCAGAGTCTTTGTGATGATATTGATGATGATGATGGTCAAGTGGACAGTTTGATTTTTGTGTTTGGAGCTAGTTATAAAGAATCAATATTATATCAAGGGGTAACTTTCGTGATAAAGGACTTTAACCACTCTGGCTATTCATCATAAGTCTGTAGCAAGCAGATAGGTCAAAAGAAATTATATTGCACTAAAGAGTGTGTCTTCTTATCTCTCCTATACCAGGGGAATAAGGGACAAGCCGATCGATACAGTAGCTGCTGTATACTTCTTGCAATTATCAATAGCTGATTTCGTCTTTTGAGGCCTGCATCTATTAATACAAACTAATAATAATCTTCTGAGCATATCTGTAGCCAAGGCAATGAAAGTTTTCATACTTGCCGACACTATTTATGTAGCTAGAATTAGTGGGCAATGTAACATAGTTTATTTATTTGTGCGTGCCTGTAGTGTATATGTATATATATATGTATATAAAAATATATGAATATTCATCTCGCTTGTATTTTTCAGAAGCATAGATTTTTGCAAAGGAGCTGAGCTCGCTAATTTTACATGCACTCTGCATTCCTCCATGCACTTCCTGGAGTATGTACTGACAGACGTGTTGCAATACAAATACAGAGGTTTAATATATATAGCACCTATGCATCTATAGGTGTGAATGCCATGTATGTATGAGCTTTAATGTGTGTTGTCTTTATGATGTGCCCACGACGGTGTGTACTACGAATGTTCCAAAAAGTATTTTAAATTCTTTGTTAAATTACCAGCTGTTAAGGAACGGAAGTAGATGGCAACTGGAGTTTGCTACGTGTGAACATAAGCTTTTGTGTATATGAATCAATGTTTATTTAGACCCAAGGGTGTATTAAAGACCCAGTATTAAATAAAAGGAAAAGCAACTTCAATGTTTAAGGCAAAACGTTTAGGCATAGATGAGCTGCAGACTGGTTCTATGAATCTCGTGGTGAGGCTAGTTTCTTTCCACAAAAAACTGTAATAGAAAAGAAACATCTTTATAATTGACATTTGACATGCTGTTTGGGTTAGGCTGTGGTAGACCAAGCACAGATTTCCCTCTGATGGAAACATTTATCATCATGATTGCTGCAGAGTGGCAGGTGGTGTTATCAATTACCTCTTCTTACCAATAATAATATTAGTATGGTAATATCTTTGCTCACGTGAGAACGAATTACTGGTCAGTTGTTGCAGCTTTAAAGAGAAAAAAAATCGCGCTGGATTTAACTCCAGGATCCTCAAACAAAAGTTATGGTGCGGGAAGGAGGTGGGATGGCGATACTTCAGCCTGCCAGGAAGAGTAGGAGATGACAGAAAATAAAGCCCAAATAATTGCATGCCCCTTCGAATAAAGTTGCTGAGCAAAATAATAACTTTAAAAGCCGGTAGATGGATTGCACAAAACGTCAGATCCATCTTATCTGCACGTTGGTAACTTTGATGGGTTTAAGAACAACAACCTTGTATAAAGCATAAGTGTAGACAGAACTACTTCTAAGCTCTTTGTAGAGTCAATCTTGTAGATAAGCTTTCTGATGGTTTTTATGAACTCCGAATAAGGATAAAAATTAAAGTAAATGTATAACTAGGTGTCGCATTAATATAAAAAAATAATGTACTCCTTGGTAAATGACATTATTAAGCGGGCAGAATAAGAAGATATCGCTTCTGACAATGAAAGCAACATCGCAAAAGAAGAAGACAATTAACAAATTAGATTTAATTACGGAGGGGGAAACCACTTTTTCCCCCATCACTAGTTAAGTATTTTGCTGGACCCACCAGTCACGGCGAGGGGGAAGCGAGCGGGCGCGGTTTGAGCCGGAACACGCGTGACTGCCAGCCTCGCAACCGCGCTCCCCGCTCGCCTGCGCGCCCCTACCTGTGTGGGTGGGCAGAGATTTACGGGGCTAAGCGATCCCATCCCCTCCCCCCCCCGCCCCCCCAGCTACAGCGGCCGTGTTTTTTTCGCAGCTCAACTTCAGCGAACGCATCATTACTTTTTTATTTTCGCCCTCGACTCAAGAAGATTAATTAAAAGGTCCGTGGAAAACTTTGCGGTGTAATGGGGAGCGAGAGAGGAGGAAGGGGCCGGAGGAGACACGTATCACTTCATAACTTTCCATTCACCTCCCGAGCCCGCTACACAGGCAGGGTTTTCCGCTCAGGTCGTGTAGAAAGTTTCCCCCGGCAATGTGCGCCGTCGCCAGCGGTGCGTCCCGGCGGTGTCTGACGGAGCCGGGGCTCCGCAGCTCTTCTCCGGCGGGGGGCAGCGGCCGCCCCGCTCCGCGCCTCCCGGCACTCGGCTCCACAACCCCCGCGCAGCGCGGCCGGCTCTTTCTCCCAGAGAAAAAGGGGGAAGGCGAGCAGCATAAGGAAAAAGAAAACCATAAAATGCATCACTTGTAACCCTAGAATATGTTAATGTCAAGAGATACAAATCTGGTAATTATGCCTTTCTTGCCTGTTGTGTTCTCCATTGTTCATTAAACATTAAAGACGGGATTATTTAATTTTCCACTTAAAGATTCTCTCACGTTCCGCAAAATCATATTAATTTTCAATCATTTTAATTTAACAAAGGGCAAAGTTTTGAGTTTACAATGCTGACAAAGAGCTGCCTTTTTTTTTTTTTTCTTTTTCCCCTCACATCGTACTTTTTATACGTTCTTGTAGAAATCGTCAGCTGCTGAGGGAACTACCAGGCACCGAGCAATAGAAAACGCCGAAGTTTTGGGGGGTGGGTGATGAGGGGGGGTGGGGAACGTTGCCTCAGCAACAACAACAAATCTTTTTAGAAGATGACTGGATCAAAATTGACACACTTCAGGTACTACAGCTATTGTGGGGGAAAAAGCCCGGGAGAGGTAAAAGTGCGTTCTCACTCATTCCGGGCAAATATCTCAGTCAAACTGAGTCCTAGCTAAGCCTCCTCACTTAAAAAGACGGGAGAAATGTCGCTCTCTGTTTTTGAAGGGGAAGCCCTAACTCCAGCTCTCTACTCACGGCTGCGGTGCTGCGGGTTACTAGAACGCCCGTAGATGCTCGCTTTCACCTGCACTCTGCCTGCAGTCTAACGCAACACATCCATACACACACGCACAATGTGTTATGCGTGTGAGCCGGGTGCGATAAATCCCTACTTCTGTCGGGAAAAAAAGCCATGCTCAATTAATGGGCTTGTTCCCTCCCACTTCATATTAGAAAATTGCATCATATTTCAACCATCACCATTGTCTACAGGTATTTTAAACGAAACAGTCTTAATGCGACCAAACTTTCAGCAAGGATGGATGTATGGGAAGAAGGTGCACTAGAATTTATAGGCAGTAAACAAGTTTTTTAATTGTGAAGCATGCAATCATTGCAAAGAGTGTCGCGTACGCATCTCGCCAAATGATGGACAGAAAAGTACATTCGTCTTATACCAAAAAGCATTGATTTGGCGTTTCAGTGTTCTTTCCCTAAGGAGTCGTACCCGTATCTAACGAATACCTGCCCCACAGAAGTCGCGGATGTTGTGCATGTCAGCAAAGTATCCGGAGTGGCCTAAACTGTCGCCTCTAACTTTATTTGGTTTGCCTACCAACATAAAAGAGGAGAATAAACAGAAAGCCCAGAGACAGGGTATCAGAGCTCACGAGATAAAGGAAGCTATCAGCAGGGAAAGTTTACACAGAGAAGGCTCCCAAAGAAGCCGGGGTTAGTGTGTTTTAAGGACTACGGCTGGATTACACGGGCTGGGGTGGGGGTATTAGGAGGAAATCCCTTTCACTGATCCCTGGCCCCATGCGCGGAGCTGCCCGCCTCCTTCCCGCGGCCGGCAAGGTGGGCTGTGCCTCCGCACCCCTGCGAGAGCCGGCTCCGGGGCAGCTCCGCCGAGTGCGGCACGGGCCGGGGGTCGGCGGGGCCGGGCTGCTGCTAACATATTAAAAAAAGAAAAGAAAAAATGAGAAGGGAAAAAAAAGGACAGCAAAACAAAGCGGTGGAGGGGATGGCAGGAGCCTCTGAAGGACCCCCCCCGCCCCGAAAGCACACATGCACAGCGCGGCGCGGAGCCCCGCGGCAGGACAGTGTGCACACTGAGGGCCCGTGCGCCGTGCGGCGATCGGCGACGGTGGGGTACATCCTAGCGGCGGCTGGCTGCCATGGGAGCGGGCTGGCCGCACTCCGCGCCCGCCCCGGC
>VYXF01010313.1:221599-227414 GCA_013397295.1 Polioptila caerulea | reverse complement strand
TGGGTCGCGCCGCGGGAGCTCCGCCGGGGAACGCCGGCCAGAAGGTGGGATCGCGGAGCGCCGGAAAGCTTCCCCAGGTCTCCTCTCCCTGAGGGTGGGTAGTTAGAAGTGCTTTGACAAGGCTTGCTGATTTAACCTTTGCCTGCTTTGCCCTGCCAGGGGTGGCCACTAGATGTCAAGCTCATAATACAATTAGTACATCTGTGCAGTTGACCTTGGCAGCGCGGCTTACCACTGTTCTGTTAAGTGTTAACACTGAATTTGAGTGTTAACTAGAGATCCCTCGGAGTTTGCTACATGCTGTACAGCTTATCAAATGCCCATCTAGTTCAGCACAAGTGTTTACAGTCCTTAAAGTAGGAAAAAGGTTTCCTTTTGTGAAGCCCAGCATCTTGAGCTGCTTAATTAACCCTGCAGGTGCTGCCCTATTTTTGTTCCAGATAATCAAAACCAACTCGTCATTCAGCATTTCAGGAGACCCCTTCTCCTGGTGCCATTCGATAGCTTTCACTTATGAATTTGTTGATGCCCGAACGTCCCCCAAGGTGGAAATGATGAAAGCTAAAGGATTTGTGTAGATCATTATGGCTTTGCTATCCTGGACAATACTGCAGTATATGGAATGGTGAAAGACCAAAATGACTGAGCTACACAGCTGGTCTTGAACCACTCCAGGTTTGTTCTTTCAAGCACTCCTGGTTGTGAGTAATTTTACTCAAAGGAGCCCAGAACTCATAAGTTCAGTTCTGAGATACTTGGGAGACGCAGGATTTGGTCTTCACATCGGCTCCTTGTCTTGCAAGCCTCCAAAACCAAATTTGTCCTCCTTTCTGTGCTTGTTCAGAAAGTGATTGGCTTTATTAATTCACGCAGGGTGTTACAACTTGTGTAGTTTAAGATGTAGTTAATTATGCAATTTTCAAGGAAAATGATGCAGAATGTCTATGGTTCTCCCTCTTCTAGTTTATTTGTTTTGGTTTGGTTTTTCAAATTTTTTTTTTCATATCAGCTGTGTTAGAAGCATTTACCTAGATTTTTTTTTCTTTTCTGATTCTCAGTAAAACTCGTTGCATTTTAAACAAACTTAATTCCTACAGACACCTGCACGAATTCTGCCCAACCTGAAATTATTGTACCTGTGCCATAACAGCCAACCGAGTAGCTGTTTATATGACTTTGAAAAACATAACACAGGTCTTATTTAATATGATATATTGCACAGATACTACAAACAATTTGTGAAGCTTGCATCTGTTCCACATCTGCGTCCACAGAGAAAGGCGCCAGTGTTTGATATAGTGAAGTGCTTCGCTGCACAGATTAGAAACTGCAAATGTTTTAACCAGAGTACAGTTAGTGCCTGTGCCACAGGTGGCTGTTACTTAACAAATTCTGAGATTCAGGCTACTGAATAGATAGAACCGTGTGTGCCAGGTCAGCACCGGGTTTTGCATAGCAAGAGTGCCCTCCGCTGTTCAAATCCATACTAACAGCTTTTGTGGGCTGAGAAAAAGGACAGAAAATTTTTCTTTTGAGTCTGGAATTTCTTCTACATTGTTAAACACAGTAGGGGTCTCTATTTGTCTCCTCCTGTTTCACAGCTTGGGCTCAGTATGTGATAATTCATCTTTCTTTATGGGATTCAAAGCTATCATAAAGAGTTAAAAAGAATTAATTTGCAAGAAAATAAACGTGTTCTAACAATTTAAGAAAACTTTCTTTAACAGCTCTGTCAATTGTAAGAGATGATAGAGCTAAGGAAAAAGTAGTACTGTTCTTCTCCAGGATCAATATGTTGCTACAAGGCTACTCTTTCCAAATTAATATGATTTTAAAACAAATTTATGGAAGTTTTTTTTAGCATATGTTGTTACTTTATTTAATCTGTGCTTGGGGAAAAAGAAGTATTCTGGTGATAGGAGTAGTAAATAATTGTCCCGTATCAGTGCACTAGGCTCTGAGTTTTGTTTATAATAATGCTTGTTTAAATACACAAAATTTTGTGAGCTACACTTTGAAATGATTATTGGATTTGCATGTGAGAGCATTTTATACATCTGTCTTCATAGTTAGCAGACATTTTAGCTTTAGCTGATGCTAACGTATGCATTTTTTTTTTAACTTCTTCACAGTTTCTACACTGCTTCTCAGAGGTTTTTTATCTTCCTGAAAGAAATTACTACATTTAGAAAATATTAACTATCAATTATAGAGTTCTGAATGTAGAAAAGTTAGTAATTCATACAACACTCTTTTATGTTTTCATTTGTATTATTGTGCATAGTCTGAAAAGAAGCTTCAGAAAATATTTTACTCCCACATTTGTTGAATTCCTTTACAAGGCAGTTTTGTTTGAATGCTTCAGGAAGGTATCAGCAATTTAAAATATGTGCAAGCCTAAGGAAAGTTTGATTCTCTTACTTGATTTTACCCAAGTGTCCTATGAATCACACATAATTTGAGGATTCTATGACACAAAGTAATAGAAAAACAAAAAACTGAATAATCAGAGATAATTTTATTGTAACAGTCCTTATTTAACATAATTGAAAAGGATCTTTTCAGGTAATTTACTTGTATAGAACTAGAACTGACTTAAGATGGGACAAAATGAAAAGATTCTGGAGCAAAAATAAAACACAGTATTTGGTTGGGGCTTTTTCCAGACTGGAAGCCGTTAGTCCTGAGGAAGGGGGCATTTAATAATCAGCATACATTTTAAGAATTAACTAGCATGTGATGCTTAATTTCAGTCTATTTCTCAAAAGTAGATAACAACATTTTTGAAGCACCCATTCATTATATTTTCACTTCACATAATACAGGAAACTCTCCTCTCGCACAGAGGAGAAAGAACTATGCCAGCAATAAAAATTCAGAACTGGTAAAGCCAGGTTTACAAATCCTCTGTGTGTGTAATTAGAAGTGACAGTTTTTTCTCGACCCTGCACATTTCCCAATGGTGACTAAAGGACCCATGTCACCCTTTGACCTGTCTCCCTTCCCCTTGGGCACTGAGGCAGCAGGCCAACACCATCCTCCTTCCTCCTGCCTGAAAACTTAGTTAGGGGGCACAGAGCAAAGCCTCCTGGCATCAACCCCTTGTACCTCCCTCGCTGAGTCACCAGAGCACCTGCACAGCTTCAGGTATCACCACCCCAAAGTGCCTTTCTCAAAATGCCTTCGTTTGGATTTCTATGGGCTAATTTTAGGGCCAGACCTCGGTGGTGCAGTGTGCCAGCGCTGCTGGAGCCACTGTGGCTCCGTGGGCTGGTACCTGCTCAGGAGCTTGCCTCGGGTACCATCTGAGATATGCTGCCTGAGATTTTTCACCTCTTTTCATAGGGGAGGCTTGATGTGCTGCAATTCATCTTGCATCCCGTAGCAGCTTCAGATTAGTCTGTTAGCTGTTAGACTGCTAATGAGAAAAAGAAAATAACTGAGAGGTTATTAGTGGCTGAGATCCTGACTGCTTGACAAAACTCCCATTCAACACCTTTTGTGTAACTAAGAACTGCAAAATTCAACCCATGTCTGTAAGATTAAGCAAGTGCTCGTTTAATTCCGCCAAAGCCCTTGAAAATTTTTACTGTATCAACATCCTCATTGTAATAACAAAAAATTATTGTTTCTCTTCAGGAAAATTTAAAGAAAAAAGATTAAATTCTTCACTGGCTAACAAATTCAATCACTTTGTAATACGTCAGAAAATGAAAACAAGCTATAAAGCATTAAAAAATATGAAAAAAACTGTTTTCCTGCAATAGACATATTCTGTGATTAAAAAAACCAAAAAATAATTTGTAGCTCAATATTTTAGCATTTAAAATTTTTAATATTCTGAATTAATTATTAAATTTTGGTATGGATTTCTGTCATTCATAAAGTGACTGAATTTTTAAAAATAGTCAAAACCAGCCTTTCATGTAGAATGCTTTCAAGCTTTACTCCCTGTTGAATTCAGTGAGGACTTACACTTCAAAAGCAACAACAAATACAGTGCCTTTGTGTTTTCATATCAGTAAGTACTACTGAAATGGATTTTAGAAGTTGCATTTGTGAAATACTGAGGCAACATCAATTTGTCAAGTACAGGTATATATATCGCAAAATATTTATCAGGTGTTATTTTTAGTCTTTCTTGTTTTACCCTTGGAAGTGCCTGTTTGCATGGCTAGTTTGTACTGTTTCAGATGTGAGTAAAGGCTACTAATTTCAGTAGGACTTGTTGGATTGAGACCACGGGCTATCGTTCTGTGAAGCATCTTAGCCTCAGCGTGTTGTGCAGGAAAGTACCATCACCCATGGCAAAGCAGCATTTACTTTCATGCCATTTGTGTTATCTGCTTGCCTGCCTATCCGAAGTTGTGAAGCTTTGAGAGAGACTTATCTGAATTGTATTTTTTTTTTTTTAAGCCAGAATAATTTATCCCAAATGGAAAATACTGTGGTGAGATTCGTAATATGTCTAATTTGAGGTTGAACTGGGAGGGGGGGGAGAAAACCCCTAGCAAATCTTTGACATTATTTGAAATATTTTTCGAAAGGAGTCCTTGACTATTTCAAGGCAGATAGATGACGAGGTGAATGAACTTGAATCGGTCATTTGAAAAGTATTCTCATTATTTTTAAGGTATGGGAGTTGAGGGAAGGAGAAATGCAAAACAGAGGTGTAGGTCTCCACTTAGTACAGGCAGGAGCCTGGTCCCCCTGAGACAGCACAAAATTAGCCATTTATTTCATTGATAGCAGAGCTGAGCACTGGTTATCCAAGAAATAACTGTATGTTGCATTCCTCATGTATTTTTTCACAAATTATATTTCAAATTCAAACCGTTGTTTCTTTGAGTTTGAGAACAAGTACACTAGACTGCTTATTATTTTGAAATGCTGAACAGGTCCACATCGACACCTCCGGGTAGTGGGCACCAGTAGTTTAGGTTGCTTTAGAAAGCTTATGTGTTACGTGTACTAGCTTTGATACATGGAGATCATGAGACTGTCTTCCAACGCATAAAATAATACCTGTTTTGGTTGTAAATGTTCACATTTGGGCATAGTGATTACTATACAGTGTTTGAAATAATTAGCTTGCTGGTGTTTGATCAGCTCATTCTAGATCAGAGGACAGCCATATTTGAATGGCTGTATTGCCTGAATCCATCACTAATTACTGAAACCTTTTGTGAGAGGTTTGTTTAGAGAAAGCTCTCCTTAAACAAAAGAATACCGATATATAGATAAAAGCTGGAAAGGGAGCTCTATATAGTTAGCAGCTTCTTTAAGGATCAATTCTTTTTGCAATCACTTAGTAGCAATATTGGAAGTAGTAGTTGTAATAATAATAATAACAATCATAATCATAACAACAACAACACACAACTGTTGCCCAGCCTGCCAATGTTTGGAAATAAGCACTGGAAAATGTTCCCAGTGAAAGCCTTTGGAGAAACGACGTCTCTCTATGCGTGGTCGGTACTACCAACCAGGGCACTCTGTAAATTCTGAGCAAGGACCAGAGGATCTATCTCCCCGACTTTTAAAATGTAAATCTGTAATGTAAATAAGGATTTGATTGAACTGTCTTACTTCAGAAAGACTCTGGAGAGAGGCAAACATGTTGGATGTTGGATGCTTCGCTGGTCTGTACTCTGAATGCTTTTCACTTTGCGAGAGCTGAAACGCACACAAAAAATGTGGTTTGGAAGCCTGCTTTTTCACTTAACTCACTTTGGGAGGCTTTGGGTTTTTCAACATATACTTTAGGATACCTGCTGCCAGTATGCTCTTTTTCTGGGGTGAATCATGTTATCTT